>OY728163.1:375548983-376148983 GCA_963277665.1 Viscum album | reverse complement strand
TTATTATAAATTATTATAATATGTTTAATACTCATATATCTAGATCATTTAATTATTATTTTATGGGGAATTATATGTTTCATAAGTTTCCCATTTCAATTACTCCTGATAAGAAATCTATATTAAAGGGTACTTCCCAATTTCTTAACCATTTTCAAGTACACATCATAATATATTTTAAAGACCAAATACTTTTATAAAATCAATTTATCTATAATGAAAAAATATTTTAGAAATTTTTTGGTTTTATGCAAACAATTAATTATTTACCTCTTTAAATACTCATTGATATTTTCTCATAAACCTCACTAAAGTGGCTCATTTCTAAAGATGATTTTTACATGTTTTTACTTTATTTGGACATAAGTTATGCATGAAATATAATTTATTTTTCTTTACCTTTTATTTTATGGGATTTTCATGATTAATACATGATTTTAGACAAATAATTTTATGAAAAGAACTTTTCATTCCAAAGTTAAAAAGTGTATTTCTCTCAAGAATTCCTCGAGGATTTTATTTGGTTACATTCATCTTTTTCAACACCCTATTTTGAACTTTATTATTTATTAGGATTGATCTTTTATTTTATAAAATAAAATATTTTATTTAATTCTTTATGATTATATAGAGTATGGATGTTGAATCTTGATACCATTCACCATATTACTCAGAATGTTTTATGATTATGTTTATTTTTTGGGCAGAAATATTAACATTTCACATGCTAGTTTCAATATGAATGTATATGTTGTTTATGTTTTCCCCCATTCATGTGAGTACTACACTGGACTTAGTAATTGATGGGTTGGGCATTCTATAACCCCTCTATGCATCAGTTGTCCCCATGATAAAAATCAGATATGGTCTTGGATGAGGCCTTTCACATTTATTTTCAGATATTGATTTGGCTTAGGACTTAACAATTTATTTTCATATATCTTGGCCAAGGCCTCTACAGTAGGATTCATGAGCCCAATATTATGTAATATATCATTAAGATTATAGTAATTGATATATTTATGTTGTCATTAGTATAGCTACTTATGTCGGTCCTGACCTCATGGCGGGGCTCAATAACCAATGGAAGTTCAACAATATTGAGGGTAATTGGGAAAATATTGAAGATAATGACTCATATCCAAAAAGATCCTATAGGGATGCAGCTATAAATGGAAAGATAAAGGATGATGAATGTTTCTATTCTGCTCCAATAAAGAAATCCAAACCAAGGAAGGACTACTCTCATCTTAAACCCACTATGAGAACTAGATCAACATCTTCTTCTGATGGGGGGAGGGATCAGGATAATTACTTCAAATCCATAAGAGGTGATTCTGATTGGGAAGAATATGAGAATTTTAATATGTTGGATTATGATCCGTGAGGTTTGTTTGCTTTGTTATTGGTTTTGAACAAGGTTAGGTTTTCTTGTCTGTCCCCTTTATCATCCTCTCTTTTGTGTCTTGTTGTGTCTTTTTTCTCGTATAAAGGTCCTCACCGCCATCTTTTTCTAAAAAAACTTGTA
Source organism: Viscum album (assembly GCA_963277665.1). Classification (NCBI taxonomy): domain Eukaryota; kingdom Viridiplantae; phylum Streptophyta; class Magnoliopsida; order Santalales; family Viscaceae; genus Viscum; species Viscum album. The sequence continues at coordinate 376,147,455 of OY728163.1, read as the reverse complement.
ATTGATAGTCCATGTTATTATTTGACTAGTATAATATACCTTGTTAGTTTTCTTCCTCAGGTGATTATTTATAGAAAATTTTAACCAGCATCCATTCTTTTCATATTGTGATTAAGATTATGTTTTAATGTAATGTGTTTTTAGTTATTCATTATGCCCTATTTTTTTATGTTTATGATAGATTATGTTGTTTTATCTACCTTACTATGCTTCTAATCTCACCCATTTATTATTTTTTATTTTTTCTATAGGATGTGAAAATTTATATTATGAATAATTGGAGGGATAATCTATGAGTTTAAATATGCTTCTAATGGAGTTGATATGTTTTTTACCTTAAATTTATAGTGTAAAACTTATGTTTTTATCTGGTTTTTATAAATATACCAAACCATTTCTTCCTTCGAGATACAACTTCATTTTTTATTGTAACAATACAATAAAATATGGTATTGTATTCAGAAAACTAGGGTCTGGGTATTTACATTTGGAATCCGAGGAAGTTCAGTAGAAATATTGGAAAAAATATTTATAAAAAATTTATTAGGGAACATAACCCTAAGACAATGTTTTAGGATAATCATATAAGAACATCCATGAATTTTGATAATGTATAGATTATGTAGTTATTACTAGAATTAAATACCTATCTGAATACTATAAGTGGATGTGGTTCTGGAAGAGATTTACCTAGAGCTAACAACTTTGACAAGGTGTATTGGTCCTGACTCAGAGTAACCTGGTAAATGAAAATGGGCCATATTGTGCACCTGTTTTGAAACTCCGATGGTATATTAATAGGATTATTCAAATTTTATTTATAAACCATTATGAAGGATTTAAAATTAAATATATCCCCAAAGAAACCATGTTCATGATTTCGATATTAGATATGTATAAATTTTCAATTTTTTAAGTGTTTTTCTAGTTCGAGATTATGTATTGTGATTCATAATCTAATTTAGTGTATGTATTTTTTTATAAAGGTAACCTCATAAGTGGTATGGGAACATAATAAATTAACATGATCTAAAGCACAATAATGGTCATATATATTATGGTCTTATACAAATATTTCAAAGAGAACAAGTCTCCCAAGCGTTCCAATCAGATGAGGATATAGTATCATGTGCTAGCCAGACAACAAAAGAATTCACAACTTTTTTTTGATATCAAGAATAAGTAAGAGAAGAAAAGTAAATCAGAGAAAAAATAGATAAAGGGAATATAGGAAAGATGGATTTTCCCACATGTTATATTTTTGGAATGAAACACCCTCGTACTCGATTTAAGGGAATGTGAGTTTACTGCAACTATGGAGAGAAGGGACACTAGGCTCATGATTTAAAAGGAAATAATGAATCAATCCATATCTTCGACTCTGAGGAGATGGGACACTATGAAAATCAATATCCCAAGTGTCAAAATAATATACTCGAAAAGAGGAAAATGAATCATGGTCAAGCTTATGCTACTACCATAGTCAAAGAGGAATGATTATTATGAATGTGTTTTGATTATAGAATTATGTTATGTGAGTATTCTATAAAAAATTAACGAGTTATTAGAATAATGAGATATATAAGGAATGTATTGTCATAATAATTCTTTAAGGAATTGGAAGCATGTGAGGATTATCCCCAGTAATGAAGATGAGTGATTATATTGTAAGTTAATCTTCATAAAAACACATGAATTGGGAATGATAACACTAATTATATGCTTTTTGTTGATATAATAATAAATAGATCTTTATGGGATATTATTGGTGACCATGAAGGTGGTTAATGATCTTTTGGTCTATGTTATGTTTAATTTATTAGATATTTGGATTTAAGAACTTTATTCAGCAACCTGAGAATATACACATGGAAGCATGCATGTTTCATTATGATTTAAAGGAGATTAAGGTACTCTAATGTTTATTATGTGAAAATAAGAGCTATATTGTTTGGGAAATCTTATGTTAAGTTGATTTTTGAAATTTATTTACTACAATTCAAAATGTTTGGTCTTTTGATTTGGAAGGATATATATTTTTTTGCGCCTAAAGATTAACTACTCATGGAATTGATTGAATATATTTTTTATTAATATTAAAGTATGATTTATCATATTGGATAACCTATGCTAATCACCATGGATTCAGTAAACATTTCAATTATGAAGGAATGAATTTTTGATCTTATTAATCAAAAAAGTAATTCTAGTATAAGAATTTGTCTTGAATATTAATTTATAGATTTAAGAAATGAAGTGGTGATAGATAGAAGTAGAACCAAATGATGAGATTATGACATGGAAAGTAATCCAATAAATTTATTTTCTCAGGTGATTTTTTGGATAGTAAAAGAAACCTTAAAATTTAGGAAAAGGAATATAGAATAAAAAACATCATCCTTTTAATTTTCCTTTTGAAAAATTAGTGGTGTTTTAACAAATAATAAATTAATGATTTTTCAATTGTATAATTTTGAGCGACAATGTTTTCTATCATTATCTATCAGAACTGGATAGTTATATTTCTCTTCAATGTCCATATGTTCATGAATGTTCTCTTATATTAGAATATTAATTTTGTGGTGACCTTTTTATTTATATTTACCACATTTTAATAGAATGTTTTATAAACCATTTTGTTGTTGTGGGATTTACACCATGGAATTTTAAAGTATAAACATTAACTTTTTCATTGAAAATTCAACTTACAATGATACAATTTTTTAAAGGAGGTGATAATGTAAAACCACAATATTTTATGTAATGTATATTTTTAAAATTTAACTTCTTCAATTTCTATGTTAAATTGAACACCGAAATTAAAACAATGATTAAATATTATTACTGTGACCTACCCAGTAGAATGTATTAAATAATGATATTACGTAAATTTTTAAAAAAAATTTACACATAATTAAAAAATTAATTCATTAGTTACCAATTAATTAGAAATTAAGATAAAATACAATTTAATATAAATGATGGGTTTTTATAAAAAAACATATTTATGACCACAATAGAATTTTATACTAAATTAATAACATATATTGAAAGATATTAATAAATTATTTATATATTACATATTTAAGAAAATATTCTTAACATTGATCAATAAGTATTATGCTCATAAGATAATAATAAATACAATTATTATCCTAAAAAGATATATTTTCTAGAAGGAAGTTTTACTTCTTTGTAATGGTGAACATGATTAAAAACTAAGTCATGAGACTTTTATAAATTCTTTTGAACAAAATAAAAGTCATTTTTAAAATCCAAATGTCAAAATTAGCATAGAGATAAATTTTTGTATTTTTCTCGATATATTTATTTTCCAGTGAATAGTGAAAATCATGATTTTTATAGAACTAGAATTTTAGTTATATTAATAGTCTATTTATGATTTAAATAGTATATTCACCATCGAAATTATACACAAAATGTAGGTAAATTATTCTCGAAAATATAATATATCTACATTATGGAATAAATAAATAAATTCTTTAAATTGATAAATTAAGTGACGATATTTTTGTGGAACATAAATATTTATTTACAATTTTATAATTAATATAATGAATTAAAAGAAAAATTATTTCCCTGAAATAGATTTACAAATCAATATTTTGTTTTCCTATGATTATAATAAAATTTTATGAGGCCTTAATAAATTTTTGAAAGTTTCATATCATCTTTTATAATATTACAATCATTATTTTTCTAGTAAAATATGATTTTAATTAAAAATAAAATTTCTCATATTTAGAAAAATATTTTCATAGAATTGAGTAAAATTTTGAATTCTAAAAAAAAATTTGGGGGAATTTTTGGTATTTTTCTAAAATAGTTGAATTTTTTAGGATAGTATTATGCGGTAATTTACAGTATTTAATTAATGCATGAATTATTGAGTCATGGATGATATATGACTGATGTAAGAAAATAATCTCAAACAAAACTTCATTATTTTAATATATTTATTGATATGGTTTAAATTATTCATAGTCTTTAACAATAATATTAACAAATGAATAAAATATTAAAAAAAACACCCCCTCCTCCAATTTAAATACTAACCCTCACCATCCCTTCTCCTCCCACCTTCAAATCCTTGAATATTTTCCAAATTATATGAAATACCTCTATAAAACCTCTTCACCATGTTCTTATCATGAAGTTCTCACCCAAAATACCATTTAAATGTTCCTTAAGGAGTTTTACCTGGAGAGGAATTCAAGAGGTAAATCCACTTTTGTTATTTTAATTTTCTTTGAATTTATTTTATTTTCTTATTCTGCTCTTACCTATTATATCAGAAAATTCATGATAACTCTAGTATCTTATATAAACTATAATGTTATTATGATAATGGGATATCCCCATTCAATTATTTTTCTTCCCTTTTTTATTCAAACAATGAAACATCATTCGTGGGATTCCAATCTACAACCTTCATGGATGGAGAGTTTTTGTTTTTCAATTATGACTTCATGAATGATCATAAAACCATTTTTATGGTTATAAGAGAATTTAATATATGTAATAAAACTTATATAATATTTTGGAACAAGTATATAAACATAATATTAATTTATAACTCAAAAATAGTTCGTGGTGAACGAAAATACCACAACATAATAAAAAAGATTATCATTAACGTTTTAACTGATGAATTATCCTCATATATATAATTTAAATGACATATAAAGACATTAAATATTTTTTATGTTCAATAATAACATATAATTTCAATTTTGGATAACTATTCTCATTTCACATGATCTTTCATACATGTATACATGTGAACCAATCATGAAAACATTGGAAACGAAGACTTCTGAATGATGAAATTGAATCTTATAACTCATCAAAAAGACTGTAAATGAACATTAAAAAATTATAATAAATCATATAATTGTTCAATATTTTCGGAATTAAATCATAAATGAATATAAAATCATTATCCATGACATTAATCATAATTGGAGAACACTTTTAGTCATATGGAAAAGGGTTTCTTCCCAAACACCCTTTTTTCATTCAGTTTACACTTTCTCTCTATCTATCCCAATGTAATACTTATTTATTTTTATATACTTCTTAAAAACCATATGTGTATGTTCTAAAATCATTTATCCAGATCATTTCATCCATAATTTTTTTATAAACACATGGTTTATAAGTTTCCCTTTCCATTTCCTCTCGATAATAAAGAATGGTTTCATGGTACTTCCAAATTTTGAACCCATTTTATTGTACACTCCTTAATCTATTTTAAGCACCCAATTTTTTTTTAAATATATATCTTTAAAATGAAAAATATCTTTATTTATTTAATTATTTTAATAAATAAATTTTATTTTTTTTCTTTAATGTATCTTTTATATTTTCTCTTAAACTACACTTAAGTGTCTTATTTTAAAGTCTCTTTTTAAATGTTTTCAATTCAGTTGGATATCATTTTTTCCATAAATATAATTTCATTTTTCCTAAAATTTTATTTTATGGTATAATCATGATTATAATACGATTATATACAAATATTTGTTTGAGAAGAACTCTTCTTTCTAAAGTAAAAAAATTATTTCTCTAAATAATTCCTAAATGATTTTATTAGAGTATTTTTATCTATTCAAACACCCTCTATTGAATAAAATTCTTAATTGTGATTGATCTATTATGAAATCATCTACCATGTTTTATAAAAAAAATTATGATCAATTTTACTGTAGGTGTGCTCTCATGATACCATTCACCATATTACTCAGAATGGTTTATGATTATGTTTATTGTTTAGAGAAAGTTATTAACATTTCATATGATAGTTTAAATATGAATATATACGTTCTTTATGTTTTACCCCATTCATATTAGGAATTAATTGGACTTAGTAATTGATTGGCGGGTCCCTCTATACACCCTCGATGCATCAGTAGGTCTCCAGAGACCAACCAGATATGGACATGGTTGAGGACATACCCATTTTTTTCATATATGGATTTGGATGAGGATTAACCATTTATTTTCAGATGTCTTGGGCAAGGCCTCAACGATATGTTTCAAAAGTAGAAAATTGTTCATTCCATCATTATAATACTGGTAATTTGTATATATGTTATTATTTGACTAGTATAATATCAATGGTTATGTTTCTTTCTCATATTATTATTTATAAAATTATTTAATTGGATTTTATTCCCCCCATTTTATGCTCATAGTTTTGTTTTAATGGAATGTGTTTTCAGTAATTAACCATTCCTCATTGCTTCTGTTTGTGATAGATTCCACTGTATTTTTCACCCTTACTGAGAATCCGATCTCACACTTTTATTATGTTTTATTTTATTTCCAATATGTAGAGATATATATTTTGAATGATTTTAAAGGATAATATAATAGTTTAAGGATTCTTCCAAATAATTTTCAATGTTGTTTTTCATTTCTAGTTGTAATGTAAATCGTATATTTGTATCTAGTTTTTCAAAATATACTAAACTATTTTGTACTTTGAGATGCGAATTCATTTTTTCTCATACCAATTTAATAAATTACTCCATTAGCCCCAGTCTACTGGGGTCGGGTTCCTTACACAAGCTATCCAATTTTAGATCCACTGGATCTTTATATTCCAATATAGAATCATTTAGATTGAACCAATGTAGAAGTCATATAAATAAGATCTTAACAAAATTTATATCTTCATTAATTTATAAGACAATGAATTTCTTCCACAACAACATTCACCTAGTTAATGAAAGAATCTATATACTCATTATGGTGAATTCTCATGTCTTCGTACTTGTTCCATACAACTTGAATTATTTATTCCCTGAGTTTTGAGTCACCCTCATAGATATTGAGAAAATTTTCCCATATAGAATGGGATGAATTAACTAAAATCACCTTTGTATTGATTTAATTTGATATGACCACCCCAAAATAATTTATTACTTTGGAATCAACATCCAATTCCCTTCAGCCATTTTTTGATAAAGCACCACTATCCACACTGGCTGAAATATCATGCATCACCATTGTAAAGACATCCATTCCTAAAGATTGTAAGTAGTGATGTATCAAATTCTTCTAAAATTAATTACTTTTTCCATTGAAAATCTGAATACCATATTTATTTAAAACCTCTATTGAAACCCCTATTATAAACATTGAAATTAACCTTTAGTTTTGATACCAATTGTTATCCCAACTTGGTTAAATAATCTGAGAGAGATGGTTAATCAAGGTATGGGAGATTAAAAAAACTACCTCTTTAGAGTGTGTTTCATCATTAAATAACTCTTCTATTACTTTACCAAAGAAATTTATAAATATAAATGAATGAATTCCTGAGACACAACAATTTTACTTGGGTCACCCTCGCTGTGAAACATCCAAGGAGCATACAATGGAAAAGTGTTGATGTACCTAATTGACTAAGGATCACTAAAAAAATAAGTTTTGGGCAAGAGCACTTCTATACCCATGATCAATGACTTTTCAATGTGTGGAGAAGACTAAATTTCCCACCATATTTATAACCATTCATAATTTTAAAGCTATCATCGGTCTTAGCTGAAGTGTGTTCATTTATACTTCATAAGATTCCCCTTTAATTACATGAATTAGTATGGTTTACATATCATTTATTGCACCTTAAAATTCCACTTTCATACACTTTATTAGTACCCCTTTACCACAGAATTACTAGTAAAATATTTATTGGTCCTCAAAATATTTTTCACACAGCCCTTCGCACGAATTTCATGAAACTATACCAACTTGCACACATCTATTTTGTGTGGTAGAAGTCCCCAATTCAACACAATTGTTTCTATTGTCACATAAATTCCTATTATATGAATATTTTCTTTTCTTTTCATGAGGAAATTATGTGATTCAGAGCCTTAATATTCTCTATGGGTTGTTCTCCTCAAATGAGATGGGTAACCTCCTATTTATAGACCCAACCAACCTTGCATGCAAAATCCTTAAACACCTTCCTCTGTTCTCGCAACTTTTACTTGAGTACATAACTTTTCATTTTGATGTCGTATTTGGTGTGAAAGTATTTTTTTGGAGGAGTTCACAAATCTATCTCTTGTTTCATGAAAGCACATATTTCATGCACTTCTAGAACGGTCATGCAATTATTTACTTTACCCAATTTTTGTATGATGTATCTGATTCTTTACTTGAACACAAATCTGTGGAAAATATTCACCCTTCTTTAATTTTTTTTATATATATGAAGAATTAATTTCATTTAAAAAAACCTTTCTACATTCTTCAAATGTTGGACCTAAAAATTTGGAAAACACCGGGAAATGAAATCAACTTATATAGACAATTTTTAGTACCGCCACCGTGGTATACATTCCTTTTTCTTCTAATTTGTGAACATACCATGCCAGAACCCTCTCTAGAACTCCACAACTAATGTCATAAACCTTATTTTTCACCAAATAAAATTGACCCACAAATAATGCAATGTTATATTGGGATATATTTTCCAAACAATATATACCTTGGTGTTTGTTAACAGCTCCTCACATTTTGATACCATGTTAAAGGTTATTTTATCTTATATCAGATTTTACTTCTTTCTATTTCATAAAGTGATCATAGATTTACCCAACACACACTCTAATCTAACACGAGCCCGACTCTGTGTGAGAAATAATAGTTACATGAACATTTTATCAATGATTCACTTATTTCTTGATATCAGTTGTGAAACTACATGTCGAGTACCATAATACAAAATTATTCATCTATATACAACAGAATACTATCATCATGAACTTATCTTATGTTTTATCTTCATTCAAAACACTACTTTAACATCATCAAAATTTTCCAACTTTTTCGACGAACTCAAAAGTCACTCCATTATGCACTACTATAGGGTAAAGAACATGGATCAATACATTAGGGAAAAAATATCATACCCTGATGATAGGGGGTCCAATATAGACACACTTTTAAGTGTGGGTAGTCAAATGAACTCGAAGAACCAATCATTGACATTCAAATTTTTTTATTGGTATGTCCTTCATCATAATGTCTACAACCTGTAGTTCTATAGGCATATACTCTAATTTCACAATCCCATGATCCATCATCTCCATGATAAAATGAAACAGGATCCAAATGTTCTTTCTCTTTGATTGATGGAATGGATTTTGGAAAAGATTAATTGAACATTAATTTTCTCATTGGATTCTGATTAGAGACTTCACTTCACCTCCCAAATCATCAACATGCTACTTCATCCAAAATAACTACATGAAAGATTGAGTAGCTATTATATATTCAGATTTTGTGGTTCTCAATGAAATGAAATACTATTTATTTTTTCCCAGTAAATACACAAACTTCCAAGATAGAACACACAAAATATTGTTGATATTCTATCGTATGTTGAACCATATGAATCTATATCTTAATAACTCAATAACTAAAGATGATATTTTTCATTTTATAGACAACTAAAATCCATTATTCCCTTGATATACTAAAGTATTATTTTGAATTTATTAAGTAGATTAATTTGGGATTACATTGATACCATGCTTCATTGAATGAAGGAAAACCAATATCTAGTCTTGTCACAATTAACTACAACATACTACTAATGATCTACCTATATTATGTGACATTTACCACATTTCCTTCAACATCTCATGATACTTTCATCCAGATTTCCACAAGAGTTGTAATTTATTTATATTTATGTATTCCAAATCTTATTAGAACCTCTTGGAATATTATTATTGAGAAATGAATATTTATTTCCTTATTTGTGTCACCTTTAAACCAATAAAAAAAGAACAATTCTCCCATCATGGACATTTAGAATTCAATTTTCATTAAATCTATGAACTTATTGGACTTTAATTCATCTAATACACCATATATTATGTTATCAACATACAAAAACATAATCAACCTCTAATTACTCTCATTTTTAACATAGGTATTTTAATAAACTCCACATGATAAAAATAGATCTCCTTCAAAAACTGATCAATCCTTGAATACTTCAACCCATATAGATATTTTCATAACTGAAAATCACTTTTCTCATATTTATGTGTGATAAAACCATCATGTTGTATGATTTACACTTCTTATTCTATAACCCCATTCAATAAATGATGACTCAAAATCCTTCTAGAAAAACATAAACATTATTGGCATAACCGTTGGAAAGAATATTCTGATTGTCTCTAGACATTCAAATGTTGTCAATGTTTCATCAACATCAATACCCTATATTTTTTAGTACCCTTTTCTATAAAATTGTTCTTTTTTTAGAATCATTGGGTCATATTCATTCACATTTTTGTGAAAGACACATTTGGGTGTAATGAAATTATTATATTTTATTCCTGAAAAAATCTCCCATGTATGATTCTTCTCAATTTGGTTATGATCTTCATTTATAGACTAATCCCAGTTCTAATCTCCAAATTATTCCTCAAAAAAATTAGTCTCTTCCTAAGATAATAAGTAGGAATGTTGTAATAACGTCTTTCTTCATTTTTGAAATTGCACTGCCTCATCTCCAATGATGTTTTTTCTGTAAAATTCATCTCAGATCTTTGATTTTCAGGAACATATATATTTGACTTCATTTTCCATTTCATCAGTATATTCTTCTGAATCATTATTTTCTACTTCAACTCCTCTTGAGGTTCTTACCTTCTTATAAAATTCATCAGCAAAATGCCCACTATGTTTTTGAAGATTCTATTCATTTTCTACTATAGTGACATCATTTATTTCAAATACCTCTCCAACACTATTTTTGAAACATTTATATTAGTTTACTTTACCTGAATATCCATGAAATATAACCTCATCCCCATGTGATTCAAATTTCTTGTGTTTCTCCATATTGAGAACATAACATATTCTTCTATAGATTCAAAAGTATTTCAATGTTGGATTCATCCCATACCACAAACACTTGTAGATTCTTTTCTTTATTCATACATAAAAGAGCATGGCTAGAAATTTAGACTGATGTTAAGACTCATTCCTTCTATAATTTCATTTGTAATACCATTTCAATAAGAATTTTTATAGCCACGTTTTTTAGGGTGAGATTTCTCATCTAAAACACTCCACATTACATAGGAGTTATTGATAATAAAATTGTATGCATTATCCCATGTTTCTCAATATATTCTTCCACTTTTATTTTTAGTAATTATGTACCACTATCAATACAAAACCTAATAATATTTTTTATAGGAATCCTTTCATATTCCCACTAATACTATTTTATTAAACTGGACACATAAAAATTATGAGAAATGAAAAATACATTTTCCATCCTACAAATGTAATAAATGTATATAATTAAATACATATTCCCATCAATGGTTATTGGTGGAACAGGTACACATACATCTACATGCACCAATTCAATAAATATAATTGAATTTTGTTCCTTTTTTGTATGTTTTTTTGATAATATTCCCCTATTGAAAAGCATCACACGTATGAGTATGATCACATGATATCTCAGAGATATCATGAGATGCATCATAATTTACTAGAACTTCTATAGATGGTTGGAATAGATGTCCAAGTCATTTAATCCACAGTTGGTTTTCTTCTTCTCTAGATAAAAATCCCAAATCTTCTTCTCCACTTACAAGGTAAATATTCCCCTTAGTTTGTTTCCTATATAGAACAACAGAATAATCTATTTGTTTTATTATACACATATTATGAGTAAATATTATAACATTCCCTAAGTCACATAGTTGTCTCACATGAAGAATGATGTGATTGATACATTCAACAACTAATACATTAGCATATCTCATTTCTTTCCCTCCAAATCTGGATTTCCCCAAGACAAAATCTTTAGGCTTTCGTCATTTTCATATTTGAAAACACATTTCATATCATATTTTATACCTATAAAAAGATCCTTATTACATATCATATGGGATGTACATCCACTATTAAGGATCCATAATCTAGAATGATATGATCCTTTATGGAAAATATATGTAACCACTTCATGCTCATATCTTTTATTTGTTATCCATGTTTTGACTTAATACCTAGTTTGTGTTGATACTATTTTTATTCTTTGTAGTGTGTTAGACTAAATTTATGTCGTAGAGCGTCATATAGATATTACATTTTCATATCATTAGACGATACATTGAGCCTCTACATTTGACCACATTCATTATTCTTCAGTTCATTCTGATGTATTGTTGATGTTTAATATCCTATCACTTGTTTTAATGTTCCACACACAAAACATTGACCCTCAAATGATAACCTGGAATATTGAGCTTTTATGGATACCGATGTTAACCTTCTTCCCTTCAGTACCTCTATTTTATGGAACATACATTTTGTGAGTGTCTCATTTATCCAAAATAACAACATCTAATGCAGGGTGAATTCTTGTGTGTCATCACTGCAAAACTAGTTTTCCCTTGTGTTCTTTGAATCTTATGGTTATGATTTATTCCTAAATTATATTTTACTCTCAGAACTGGTGCTTATGGTCTCACTTCAACCATTATTTCTTTATTTTTTCAATTAATCCTCATAATTGTTATATCATTAAATTCTATTGTTTTCTTCTCCTGAATTTCCTTTGTATGTTTCACTAGAAAATTTAACACTACATTTCAATTTTATACTACCCTTGTGACTTTATTTTCTAGAGTCAAGTGTTTGTCCTAATCTTTCAATTTCCTTTGAAGAGTAACAACCTTCTCCACTAACATTATGATGTGTTATTCTTAGTCTTTCATTTTTTTTATTCAAAACCTCAAGCCCCCTATTTTGTTCTCTAATATTGAGCTTATACTCACCGAACATTTTTAAAATCTCTACCAGTGAATAATAAAGCTTTTAAATTTCATTAATCATATCAGAATTATCTTCTTAATGATGTTGTATATAGATTTTGGCATCATGAACCACTTTTTTGTATTTCTTTTTTTACTCGCCAAATATCTATGTCCTTACAAGTAGATTATAATTCGGCCTAATGTTCAGTTCTGCCATCTACATATTCTTCATCATTATATCTTTCTTTCATTTTCTAGGAGTTACCTACAACTTCCACCATAATAGTTTCTCTATGAAATTTTCAGTTTTACTTCAATTCAACCCTGTATTCTTTGAAATTTTTATTTTCTTGTGAAAGTATATACTTAATTTTGATGAAATTTCAATTATATTTCAAATAGGCTGAGGTCTTATTCATTTTTTAATTTTTCCTCCTCATCATCATGGAATATCTTGGGTCACCTCGATACAGGATGTCTAGCCTTTCCAAATCAAAACCATACAAGTTGAAGTTTCCCTTTGAACATTCCATTTACTATTTGTAAATTTTATAAAAGGAATGAAATGAATTCGAATATTTCTTCTTCTTCCTACTCATATAAAATAGTGTGCTTCTTAATTAACTTTAATTAATCATCTTTAGACTTCACTATTTCCACAGACTCATTAGCATCATTTCTTATCTTGTATACAACTAAATTATGGTGCAAGTTATCCATTGATATCTCCTTTATATATTTATCTTACAATAAAAAAATATTTGGATTGAACTGAGATGGTTGTCTTCTCATGAAGTATTTTACAATATTTATGACTAAAATAATTTCTTGGGGGGCATGTATGTATTTCACAACAACAATCACCTAGTTAAAGAATTGATATATATATTTATTAGGGTGAATTCTCGTATCCTCATACATCTTCCATTGAACCTATAGATTATCTTCTCTTCCTTCTTATTCACCCTCATAAATATTCATCAATTGTCTCCACATATCATGTGTTGAATTACATGACATGAAATTTTATAGATTGTATTGGTTAGGGATCCCCTAATGAATTGATTCCTATGGTGTCAACATCTAATTCCCTATATTTATTTTATGATAAAGCACCACTATCCACACTAGTCAAAATACCATGAATATTCACTGTAAAGACTTCAATTCCTAAATATTGGAAGTAGCGCTTCATCAGATTCTTCCATAATTGAAAATTGTTTCCATTAAAAATCAGAATCACTATTGGATTGAAAACCTTTACTGAAACCCATAAGAGAAACAATGAAATTATAAATTATACCTAGTACTAATTGTTTATCAACATGTTTAAATACCCTGATTAGGGAGAATTAGGGCATGACATATTAAAATGACATCCCATTCAGATAATTTTTCAACTTTAGAAGGAATACTCTTTTTTCCCCTTCATGTATAAATATATGAACAGAAAAGAAGGAATCTAAATGACACAACAATTTTACTTGATTCAAACTCACAGAGCTATGTCCATGGAGCGAACAATGATAATGTGCTCAAGAAACTAATCGACTAAAGATCACTACCATAATATGGTTTTGTCCATATCACTTCGATACCCAGGATCACTACCTTTACTACATTGGGAGTAGGATCACTGTCCCTCTTGGTTTTCAACCAATCACAATTTGAATGCTCCCTACTCTCTCAACTAAAATGTTCTCACTACTCCTATATACTATTCAACTATGATAACTTGAAACATTATGTGTTACACCTAATTTGGTGCATCCTTAAGTCCCATTTTCATCCACATAGTAAATACCACTTTACCAAAAACATTACTAGGAAAATCCTTATAGGTCCACCAAAATTATTTTGCATAACACTGCACACAACTTGCACACAACTCTTCCAATGTTCATGAAACATTTTTATTTTGTCCAAAAACTCCCAACATCCATGAAACATCGTGTATTAGCATAGAACATTCTCCCACACAATACTTTTATGCTTTTGGGAAACTCTTACATGAATTATAGACCTGATATACTCCAAGGGTTAACATTAGAAACCTTATTTTTCAACAGAAATAACAAATACAAAAATAATACAATGTTGTCTTGAGGGATATTTTTTCTAACATAAGGTTTTGATGTTATGTTGTCATTGTTAATTGGGATTTTTTATGATTATACTTTAATTAATGAAATATTATTATATATCTCTCAATAAAATCATGAATTTTATTCTAAAATAGTTATTTCATGAGAATAATTGTTTCCCTTCATTTTACTCTCTTTATATAGTCAAAAGTTGAAAATATTGTTTTTATGATAAATCATCTTTATTTATATCTTCAATCAAAACCCCTTTTTCTTCCAAATCTATGTTTTACAAAAGTGATTTAATTATTTTTAACATTATTAATATGATTTATTAAATAAATTATTATGCATGTTTGACATTTAAAAAAATTAAAGGACTATTCAATTATTTTTCCAAACATGTCCCATTTGGATTTTACCAAAAATGTGAGACGAATCTTTATCATAATATGTTTGTCTTGAGTGGTATTTTTCTATCATGACAAATAATTATTTTAATTTTACCATTATTAGTTTAATGTTTTATCATTAAATAAAATTATTTCAAAAATCTTTTATTAATTTTTTAGTTTGATGAAATGGTATTTTCAAAATGAAAATGAAAATTCCTTAAATAAATAATTTAAATGATTTTTAAATCTTACATTAATAGTTTCCAATGTTTTTTCATGGATAATTATTTTGGAAATGTTTTATGTATTGAAATGTTTTTTTATTTGGAAAGGCTAATTTCCTTAGTAAATTTCCATGTTATATTTCGAAATCATTTTCCACCAAATATGAAATTCTATGATGTTACTTATTCTCCACTCGGGGTTTGATCCAAGGATACAATTATTATTCTTTCTCTAGACATATTATTTTGATGATTTTAAGATGTTTATGAAATCCGGATCTCTTCTAAAAGTTATACCTTGATAAAAGTTTTATGAAATCCAATTATATTTCCATAGGTTGTGATTTGATGACATGATGAAATGATTGTGAAACTTATTTATGTTACACAAGTTGTGTTTTGTTGAAACATTTATGAAACCCATTTATTTACATGGGTTCTTATATGATGAATATTTTATGATCTTGTGGAACGAAAATCTATTATTTTCATAATGTAATGGTGGTTATGTTATAATCAATTATATTGGTTACATTATAACCATGAATAGTAGTTATGTTATAAAAAATACGGGTGAGAACTATATCTCCCTCCAATACATTTGGTAAAGATTAAAATCTTGATGATAAATTGGACATGAATGGGGAGTGATCGTAGTTTAGGATGGAAATTTTTCCCACTATGATAGTCTTGTGGGTGTATATTTACTAATATGATTGTTTTGGAGTGAACCCAATCAACTATGATAGTTTTAGTAATGATCTTTGAAAAATAGGTAAATTATTTTCTATGCTTATGTGTATTCCACAATTCCATGTCCTATATTAATGTTATGATCTAATGGATCATGTTATTTTATCTCCTTATGACTCATGTCTTATAACTACCAATATTTATTCCTTGACTGAAGATTTTTTATCTTTGATATGCCAGGTATAGTTTTTATATGTTATGATCATGTTCTCATAACCTTATGCTCACGTTATGTTTATATATTTACCTTGTCTATCCTTACAGAACATCTAAGATCACCCTTTCATATGTTTCATTCCCCCAGGATATGATGATAGGTATTATATTTGATATGACTAAGAAGAGTGATAGTTATGAGGAACCAAGTGGGAGACAATGTAGAACACTGATAAACAAGTTGTTTATGTTTCCATGTTTTTCAAATCATGATACAGATCCTCATGTGTGTGTTTGTGTGATGTAATGAATATTCATCTAAATTTTGTAATATTTATGTATGATAAGCTTGGGTCTCTATATAACCTATCTCTTGTCTAATATGCGTTCCAAGTATCTCTCATGAGAAAGTACTCACCAAATCATTCACATGTATGGAACACATAGGTCATACCGTTGTAGCATCATATTATTTATAATGCAATCCTAGTTGAGATTATCGATTATATATATAATGTTCAAAGAAATAAAACCACTCACCTAGTAAAAGTTTATTGGTGAAACTGCCACCTCAAAAAAGCTATAAGGGAACCCGAGGATAAAAGGAGGAAAAAGTATGCTCAGTTGTTGGTACCAAAGTAACAAATTTTATGATTAATTCATTTCAACTGGGTAGAATGTAAAAACTTGATATTTTTGGAAAAAAACAAATGTTAAACAAATTTAACTTTATTTGATATCTTGTGTACTACTCAACCTTGAGTTTTAATGAAAAATGACGTACTCTAAAAAGTATTATTTATTTTATATAATAGTTGTCACATAACCATTTGAATAGAGGGTATGAAAAATATTAACTAAATAATGAGATTGTATTTTTTAAACATGAATATATAATGAATTATTTGGTTACCAAATAATTATAAATGAAAATAAAAACTATTTGAAAATAAAGGAAAGCTTGTTCTAAAAGACATTGCATAGAAACATGTTTTACCTTAATAAATAAAAATATCAATTTTGATGAATAATTTTAAATAAATATGTATAATAAATTAAATAAAATGATTAAAATTTATTTTATGTGTAGCCTAGATAATAGATAAGAATTGAAATAATTATAATCTTAAGAAGATTATTTTTTTTAAAAAGAAGTATTAATGATTTTTTGCACTCTTATTTTAAAATCATTTATTTACACATGTATAAAAAAATCAAATATTAAAATTATTTTTTAAATATAATTATTAAAATTATCTTATGGTTATTTTTTTTTGATTATTTGGAAAAATAATTTTTTTTGATGAATAGTAAAAAATATAAGTTTTTATTATGAATTTTTATTTCTATTAATGAATTTTAAAACATAAAAACTAATTTAATAACATTTTAAAATTAAACTTATTTTCATCGTATATCTATTAATCCAATTTATTTCATTTGAATCAATTTCATATTGAATTTGCATATAAAACTTTCTCTGCTTATAAAACATTTCTCTTTGAAAAACAATGTTTTCATCACATCTAAATGTTTAATTTTAAATTCAATATTGGAACTTATGTGATTAATTTTAAAAAAATTATTTTATAACAGGAATAATAATAATTTATTTAATTTAATAATTTCAACTAAATTCTTACCACAATTTATAGTAATAATTTTAGAACTTTATTACTCTGATTGAGGTAAAAATGGGTTTGTTAGGGGGTTAAACAAAACATATAAGGGTACAAAATGATCCAAAACATGTAATACAACAATTTTAGGGACATATATGGACGTTATCCTTCCATGATTCAATATTTTTTCATTTTGATAATTTTTTAATGTGAAAAATGTGGGTACACCATTTTCTTTTAAAAAATTACAGGTGTTCCACTCACATCACTTATAAAAGGACACACCATATCCTCTACTCTTCACACATAAAACACCCATTGGTCTAGGAAAGTCGTTCCAAACTCACATAATTTATTCCCTCCAATCATCTTATAATCCATAGTTTTTTCCTAAAATCCCATCTAAGAATCCTTTTCGTGGAAACCAAAAAAGTTATCTGAAATAGTTGTATAGTCCCTAATCATGCGTTTGATTTTATTTATTCATCCTCCTAAATTAATTATTATCAAAATATTATGATATAATAACTTCAGTATATTCCATATACTAATATTTTATAATGTTAATTTAATAATCCAATCCTTATCTTATTCTATAAAATGGGAAATTAAATCATCATTCGTGTGTTCGGTGGACTACTTCCTTAGGAACCGATGTTATTAATTTTCAATCATCACTTTTCATGTCTGGATATAATGATAGATTCATTGTATATAATATATTTATAATATTATTATAAATATTTAATTATATGATCATATTTACCTTCTTACCTCTAAACCCTTTGGAAAACAATAATATCGCTCGTGTTTACGACAGACCAACACCTCGAAAACCTATGTGATGTGTTTTTCATATATATTGTACAAAGATTATTATAAAGATATAATGAATAAATATATAGGATATTTATAAATTATTTATACTTATATATTTATGATTCATCACATACCTCTATACATTCCACTCTTTGGGAATATGATAATATCGCTCGTGTGTATAGTGGACTACTGCCTCACGAAGGATTCTGATACATTCTTCAGGTACGCTTTACATAGAAGGTAATAAGGATAGGTTTAAATAAAAATATGTGATATATATATACATGACATAAAATTGAATCTAGAATGGTAATATATTAAGGAACATTTTTGTCAAACTTTTTATTAAATGGAAACAACGTTCATGTCTACGAACAACCTACCATCTCAATGAATGGTTTATTTCATTTTTTGTATCTAACATTTATGGATAAAAATAATTACAAATATACTAAGAATATATTATTTATATATAATGGTATAAATTTTGGATATTATGGAACCATGATAAAAATAAGGGGATAAAAAATTACAAATCAAAACATACATGAAAAACAAAACAGTTATTATAGAAAACATGATTTTAAAAAATAATTTGTATTAAATGGGTAATATAAGGTCATCATTAAAGAATATTTTTAATTATATATATTTATGGTTTGGAAATAGATTTATAGTAAAATAATATTTATTATATAGTAGGATCGAATGTGTTCAAAAGAAGTTAATAGTTAAGGTAAGGGATTTATAGGCTCTCTTTTATTTCTAGGATGCGTATGAAAATTCACCATGATTTTATTTTGTGTGTTATATATACTACCCCATTGATATATTATATCATTATTACTCTTATCTTCATGATATTTATGGTTTCATTTTTTTTATGTTTGTTGGGTCTTATAATTCAATATATTACTAAAGTGATAAGGGAATTTTGTTTCAATTTTTATTCTTTTCAACATTAGTTATGTTATAAACTTAACTTACTTTATAATGTGTATATACTACCCTGTTGTCATGTTATATCAATAATATGATTATTTTTATGATATTTAAAAAATTATTTTATTTTATTCTTTTATCGGGCTTATGATACAAATGTTACCAAAGCAGTATATATTTTATGTTACAACCTCATTATTTATTGGGATTACTTATGAATATGCTTCCACTAAAAATATATTATGATATATGTCCAAATAAAATCATGGATTTTATTATCCTATATTTATTTCATGAGAATATATTTTTTCCTTCAATTTTTTCTCTTTATATACTCAAGTTTTCAAAATAATATTTTTTAGAAAAAATTGTATTTGTTTCTCACTTAGTTCGAAAAAAATTGTTTCTTCCAAAAACGTGTTTTTGAAAAAAAAATATATTCAAAAATGGTTTTAACATTCTCAAAAAAATTATTCAATACATTTTAGCCATTTTTTACTTTAAAAAATAATATAAATGAATCTTATTGTATTTTTCAAAATAATGCTTGTTTGGATTTTCCCAAAAATATGCATAGAATCCTTGTTTTAACATGTGAAGAATTATTTATTATCCTGACCAAAATGTTTTTTAACCATTCCTTTAAAAATATAAAATTTTATTTAAAAAAAATTATTTTAAAGAAAAATATAAATTTTTAGTTTTAAGAAGTTATTATCAAAATTAAAAGTATATTTACCTCATGAAATGCTTTAAATGATTTTAAAATATTCCCTTATAATTTTTCAAAAATATCTTTAAAAAAAGTATTTTGAAAATAAAATTATGTTTAAAAAATGTTTTTTCAATTTAGAAAATATATGTTCCCCTATAAATGTTCCAAGTGATCTCTCAAAATCATTTTCCATCCATGATAACATCCTTTGAGGTAAAATTTACTTTACTTGGGAGAATATTTATTGATATCCTCCTTATTCTTTCCCTAGATGGTTAATGTCAATGTTGATAAAATTATTATGAAACACATTTATTATTCATGGGTTATGTTATGATGAATTTAGAAGAGTTTATAGAAATTTTTTTATTTACATGGTTTATATTGCAGTGATTTATGAATGTGTTATGGTATTATGGAACACAGATTCTTGGATTATATGTTGTATTGGACCTATTTATCCCTCCAATTAATGGGGAAATGAATAAAAATATTTCACGAGGCCCTGAATTCCATATGGGGTATAATTTTAATTATATTAATGTAATAGAGTGTGCATTGGAATATGTTCATTAGCTTCCATGAGTCAGGAGGAGGGGTAGACTTGTTATGGGTAACCCCAAGTGTTAACATAGAACCTAGGTGCAAGGTATGTGAGACCTGTGGTTCTTTATGACCATAAATTATATTTTACATGTTTTCAGTGAATTTTTATCCACATTTGATATATTATAAATTGAGTGGGTATGCCCCATGTAGGATCTCTATATGTAGTTTGGGTGAGAGGACCAACCTATAATACTTGGAAGTTGATATAGGAATTATGTCATACCTATGGAGTAGTACATATGAGAATTGTCCAATGAGGCCAATGAAGACATAATATATTCATAATGATGATGATCGATGTGATTAACTATGATTTATAGGCTGGTATTCTAAGATTATATTGGGATTGATGAACCAATAAATAGTTTCCGTGATATAAGTCGACTTAGTGGACCATGGTAGGTGCTTCGTATTAAGTTAACCTTAGAAAGGGCTAGTGTTGGGATGTTGGTATTGATGATAGTAGGTGTCACCTTGGAACCTGAACCTATTGTGTGATATTGTATAGTTATAGAGATATTTTTACATTATAAACATGAGAGGATAACCCCTGATATGTTTGACTGGTTTGGGTGGATCAACAATCCTTGTTATTATTGTTTTACTTATTCGATGGAATGTCTATGTTACTAAGGATATGAGATTTTTATTATTATTTTACACATTTATGGTAATATGATTTATCCTAGTGTGATTCACATGGAATTTAGATTTATGATTTATGGGTTTTGGATAATGGAATGTTGGTAAGTGGTTTATGTACATGCATCATTATCATCATATAATATTCACATGAAATTAATGTTATTTCCTATGATTCATATCACATATGTTGAGGGTTCATTGGATTTGAAGTGTCAACAATAATGTATATGGAGATTTTCCATCTAACTTGTTGGTGGTATTCTACCCAATTAGAATGTAGTACTTATTTGTGTGATAGATCATTTGGATCTAATAGAGGGATTATTTTTTTATTAAAAATAAATAGTCTCTCTTGTAATGGTTTTATGGTGACCATTGGTGGGTCAGTATAGGCACTTGCTTTAATGGTACGTTTTTTGGATATAAAAATTAGTTTTTTTCTTTAATTTTCCAACAAAAACCTCTATGGTGTTTTCCCATAAACCTTATTGGTCGATTTTTTCATAAAATAACCATATTAATATAGTATACTCAACATGGATCACCATGGAATGATTCCATTTTATATATTTTTAGATATGAACATAGTCCTTAAGGGTATAGTCTTGTATACAGATGCCTACTAGGGATCAATTCATTAATAGAATGATGACATGGAATTGGATTCTTTATATGTTTTTGGTATAAGAATCCCATAGTTGGTGTTTTTTCATGTCAGTTATCTTATGTTTTTGAGATAGGATTAGGGAGATTCCCTTTGATCTGTAACATTTAAGAGATATAATAATGGGTTAGGTGGGAGATCCTAGCTCCATTATGATGATGCTTGGGATATTGTTGAACCAAATATTATGGTTGATATGAGTTCATAGATATGAAGGTAACTCAAGAGAGGTGTTATCTTTGTCATGTGATGTCATTAGAGATGAGAAACATGGTTATATGATTTGGGTAATGATATTTGTGCACTAAAGATTATACTAGGCATATGGTATAGGCATGGATGTTCCTTCAAATTCATGACAATAATTTCATAGAATCCTTTTGGTACCAAGGATATGTTTTATGGGTAGGATCAATAATATTCCTAAACCTATTGATTCTAGATGTTCATTTTATTGTGTCAGACCATCATTGTAGTTTCTCCTAATTTTGAGATGACACCCAAGTGGTGGAAAATCATGTAATTATATATGGAATGGGCTTGATATTTGACTTGTTATAAGATCATTTAGGTGATTCTGGATCAATTAGACTAACATGATTGATAACTTTGGTTGGTTTTTGTTTTGTGGACCATATTTTGATAATGAATAACATATAAGAGTGTGACCCATGCAATTTGATTGGGTGGTATTGGAGTGTACACCAATTAAATTTAGATATGGTTGATATGGTAGGTGTGGGTTATGAATGTTAGAATTGGTATTTATATATGTGATTACTAGTGTGTTCTCTAAGGACCAATGGATATAGTGAAATGATTTTTGAAATGGTTTTCAAGATTTTGGATGAAATGTGAAATGCCCCTCTATGGTGAGAGGTAACATAAGAGTTGGATCAAGGTTTCATGGTATGGTCTACCTAATAGTATTCTTGGTCAAGTATTATTAGTAATGAGTGTTTTTGGAACTTATAAAGATTTCTCTGGAAGATAAGTATTAGGAAATCCATATGGTGGGGGTGCAATATTTTCCATTGGATGGTGGGACCCTCATTATAGATGGTATTTCAGTGATTATCCAACATGAAGTTACTTGTGAGTTCCAAGAAGGAATTGATTGATGTTTCACGTTATCATTTAGGTATGAGTGGGTTATATTGGGGATCAAACATCCTCTCCACCAAATCGACCTCCATCCGATAATGTCATCATACATGTCTTTATCTTATAGAAGCATCATACATACCTATTCCATGAAAAAAATGGATGAATTCTACTAGAATCACCAATGATTAATATTATTTTGGGGAACCATGGATAAGAAGATCCCCATAAACAATAGATTCAATAATAATATTGTCTAACCCCACAAACCACTATAATATGTTGACAAAAAACACCATGCTTTGATACTACCCTCAATCTACATTTTTGATAAGTAAACAACCCATATAGACAAGAACGAAACTTATAAGAATAATCATAATGATCAATAAGGATTAACATGGTTCAAACTTGTAACCTACATAAATGGGAGAATGAAATAAAGTCATCCATTTCATTAGAAACATATCTAGTTATGAGGATAAATATATGTACCCTACACATATTACTAGAACATGTTGGAACCACTTTGTGTATAGGATTGTATTTGTTGTCAATAGTTGTCAATGGAATACCAAAATGAAAGAGATCAGAAAGTACTCCAATAAAATGGAGGAATGGAAGCTCACAATGTTGGAGATCATGAAGTACTCTGATGAAGTAGAGGAGTAGTGATTCAGACGATTGTTGTGCTGATCGTAAGTTCAAAGAACATGTGTCAAAGGTGATACATTTTTTACAACAATGAAGAATGTGACGAGTAATCCATCCAAGGATGATTAAAGCAGGATGGTGTTTTTGGATGAAGACCATGCAATTCCTCATTATTTAATGAGATCCATGGGTTTTGATGAAGACCATACAATTACTCATGATTGCGTGAGAACCATGCTAGAGACTTCTTGACGGATTGAATCACATGGTTTGCATGAAGTTGATCATGACGGTTGATGAAGGAGGCAATGTGCCAATGAGTTGACTTATGAAATGGCCATGCACATCACAATGTCATAGAAGATGATGGTACTAAAGTTGTTCCTTCAAAGAATACATATCACAATGGTGGAGTTTGTGATAAAAGCAAAAGAGTTGCTGAAGGATACAGATCACCAAGAAGAAGTGTTGTTGAGGTGATCGTGCTTGTCGACAAAGAAAACAAACGAAATACAAATTTGTTGACAAAGGAGATTCCATGGTGACATGTCGAGTTCAAGATTTGCGGTCAACGATCAATGTTCGATCCATGAACATCGACAGGGGAATGGATGATCTGGAGGCGGTACAAAAAGAGCAGATACAAAGTGGTGCCGTTTTCCAGTGTTTGCCAAATTTCAAGGCCTCCAAATCAACAAATGAAGAATAGTGATTTTGGCAAAGGGACTTGCGCTCCATACTCTTGGAGGATAAAAGACTTGCGCGCCATATGTTTTTGAGGATCAGAACATCAAAATTTGGCTAAGGAAAGAAGGTTGTGCAAGTGTTGGTTGGGTCGCGCAAGTGAGTTGCGCGACAGAGGTTACTGGAGACAAGACTTGCGCGCCGATGGATGACTTGCGCACCGCCACGTAGGGGGTCCAGTTTGCCTATAAATACTGGACCACCCCTCCTCATTTCTCATGGATCTCAAGACTTTGAGATTGTTCGAGCTCTCTTCGCGCTGGTGGTTGAACCGCGCAAGTGGTAGTTGGGTCGCTCAAGTAGAGGTTGCACGCCGACTAATGGTTGAGCGCCCCAGGTGATTTGGGCAAGGAAGGAAGTGAGTCACGCAGGTTTTAAGTTCAAGAAGGCAGAGTCGCGCAGGTTCTTTGGAGACACTTGCGTGCCAGGTTATACTTGCGCGCCTAAGACTTGCGCGCCAGAAGGAGACTTGCGCGCTGGGCTTGAAAAGGAGAGCCAAATATTGTTGAAGCACGCCCGCCTTTCTGAAGCTGCACAAGAGCTAAAGATTCCCTGATACTTTTGGTGCAAAGAGAGATTGAAGAAGAAATCTAAATGATACATGCATGATCTCATGCATACATGGTGAATTGATTCTGACGAATGCCGAGTAAGCTGAACATCATTTATTGAGCAATCACATAAGTGATTGTGATTCAGGAAAATGAAGAAAAGGGGATCTAGTGCATTCAGTCATTGCACTAAAGAAGAAAGGTTTAACTATAAAGAGAATCAACTCTGAACTCTGATGCAAGTAAAGTATCATGCTGAACAGGAGACAAAGAACATCAATGCACATTTATTGAAGAGACCTTCACGTCTATAAACTGAGTGGGACTTCACCAACGGTAGTGAGCCAGGGGGAGTCAACGGGAGTGACCCGAGGGACACAGTGAGCTATCCCAGAACAATTGTAAAGGCAGTGAGCCTGGGACATAGTGAATATACCCGAACCATTATAATCTACAGCTGTAAAGCATAGTGGATTTAGGTACGACCGACAACCTGTCGGCGTATGCTCCTTAGACGTAGCCCTTAGTGGTGAACCAAGTAAAAATAGATGTGTCATCTCTCTGCATGTGAATGTTTAATTGCTGATCATATCCATCATATAGGTTGAAGTAGTTCCTACCAACGTGGGAACAAGATCCATAACTAAAAGAAGAAAAAGTTTCCACCCTGATTCACCCCTCCCCTCTCAGGGTGTCCTGGGGTCCTACAGAACAAGCCCTACCAATATCTTAAAATCTCGGTTATTCAATCTAAAATTTTTGTTTCTGATCATGATTCTTTAGTTCATTAGCTATAATGACACTAACCATAGTGAATCTTGGTATCCCTCTTAAAGGAGGGCCACCTCTACCTTGTTTAGGCCTCATCAATTCCAATTATTCTATCACACGCCTCCTTCAATAAGTGATCCAATGGCCTTCTTATAGAGGGCCCTAGATAATCATCTAGTTATCATCTCTTTAGGTCTTTCATGGGGTTTTCATCTCTTGATGTGATCCATGGTTGATCCTCCGTATATTCCACCACCTCAACTTCCAACTCTTGGTGAATAGTTAACATCACCTTTTTATTCACAAAAAAAATCAATCAATGGTTCCATCAATATAAATAATGAATAATACCACCAGGTTTCATCCTCAGTGCTTCCAATTCAATTTTACTTCCACACAACACATGAAACATCATAAATATCAATAAGATACAAGACACATCTATGTATGTTAGCATTAAAATTTTTCTCCAGAGCATGATCACTACCACCCAGATCAACTAAAATTCCCCCCTTCCAATTGTTTAAACATCAAACCTCTCAAGACTCTATCTGTTAGACAATGTTTAAAGAATTATATCCATTAAACCATATCTATTAGACTCTATCTAATGGAACCTATCTATAAAAATATATCATCTAGAATAATTTCAATATAACTTATATACTAAACTCTGTTCGTTAAACCCTATATGATGATAATATGTTTGATCATCTCTTTCGGGTGAAGGATTTCCTTTCAGTCTCTTCCGGGACATGGTTTTTTTGAAATATCCCCAAACATGTTCTTAACTATTACTTTAAGAAATTTTCCTTTATAAAGTTTCTAACACTTTACAAAGATAATATTTCTCACACTAATCTCATAAATCTCCAACTTGAGAATTATTTTTATAGGAAAATCCAAACAATATCCAACTCGAATGTTATTCCCTTAATCACACCAAATTTATACTAGTCCATATTCCATACACATTTCCTTATAAAGAAGATCCCATATTTCTTGACACCACATGGTTCTTCTAATCATCCATTCCCTCACTAAATAAATTCATCCTCGGTTCTTCTAAAACCGCCATATATCATTCCACTAGAAACATAAAACTCATCTAAATTCCTTCATGATGATTCCCCAATAAAAAAATTAACTTAATTTTCATCCTCTATAACTTTCATGAAATCCCATCATCAAAAATATTTCATACACCAAGTCTATATACGTGTTCAATAAAATTTTACTATGCTCAAAAACATTGAACCAAGTCTCTGTATAGTCCATGAAAATTGTGGGTATAATAGATTCCAATGAAATCAGTAGACTCACTTCCATCTATAACATTCCAATCCGAAGAATATGATGTCAACCATAGGAAAAACTCCCACTAAAAATGTCTAACTAGTGTGAACAAGGATTCGATGGTTATTTTTTCATACTTCTCAAACCTTGTTCTAGATCATGGATAGTACATATTTCTATGGTAATGATTCCATATCAATCAATACCCCAAAATATTGTTTCTAAAATTGTTGGAAACATTAAAATTAAACATGCATCAGGGACTCAAGGATGTATTTATCTAGATTCAATGTATCTAGAATTCTTTATGATGGATTTTCAAAAAATAGAAACAATATCCTTCTGAAATCAATACATCCAAGCATTTCATACTCTCATCAATTGGACCAGCTTCCATTCCACCAATATCCTAGTTGTTATCATTTTAATGAAGGTAACTTCAGGTACAATGGATTTCAGTAAGAGAAGAAAACATGAAAATTTATCATTTATACTGAATATTTCACCCTCTAAAATTGATTTCAAGAAACAATTCACATGAAATAGAATTATCATCCTTAATTTTTTCTCACTTCAGTTCACTCATAAAAACATTCATTAGATTCCTAATTTTGGTCATATGGTCCCTTGAATATCATCCCACATTCTTGTGATTTGAACCATTTCCCCAATTTATATAATCATGGATCCCCTACTGGCATGAAGCCTTTTAAATTCTATAATTTCTTCTACTTCAAATAATCATTTTAAATGAAACTAGGTCCCTGTAAAACCACCATATGATACTTTTTTAGACGAAATCATCATAACTGATAAATTCTCTAGATCAAGCCACCTTCTCCCACTCAACAAACATTGCATGATACTCACTATAGACACTCCTCATAAATTTACCTAGTTTAAATTTTTTTTTAATATCTCAGTTATGACCATTGGAAACAGGTTTTGTTAATGTTCAAAAATATCCTTCTAATGATGAGACTATTTGATAACTTTTAGAATGTGGAATGCTCATAACTAATAAACTAAAGATACCTGTGTGCTTATTATTGTGACCATTAGTTTTTTTGATAGATTTACCATCCAAAGATACTTAAAAACCATATAGGAATAACATCATAATTCTTATCCAAAATCTACAGCATCCACCATCTGAACATCAAGCCAGTACCACATCCATGAAATGTGCTCCTCTGATAAAACAATTCCACTAAAATTGAAGCAGTATAAGGGATCTCAAGATATCCAATCAAAATATCTATCAATCACTCTAATATAAAATGGTAAACAACATTAAATGAAACATGATGGAATACTCCTGCATCAAATAAGGCTTTCAATAACATGTGATACCCAATGGAAGTATTTCTATCCTTCATGTTGACATCATTCAGAATCCTAAAAAACAATAATGATCATAAGAAACTCATTGGAATGAAAAATATATAATTGATACCTCTGATACCATAATAAGAATATGAACCACAAATAAAACATTTAGGGTAGCATAAATCTAAACCACCAAATAGACCACCATCTAGAATCATCATTAGAAATTTATCTATCTAATAGAACTATCTAATGCATGTCCACTATGTGACCACCATAATAACTCCACATAAAGCACCAATATGGAACATGATGTAGGTACAATTATGATTGGATGATCTCCCTTGAGTTTTTATTTTTTAATTAGGTACTCTATGAACCACAACCACCATATCAATTAGACACAAAACCACCGTTCTACAATCCTTCACTGACCCTCCCTTTTATAGAAACAAGGAAGACAAAAAAAATACACATGCATGAACAATAATAGAGGTTAAAAAGGATTTATATGGTTCCAACTTTCATCTAACATCCATGGGAGAATTTAATAACCTTATCTATTTCATTTTAACAATTTCAGGTTATAAGGATAAACATACATACCCTATATAGATTACTAGAATAAGACATACCAATATCTATATGTATTGGTTCATACATAAAATCATTTTTAATATGATCACGGTTAATCTAGTCATTTAATAACCAAATAATGACCATTGGGTTCCAAGGTGTCCCCCAACTAGGAGGGCCTCCTCTTCCTTGGTTAGGCCTTATTAGTGTCATTCAATCCATCGTACTCCCCCTTGCATACGTATGATAATGGAATTATAATAGAGTTCATATCCATATATCATGTTATTATTGCCTTTCATATTTTAGAAGTGTTCATACATTTATGTGATCCATGATCTACCACTAGTATCTTCTACCACCTCAATGTCCAAGTAACGGTGATGAGTGCATGTAACCTCCTAATCCAGACAAACTCATCAACCCACATTTCTTCCAATAAATATAATTAATATTTCTTCAAGGTTTCATCATCATTAAATAATAATTTGAGTGAAATCTTAAAAAAAATAAAAAACCTATGAAAACTCATTCATCTAGTAGAAAAACTCCATCCATTGGCCTTATTGTATCCCTCCAGAGAATGACTAACTCCTCTTAGGTCAACTGAAATATTCCCCTTCAATTTTCTCAAACTTCACTCTAGTAAATACTTCTTCTGCTAAATGTTTTCCATTTAACCCTATCCACTAAGCTCTATCCATTGGTAACTTACATCTAAACATCATTCACTAAACACTATCTAATGGACTCTATCTATGGGACCTAGTTTGTTGAAAACTACTTGTTGGAACCTATCATATGATCATATTTCTAGTCTTCTCTATCTAGTGAATAATACATTGTCAGACTCTTCTAGAAAATGATGCTATTTTTAGAAATACATTCAAGTTCTCTAGTATTACATGCAGAATCATTCATTCTAAATGTTTCAAACACTTTACCATGAAAAAAAATTCTCACACAAAACCCAACATCATATTCACGTCCAGTCATTGTTTGTAGTAATGGATAGAGTCTGTTCCATGGATGTATATCCACCATGTTGGTAGGGAAATGAAGGTTATGTGACCAGTTTTTGGATGGTCAATATTTAATAGGTATTTTCGTGAGCATGTTTTGTATGTAGTATTAGATAGAGTATTCGCATTGGTATTAGGCTTGAGGTTTGATTGATGTTATCTGAGTGTGATTCAGATCATATATGTTCATGTAATCATGAGTGGTGTAAAATTGTGAATTCAGTTGATACATAAATTGACCAATAAATTACACCAAGTTTCATGTTATGATTTTGGTTTGGGTGTTTGGACAATCATAGGATGCCTTCAAAAATCAAGGAACTGGGATCAGGTGATGTAATTGGAAATTAGTGGTTTTAGTTAAATTTTTTGAGAAGGGTCATATAGAGGAGTAATGGCTATGATTTTTCCATATAATATGGTTTGGTGAGATGGAAACTGAAGCTAGTGTGTCATTGGACTACTTAAAATACATTCAGTAGGATATTTAGTGGGTAAGAAAACATCAATCTAAATTGGACTTTGGGAATATAGACATATAGTGGGGAGAAATATAATGTCATTAATGAATTGATCTATGATAAAATTATGTGTTATGATAGATGGGTGGGGATAATAATTATATCAATGATTTGGTGGTGGTATGAATAATGGCACAAATTTTGTTTCATATGATGCCTTATGTTTGGAGTTATATAACGAAATCTCATTTGGAGTAATGATATAGAACACAATGAGTTGATAATGAAGCGATTTCTGAGGTTGGTTAGGTTTATGGGTAAAATACACACAAAGGATTTTTAATAATGAGAATAGATATATAATAGAGGTAATAAAACCCCTTCCTTTTTTGGGTTACGAATTTTTGAAAGGATTTTAATTTTTGAATTTCTGGATTTGGGTTCATTATGGGATTTTGCATTCAAATTAAAAATTATAAGATTTGGAGTGTCTTGAGGATAAATTTTGGATATTAATCAAGTCCCATGAGGTTCCATGGGTGCCCAAGTAAATCATAGAATATTTTTACCGGGGTTGGAAATTTCAGAAATGGTTTTTTTGGTAAATGGTTTTTTTATAGTTAGTGAAAATCATATGGGTAATGAAATCAACGTGGTTTCAGAATAGGTATTGGCCAAAATTATATGAACCAATACATAAAAACTAGGTAAAAATAGTTTCATTTTAGTGGTAATTGAAATGAAGGTTTCATATTTTGAATATTTGGAGGCCAAACCATGAAAAGGGGAAAACATATGACATTCCCGACCACACAGTTGGCACACCGTTTGGAAAACCAGGAAACCAAACATTTTTGTATTCTGTATTTCATTAAAACATATGAAATGAATTAAAAAACCCATATACCTATTAATATATGGTCCATTCCTTCTCATTCCTATGTTAACTATAGGATTTATCCCCCTATCTCTTTGATCCCCTTGAAATATGGGTGATGATGAATGGTTTATTTAAAAATTTAAACAGAGCTAATCATCCTACTTAATTGTTTCCTCAAATAATTTGTTTTTATTTGATTTAGGTCTTGATCTGTCATGGATTTCATTGAAAATTTCACCAGATCATAGGGGAGTCATCTCAATGATGGGGTCTTTTCTTTGTGTTTCTAGATGACATCCTGAGGCGATGAACACAAATTGTAACATGATTTTTATTGAATTCAAATTACCTTATTTTTTTATTTTTTATAAATTAAATAGAAAATATATATTGAATTTGTAACACCCCAAAAGTTTGATAATAAATATAGAATTCAATTTTATAATATAGTCATTAAACACAACTTTGCCTCTTATATGTTTTGAATTCTGAAAAATGGTCATATAAAGTTGTGTTTAGTAAGTCATTTGGAGTCTGATAGAACAAACATGATTTTCAGTGAATAGTAATATACCATTTTGAATAGTAATATGAATAGTAATATGACCCTTATGAATAGTAAATAATGATATTATTTTATTTTCATAAGGTAATATGATAATGGGACCCTAATTAATTTCTCAATGCCACATAAAAACTAATTATACCTCTAAGATTGTTGTTTTTCAAATTAACTATGACTTTATTTAAAATCTAAATTAATAATATTTAAAAAATTATTTTTTAAAAATGGAGTTCAATTTTTAATTATACATGTCAAAAAATGGTAGGGGTAAATTTTTGGGATTTTTCTGAAATTCTAGAATTTTTGATAAATAGTGAAATACGATAAAATACCGTATATACAAATTATCAGTTAAATACACTATTTATGACATCATAAGTGATGTAAGGCCACTTGGTTCGAACTCACATGCACTTATTACTATTATGGGTCACATGAAACAACACTATTGGTTGTCTTGAGGGAAATAATAAAATAATGAATTAAATATTCAAAATTTACTCCTCTCCTCCACTATAAGAACCACTCACCACTCCCTCTTCTCTCCACTCCTCCAAGCCTTGAAGCTCCGAAAAGTTCTTCCCATTTACCTTTAACTAGTCTCTCCCCACGTTCAAGAAGCTTCTGTTCTTTCCAAAAGACCAAAATCCCTTCTCTTAAAAAGTTTCTCAGGGAGGTTATTTCAAGAGGTAAAGCACCCTTCTTTTTCATTTGGTTTCATTTCAATTTATATTCTCTTGCTATCCTCTCCTCACATACTCTATAAAAATGATCATGATAACTAAAGTATCATTTATATACTGGAATTATATCATGTGAATTGAATAACCTTCATAAATATTCCTACTCCCTCCCTTTTATTTTTATAAACGAAATCAACGTCCATGAGGTTCCAATTTATATCCTTCGTGGACAACAAAGATTCATTCTTCAATTTCATCTTCATTACTGGTAATGAAACCAT
Organism: Viscum album; assembly: GCA_963277665.1. NCBI lineage: Eukaryota > Viridiplantae > Streptophyta > Magnoliopsida > Santalales > Viscaceae > Viscum > Viscum album. The sequence continues at coordinate 376,114,074 of OY728163.1, read as the reverse complement.
ATTTATGGTTTAACTAGACTATAATATATGTATTATAACCTAATTAATATTCAATAACTAGTATATGTACATATAATTACGTTATATGACAAAACTAGTTCATAATAATCCAAATACCGCCAAAACATCGAAGTGGTTGTCATCTAAAGTTTCATACTTGTTTCATGTAAGAAAATGGTATAAATGACAATTATCAATTATGAATGTTCATAAATAATATTTAATTTCAATTCTGGAGATTTATAACCATTCCACATGAACTCCATTACTTACAAACAAGTGAACTGACTATGAAAATCAAGAAAACAAACACACCGGAACGATGAAATTCGATATTGTAACTTATCAATAAGGACATAAATGAACTAAAAAAAATTATGATAAACTAAAAAAATTTCGAATAGGTTCTGAAATAACTTATTAATAAGTATAATTTCATATTCTAGGAGCTTAATTTCAATATAGGAACACGTTTCGAGTTAAGGTAAGGGGTTTTCCACCCAAACATCCATTTTCATTCGGGATACATTCATTGTCTAATTACCTCAATGAAATTATTATGTATTGTTATGTACCCATCATATATTATGTGTGAGTATCATATATATGTTTACAAACCAGAAAAATTCCTTATTTTATTGATAGTTACATGTTTTAAAATGAAATTTCAAAGTTGTTTCCAAAATACAAGCCTGATTCAAGGGAATTTCTCAAATTCTTTCCTATTTTCAAGGGCCCTCTATAATCTATTTTTTGAAGAATTTATCTTTATAGAATCAATCATTTTATTATGAAAATACTATCTTACTTCACTTTTGATTTTATACAAATATTTTTCCAAAAGAACTATTATTTTCAAAATAAAATAGTATTTATCTCAAGAAATGATTAATTATTTTATAAGAGTGTTTTCGTCTAATTCAACACTCTTTATGATTACATGGTATTATTGGGTTTAATAATTTATGAATTCATCTACCATATTTTATTAAATGTTTTATGACTAACTCTATTGTGGATGATCTATCCTAAAACCATTCACTATATTACTCGGAAGGGTTAGTGTTTTATGTTTAATGATCAGGGAAAGATAGTTACATTTCATATGATAGTTTCAATATGAATGTATATGTTGCTTATGCTGATACTCGCTCATATGAGGAATGCAATGGAATTATTATGTGATGGGTGGGGCCCGCTATAGCATCTTTATGCATCTGTAGGTCTCATGAGTCAAATAGACATGGAATTGGCTAAGGCCTTTCCCAATGTGTTATATGGATTTTGGCTGAGGTCTTAATCATTAGACGTATTGGCCAAGGCCATGAAAAAATGTTTCAGAATGTACGAAATTTGCACATCCCTAATTATGAAGCTAGTATTTGAAGTTCAAGTGGTTATTCGACTAGTAGAATACCCATGATTATGTTTTGTTATGTTATTACTTACTCAGCTCATATTTATGCCATAATGTGTTCAAGTTTATTATTAAAGGAACGTGTTTTCAATTATTCACTATGTCTTATGTTTATACTATCTTCCGATGTATTTCTTACTCTTACTAAGTGTTTGAGCTCACCCCTTTCTCATGTTTTATTTCTCTCAGGACATGGAGAAGTAAATTATAAATGACATGAAAGCATAATCTAGGAGATATGATGTTACTAGTGGAATAATTTAGTGTTTTTTTCCTTTACATATGTAAAGTTGAACTCATGTATGTATCGTGTTTCCAATAATACTAAACTACATGGTCCTTCGGGATTTGTATTCCTTGAATGTATGCCAATATAATCAAATAAGGCACCAACTTTAGGCAATTGGGGTCAGGTCCTTACAGTTGGTATCAGAGGATGTTTAGTAGAAAACATGGAAACTATATTTAGGAAACATAGATTAGGAAATAATCCCTATGTGAGTCTTTGAGGATAAACATACAAGAACTTCCTGGTATTCTGTTAAGTAATAGATTATGTGGATCTTTCATGTAATACACCCTTGTCTGGATATGAGCAGGTAGAGGTGGCTCCGACATAGAAATACCTAGGAGTGAAAGCTCCGATAAGGAGTTTCAGGCTTGACCTGGGGTATCCTGGTATACGACAATGGGCCTTGCTGCACTCTTGGTTATGAAACTCCTGGGGGATATGCTTAGGATAATTCATGTTTTCTTTACAGTCCATTACGAAGGATTTAAATGTACATTTTCCCTCTAAGATACCATGTTTATGATTAAGATATTATCTATGCATCAATTTATTCTTAGTATTTTTCTATATTGAGATTATAAATTAGGATACATACCCTAATCTAGTGTATGCCGTTATTTAGAAATGGTTCCTAGTGGAAGGAATGGAAACCACACAATCGCGCGTAGAGATTTCCCTCTGATGCAAGATAATGATGTTGTCTCTGTTGTTGTGACTGCTGCAGAGAAACTCATAACTATACTGGGACAAATTACTTAGGTTATGAATAATAACCTTACCCGCATGGAGAATCTGGATCCACCACGTGGAGGAGCTATGTTAGATCGCTTTATGCGACAACAACCTCCATCATTCAACAAGACTACAAACCCTTTTGTAGTAGAGGAGTGGATATGTTCCCTTGAGAAGATATTTCTCACCTTTGGATGTAATGAAAGAGAGAAGGTTGTCATGGCAGTCTATCGTCTATCGGGAGATACAGATCAGTGGTGGTTATTAATCCAAAACACAAAGTAGGAAGAGGAAATAGAGGAGATGGAATGGAGGGACTTTAAGGAAATCTTCCTAGAGAAATACTTTCCTCATGAAAAAAGAGAAGATATGGAGAGTCAATTCTTGAATATGAGGCAGAAGGAAGATGATAATGCTGCAAAGTACGAAACTAACTTCACAAGGTTAGAAAGACATGATGTGGACTACATACGAAATCCAAGGAGAAAAATTGATTGATTATTTGACGGCCTCAAGCCATTCCTCTGGTGGGCATTGGTCTCCCAATTTTTTTCATAATATGAGGATATTGTTCCATGCGCTATCAAGACAGAAAAAGAATTCTCTTAGTATTATGACTTTAAAGGAAAGAAAGAAAAGAAGAGGGATACTAAAAACCCTGGGAAAGGAAATAAGGAAATAGGGAAGAAGGGAAGCGTTGAGTTTCCACCATGTGACAATTTTGGAAGGAAACACCCTGGTGAGTTCTTAAAAGGAAAATGAGTATGCTAAAAATGTGGCCAGAAAGGCCATCTTGCTGGTGATTGTAGGGGGAAGAAGGAAGAAAATGATGTTCGATGCTTTAATTTTCGGGAGATGGGACACTACTCTAATGATTGTCCAAAGCATCAATTAAATATGCAATAGAAAAGGCAAAGGGATCAGGGACAAGCTTCTGAATTCACAACTACATAGGTTGTAGTTCTGAATGACATGGTGGCAGTTACATTGATCGTTTCATCAAACTTATCCAATGATTTATTTGATTCTAGATCATCACATTGTTTCATATCTTCCCAGTTTTCTAAGAAAATTAGATATTTCCAATTTGATTTAACAAGGGAGTTGTCAGTAAAAAAACCTAAGGGAATTATCATTGCAACAAAGTTTTGTGAATAAGTCCCCATTAGGGCATATGGATGTTCTTTATCTGCTAATCTCATTGTCATACCCATGATTGAATTTGATATAATTCTTGGTATGGATTGGATTTCGGACCATGATGCGAGTATTTATTATAAGAAGAAGGAGGTTACAATTTTCGAGGATAATAAAGAGTACCTTATCTTTAGAGAAGAGACGTCACCACCTGATTCTTATCTAAGCCCTCCCCCAGTAGCTCAACTAAATTCAATTATCGGGGAGGAAGAGAATGAAATAACTATGGGTGAGGAAAAAAATGTTCAAATAGAATATTTACCTGTTCTGAAAGAATATATTGATGTCTTTCCAGAGGATTTACCTGGACATCCTCCAAAGTGGGAAATTGAGTTTTCCATTGACTTAATTCCTGGTTCAAGGCCCATATCAAAGAACCCTTATAGAATGGTCATGGATGAGTTAGTTGAGCTAATTAAATAAATAGAGGAATTGAGTGATAAAGGATTTATTCACCATAGTGTCTCTCCATGGGGAGCCGCTATTCTTTTCATTAAGAAGAAATATGGGTCTATGAGGTTGTGCGTTGATTATAGGGAAATAAATGCTATTACAATAAAGAATAAGTATCCTCTAACACGAATTGATGATTTATTCAATCAACTTCATGGAGCCCAATATTTTTCAAAGATTGATCTTCGATCTGGATATCATCAATTGCTTGTGATAAAGGAAGACATTCCAAAAACAACATTTCGAACCAGGTATGGGCATTATGAGTTTACAGTAATGCCTTTTGGACTAACCAATACACCATCTGTTTTCATGGATCTCATGAAATGATTCTTCAAGGAATATCTTGATGACTTTGTAGTGGTGTTTATCGATGATATCCTGGTTTACTCTAAGAGCTATAAAGATCATGAAAATCACTTGCGCACCATTCTGAAGACTCTGAGAAGAAATGAATTATATGGGAAGTTCAACACGTGTGAGTTCTGGCTCCAATTTGTTTCCTTTCTTGGCCACATTGTCTATAAGGATGGTATATCTGTAGATCCTGTGAAGACAAAGGCTGTGCAAGAATGGACTACTCCAACAAATAAACATGAGGTACGTAGTTTTATTGGTTTAGAAGGTTATTATTGGCATTTCATTCAGAACATCACCCGTTTAGCAAACCCAATTACCAAGCTCACATGAAAAGGGGTTAAGATCGTGTGGACCAATGAATGTGAATAGTGTTTTGAAGAATTAAAGAGGAGGTTAGTGAATGCTCTGATCTCGACCCTACCATCATATAATGATGGGTTTGTTATCTATAGTGATGCATCAAAGAAAGGAATTGGTTGTGTACTTATGAAAAATGATCGAGTGATTTCCTATGCGTCTAGGTAGCTAAAAATTCATGAACAAAACTATCCAACTCATGATCTTGACTTAGGAGCGGTAATCTTTGCTCTGAAGATTTGGAGACGTTACCTCTATGGCGAGAAATTTGATATATATACAGATCATAAGAGTTTGAAATATATATTCTCATAGAAATAACTCAACATGAGACAAAGAATATGGATCAAGCTACTCAAAGACTACTATTTCACAATACACTACCACCCCGGGAAGGAAAATAAGGTGCCAGACGCTTTGAGTATAAAGGACCACATAATTCGGAACAAGATGAGAGTTGAAAGGGATCCTCTATTCATGGATCTAGTAAAGATGGATATGGGAATTATCAAGGAAGGTAACACATCACTACTTTTTCAAATGGTTTCCAAACCTTCTTTACTAGAAAAGATAAAATGTTCTCAGGCTAACGATGAGGAGTTTCAAAAGAAAATTAAAGCTATAAATGATGGGAGGTTGACTGAATTCTCATATGAAGGTGGCATTTTGAAATTCAGAAAAAGGATTTGTGTTCCTGCTATTCCCAAGCTAAAGAGGGAACTATTGGATGATGCTCATGTCTCTAATTTCTCTATACTCCCGATTAGCACAATGATGTTCAGAGATCTAAAGGAACATTTATGGTGGGAAACATGAGGAGGGAGATTGCTGATTACGTGTCAAGATGTTTGGTTTTTCAATAGGTGAAGACAGGAAGACAACATCCTGGTGGAGTCATGGAACACCTTCCTATACCTATTTGGAAATGGGATGATATTATGATGGACTTTATCATGGGGCTACCAAGGAATCCAAGAAAGAATGATACAATATGGGTCATTGTTGACCGTCTTACAAAATCTGCACATTTTCTTTCTATAAGGGATGATTTACCACTTGAATTTTTAGCAAGAATATATATTAATGAAGTTGTAAGACATCATGTTGTACCCTCATCAATTGTTTCTGATCGTGATCCCCGTTTTACATCACGATTCCAGAAGTGTCTTCAGAAGGCCCTAGATACTGATCATCATTTGAGCACTGCCTACCACCCAAAAACTGATGGACAATCATAATGGACTATTCAAACATTAGAAGACATGTTGAGGTCTTGTTAACATGATTTTCAAGGCATGTGGGATCATTATTTAACTCTCGTGGAATTGTCCTACAATAATATCTTCCATTCAAGTATTCATATGGCACCCTATGAAGCATTATATGGGAAGAGATGTCGTAAACCAACTTTATGGGATGATGTTGGTGAAAGAAAGCTCGTGGGCCTAGAACTTGTTGATGAAACAATGTAAAAAGTAAAGATTATCCAAAACCATATCAAAACATCTCAAAGTAGGCAAAAGAGCTATGCTGATAACCGAAGGAAGGATTTGGAATTTCAAGAAGGTGATCACATTTTCTTAAAGGTATATTCATGGAAGGGTATTCCATGATTCGGTAAGAATGGAAAATTATGTCCTAGGTACATCAGACCTTTTGAAGTTCTGAACCGAATTGGAGCCATATCTTATCGATTGGCAATGCCGCCATGTCTCTCCAAGGTTCACAATGTGTTACACATGTCAATTTTAAGAATGTAAATGTCAGACCCAACACATTTACTCACTTTTGAAGAAGTAGAACTTGAGCCCGATATATCTTATTGTGAAGATCCTCTCAGGATTCCTGATACTAGAGAACAAGTATTGAGAAATCGGACGACTCGTCTGGTAAAGGTTCTATGGAGGAACCATAAGATGGATGAAGCAACATGGGATCCTGAGGATCTTATTTTAAAGACATACCCGTATCTTTTTAGGTAATATTTTTTGAAATTTGAGGATGAAATTTTTGTAAGGAGGGGATAATGTTACACCCCAAGGTTTTGAAAATAAGTATAGAATTCAATTTTATAATATATCCATTAAACACAACTTTTCCTCATCTATGTTTTGAATTTCGAAAAATGGTCATCTAGAGTTGTGTTCAGTAAGTCATTTGGAGTCTGATAGAACAAACATGATTTTTGGTGAATATTAACATACCCTTATGAATAGTAATATAAATAGTAATATGACCCTTATGAATAGTAATTAATGATATTATTTTATTTTCATAAGGTAATATGATAATGGGACCTTAATTAATTTTTCAATGCCACATAAAACTAATTATACCTCTTAGATTGTTATTTTTCGAATTAACTATGACTTTATTTAAAAGCTAAATTAATAATATTTATAAAATCATTTTTTAGAAATGTAGAACATTTTTTAATTCTACACGTCGAAAAATGGTAGGGGTAAATTTTTGGGATTTTTAAGAAATTCTAGAATTTTTTATGAATAGTGAAATACAATAAAATACCGTATATACAAATTATCAGTTAAATACACTATTTATGACATCATAAGTGATTTAAGGCCACTTTGTTCTAACTCACATGCACTTATTACTATTAGGGGTCACATGAAATGACACTATTGGTTTTCTTGAGGGAAATAATAAAATAATGAATTAAATATTCAAAATTTACTCCTCTCCTCCACTATAAAAACCCCTCACCACTCCCTCTTATATTTACTCCTCTAAGCCTTGAAGCTCCTAAATGTTATTCCCATTAACCCTCACCTAGTCTCCCCCAACATTAAAGAAGCTTCTGGTCTTTCCAAAAGAACAAAACCCCTTCTCTTAAAGAGTTTCTCAAGGAGGTTATTTCAAGAGGTAAAACACCCTTCTTTTTCATTTGGTTTCATTTCAATTTATATTATTTTGCTATCCTCTCCTCACATCATCTGTCCAAATGATCATGAAAACTCCAGTATCCTCTATATAATGGAATTATATCATTTTAATTGAAGAACCATCATAAATATTTTTACTCCATCCCTTTTTATTTTTATAAACGAAATCAACGTCCATGAGGTTCCAATTTATAGCCTTCATGGAAGACGAAGTTCCGTTCTTCAATTTATTCTTAATTACTGGTCATGAAACCATATTTATGGTTTACAAAGACTATAATATATGTATTATAACCTAATTAATATCCAGGAACCAGTATATGTACATATAATTATGTTATATGACAAAACTAGTTCATAATAATCCAAATACCGCCAAATAATCGAAGTGGTTTTCATCTAAAGTTTCATCCTCATTCAATGTAACAAAATGGTTGAAATGACCATTATCAATTATGTATGTTCAAAAATAATATTTAATTTCAATTCGGGATATTTATAACCAGTACACATGACCTTAATTACTTAAAAACAAGTGAACTAACTATGAAAATCAAGTAAACAAACACACCAGAATGATGAAATTCAATATTTTAACTTAACAATAAGGACATAAATGAACTAAAAAGAATTATGATAAACTAAATACATGTATAATAGGTTCTTAAATAAGTTATTAATAATTATAATTTAATATTCCTTGAGTTTAAGTTCAAGAGCGGAACACATTTGGAGTTAAGGTAAGGGGTTTTCCACCCAAACATCCATTTTCATTCAAGATACTTTCATTGCCTAATTACCCCAATGAAATTCTTATGTATTATTATGTACTCATCATATATTCTATGTGAGTATCATATATATGTTTACAAACCATAATCCTTCCTTGTTTTATGGATAGTTACATGTTTTAAAAGGAACATTCAAAGTTGTTTCCAAAATACAAGCCCGATTCAAGGGAATTTCTCAAATTCTTTCATATTTTCAAGGGAACTCAATAATCTGTTTCTAGAAACCGTTATCTTTATAAAATCACTCTTTTTATTATGAAAATACTATCTTACTTCACTTCTTGTCTTATACAATGATTTTTTCCAAAAGAACTCTTTTTTCAAAATAGAAGAGTATTTATCTCAAGAATTGCTTACTGATTTTATAAGAGTGTTTTCATCTAATTCAACACTCTTGTTGATTCCATGGTATTATTGGGTTTAATAATTTATGAAGTAATATACCTTATTTTATTTAATGGTTTATCACTAACTCTATTTTTTATGATCTATCCTAAAACCATTCACCATATTACTCAGAATGGTTAGTGTTTTATTTTTAATGATTGAGGAAAGTTAGTTACATTTCATATGGTAGTTTCAATATGAATGTATATGTTATTTATGTTCATACCCACTCATATGAGGAATGCATTGGACTTATTATGTGATGGCTGGTTCCAGCTATAGCCTATCGATGCATCAGTAGGTCTCCTGAGACAAATAGACCTGGGATTGGCCAAGGCCTTTCCCAATATGTTATATGGGTTTTTTCCAAGGCCTTAATTAGTAGACATCTTGGCCGAGGCCATGAAAAAATGTTTCAGATTGTCTGAAATATTGAATTCCCTCATTATGATGCTAGTATTTGAAGTTAAAGTGGTTATTTAACTAGAAGAATACCCATGATTATGTTTTATTATGGCATTACTTACTCAACTCATATTTCTGCCATAATGTGTTCAAGTTTTTTACTAAAGGCATGTGTTTTCAATTATTCACTATGTCTTATGTTTATACTATCTTCTACTGAATTGATTACTCTTACTAAGTGTTTGAGCTCACCCCTTTCTTATGTTTCATTTTTCTCAGGACATGGATATGTAAATTATGAATGACATGAAAGCATATTCTAGGAGATATGATGTTACTAGTGGAATAATTTGGTGTTGTTTTTCATTTCCATCTGTAAAGTTGAACTCATGTATGTATCTTGTTTCAAATAATACTAAACTACTTGGTCCCTCGAGATTTTTATTCCTTTAATGTATGCCAACATAATCAAATAAGGCACCAGCTCTGGGAAACTGGGGCCGGGTCCTTACAGAATTACTGCATGTGGTTAGGGCCTTTTCTTGGGATGGTATTAGTAGTAAACCATGGAACATCCATTGGTGGGTGATCCTCATTTCAGTGTGACAAGGTCACCGTATGATTTATTACAGAATTAATCATAATTGAATTAATTTTTTTTAATTAAAAATTATTCTATTTAGATTATTTAAATTTCATGGAATGATTTAGGACCAAATATGAGTTGTAAATGGCCAGTTGGGCATGGAAAATATTAGGAAATATTGATCAGACTGTGATTTAAATGAATTATATTTTATGAAATAGGGAGTCTTTTAGAATACCCCTTCAGTTTCACATTTTGATATTTATCATGTGATAGGTATTCTCACCAAATTGGAGTTATTGAACATCTATTTAAACTGTATTTTTTAAATTAAATTCTATGGATTGAATAATATTTAGAGGGACCTGGTTGACCCTTAATCTTAGGTGATTCCTCATCCACTAATTGATAAGGATGCAACTATAAATACGGTCCATGTTATACATAAAACCGTTAGGGGTATAAATTAATTAAAATAAAGGGAATATATTGGGATTTTCTATAGGATCCTTGGATCCCCTGGGTAGTGAGAAGAGATAGACTAGTTGTGGGAAAACTCAAGTGTCAAATTAGAACCTGGGGGTCAATCATTTGAGATATCAGGTTTGTTATGACTATTGGGATAGTAGATTGAGATTTTGGGAGAGTTCCTTCCCCCTTAGATATTTGACGTCCTTGGATGGTATTACCTGGGTAAGATTTATATATGTAGTTTGGGTGAGAATACCGACCTAGAATACATTTAAACTACGATATTCAATATTTTATTAATCTAGAGTGGTTTCTATGGAATCCTTCCTTTTTTTTACATTAACTATTTATTACATGAAATAAAACAAAGGATCATTTAATGTTTAGTTTCATTGGAATTTTAATTATAATATATTAATACATAAAAAATTATTATAAATACACGTGAAAGACATATTCATGGTTCACCCTAGGTTATTGTTTCTACTTATCATATCTTGGGGACATAAATCAAAGTGAAATGGTGAAAATGAAGGGTAATAAATGAATAATCAAGGGAGACATATAGTATGTGATCATAAGGCTTACCAGTAAGAACATTAGGGATAATGGTATGGAATCAACAAGAAAACATGAGGCACATCATAATTAAAAGAAAAGGAATAATAACATGGAAATTTGGCTATAATGTTTATTTGAGACATTCATAATAATGTAACAAAGGTTTTTCACCAAGTTGTCATAAATCAAAATTACTGAGGTTCTTCACTATGATATCATAAAACATGTCGTCTATAAAAATTAACTTATTTACCCAATTAATTTAAATGTTATCAAGGAACACCCTCCATATATATTAATTAATGTGATTAACATATATCATACTAAACTGTTTCATTAATAACACGTGGATAATAAAGAAATGGGTTCTTATCAAAATCACAACATACAAAAGTGCATAAAGACATGATCATTACATAATTATTAACTGAAAAAAGAAAATTTGGGTTTCATATATATTAATTACTGAATCAATAAATAATTTTTATATCTATGTGAATATCCAAGGAAAAGGAAGTGGTTTGTTATTCAATAAAAGTGACAAATGATAATTTCTCATGTAAAAGAGAGAAACATTGTAAGTAAATTCACTAGCATAACAGGGATAAAATTTTGTTTTATAAAAGGTTAAATTGAGAGAGGATGAAGGTATCCCATTGAAAAATACGTATTTTAGAATTTCAGGAATGATATTAATAATGAGAAAATAATGTAACAAACCCTTTATAATTCGTACAGAAAAATAATTTTTTGAATAGAAAAGAAGAGGTTGAAAATTTCATTTCCTTGAATATTTTCACCTAAAACCCTAGTATTGGACCCTTTGGGGCATACTGACACCTTTGGGGAATGATTAGGAGAAAAACCAACCATAAATTCCAGGAGGAAGGATTGGGAGTGAAAGGAAATGGTGTAATGGGTGGGTATTTATAGAAAATATTGAGTAATTGATTAATAATTTCAAAATATAGGGCTTTGAAATATAAGTTGTGGAAAATGAAAACTCATTATCTTACCAATTGTGTTTCCTCTTAATTTTGGAAATTTGAGTCAAATTTTATTATATTTTAATCCATCGAAATTGAACACCGGTTTTTATTACTTATTAGGACATGGAAATATATGGTTCTCACAAAATAATGTTTTTAAAATAATAATTTCCATTTCAGACTTTGGAAAATAACTTATATATTTAAAAATTTATTAAAATATAATTTAAAACATAATTTAAAACATAATTTCAATAAAATAAAATATTTTAGTTCTTTTATTGTGGTTAATAAATTATTACAATATTATAACATAAATATATTGTCATAAACTATTTCAAAAACCCAAAAATGAATTTTTTCTATTCATTGAAAAGTAATTTATTTTAAAAAATTTTGAAAAATTAAAAGTAACCTAATTTGGACATGTTGATTAAAAATAAAATGTTTATTTTATAAATATAATTTTATAAATATGAAAATTTTATCTTTAAAATATAAATATCCTTATTAATTTAAGAAATAGAATTTCATTAGCAATTCCAATTTCTGAAACTTATAAAAATTTCTTAGGACATTCTTAAATTATTTTATCATTTATATTTGAATAATATTGTTTTAAAATAATATTTTATTAAAGAAATTAGTTATAAAATATGAGGTTATTATAAAAGTGTATATATTTTCTAAAAAAATAAAATTATGTCTTATTTGTGTCTAAAAGTCAATTTATCAAATTCATCTCAATTAAAATTATACTTTATTAATAAAAAATATTCATAAAATATAATTTATAGAATAATAATTTTATTTATACAAAGGATATTAAAAAAAAGAAAATATGGCCGAGACACATTACCCCTTATTACACATGTTTATGTCCTAAGGGTATGGTGTACTATTGTAGTAGTTTCATGGGGTGTATCAGCAAACATTGACTGGGTGATAATATCCAATTACTTGAACTTCTCCCATAAGTGATTTTATTCAAGATTCACTTGATTAATCTTGGTATGGGCTTGATCAAGGTTGAAACCTAGTGATGCTACCTCCTTCCCAATTTCTAACAAATGGTCTTCCAATGGAATGACTCTAGTCATTGAGTCCATTGTATCTCCTTTCCACAACAATTACCCTTTCTCATTTCTACATATACACACAAATTATAATGTTAAAATTTTCACCCATGGGTATAGTTTCCAATGGTTCAATTGACCGATGGTTTTATTGACCAATAGTCATAAAATGGTTGAATCCCAATAATAACAGTTCCTTTTATACCCTAAAAAACCCACTTCATTATTTCACCCAATATTCACTAAAATTACTCCTAAGGTTATATTTTAATTTCTTAAGATGATGATTTATTTACTAATAATTTGTTTCATTTTTATTGTTTTGATCATGAGGGTGATGATTCTAGCAGATTGTGGTGATCCATATTTTCTAATTTTAACTATTCTATTTTATATTCTTTTCAGTTGTAAAGCCTTGCATTTTCATTTGTTTCATAGATGTATAATATAATTATCTTTATTAATGAGATAATGTTTTTATTTTTTTCTCTATATTTATATGTGTAAAATGGTATATTATATATAACACACATATATTGCGGAAAAATATCATTTAAAAATCCCAATCTATTATATTCTTCCTTCTTTTATAAATTTTATCCCCAAAATATGAACTCATATTCTTAGTTGAGAATAGATGGGGGTACTTATGTTTAAATTTCATCCCCTAGTTCCCTTGTCTCCTATTGATACATATGGTTACTACACAACAGTTAGGTAATGTAAGTTGTCTTGTTTCATATAACTTTGTCCCTATAGTCCAAGATCTCCACTAACTGCTCCTTATAAAAGAGTTCATGTCCTAGTTGTACCACCGCTGGATTCAGTAAATGTGATGGATTAGGAATATAGATAATCAAGATAGATACATGGAATAAATTAGGAAATTATTCTATATTTTGTTGAAGTTATATCAGATATGCCACAGATCCCATGTTGTCAAGTATTTGAAAGGGGCCAATGTACCTTGGTTATGCTACGATTTCTTTCCAAACCACATGACTCTCTTCCCTAGTGATATCCAAAGTAAATATTTTTCTCCAACATCAAACTTCAAGTCCCTTAGATGGTTTTTTCATAGAACCTTTTTTGACTCTAAGAATACTTTTTGTGTTTTTGGATAGTATATACCATTTTTCATCTCTTGTACAAGATAAAGCCCTGGTATATTTCTCTCACCAACTTTATCCCAAGAAATTGGATTTCTACATATATTTATATATAGAGCTTCATATGGTTTCATTTTAATAGTCTAGTGAAAGATATTTTTATAAGAGAACTCAACTAATCGGTGGTGTTGATTCCATAAACCTTTGACTTCCATTGAGTATGTTATAGGCATGTCCTCAAGTGTCTAAATAGTCATTTGAGATTGGCCATCGGTTTGGGGGTGATAAACCATTCTGAAATTCAATATATTATTTATATAATGTTGAATAATTCTCTAGATTTTATATTCGAACCTTGGATCATGATCTAAAATGATAGAAAGCGGTTCCCCATACAGCCTCACCACTTTCTTTAGATATATCATGGAAATTTGTTCAAGAGAGAAATATTCATAAATAGTGATTAAATGGGTAGTATTCCTGAGGCAATCCACTATAACCCATATCACATTGTTTCTTTTCGATATTTTTTAGATAGATGTGATGAGTTATGTAGTGATATTATCCCACATCCATGTTGGTAAGAGTAATGGTTGCATTACCCCGTTAGGAATTTGTCTCTCATGTTCACTTGTTGACACACAAAGCACATTACAGTGTAGTCATCAATATCCCTTTTCTTATTATCCCACCAAAAATTATCATGAAGTTCCTTATACATTTTAGTTCTTCCAAGATGAAATAAATACCACCCTATTGACATGTTATAAAATAAATATAATTATTTTCATGATATATAAAATTTCATTTGATGTTAAGATTTATAGGTTCTTATGATTCAAAAGATTATCAAAGTGCAAAAAAATGTCACAATTTTTCTTCTATGTGACATAAATTGTGATATGCACCCATATTCTTTTATGAGGTGCATATAAAAACCATTAAACATGATATGTATGTAATATACATTTATTCATGATATATAATTTTTTTTATGATGTTGTGATTTAATTGGGCTTATGATTCAAAAGTTACCAAAGTGGTTAGCTGTTAGCCCCACCTGGTTAAATACCCTATGATTTGGGGAAAATAAGAGTATGATAGATTAAAATAACTTAACATTATGATCTTGCTTCATTGTTAAACAAATCACTCTTCTATACCTTTCCCATAGTAATTTATGAACAAAAATAAAGTCACACATGAGACACATCAATAATACTTGGTTACCCCTAACTAGGCTACATCTATAGAGCATAAAACAAAAATGTGTCGATGTTACAAGTCTATTTAGGATCACTTAAAAAATATGGATCAGGATACATCACTTCTATACCCAGGCCCAATAACAATAAAAATACTTCTGTGTACACACTATACATATTGGTTTATAACAAATCACAATTTGAAACCTCACTTCTCTCCCTCAATTGGATGTGCTCACTGCTCCTTCAAAATATGCCCCATTGCATCACTTGAATCAATATTTTTTACATCTCATTTGTTGAGTCATCTAGTTCCCCTTTAATAAACATTATGAATACCCATTTACCATAAGAATACTTATAGGTCCACAAAACTTATTTCATGCAACCCTTCACACGACTTTCATGCAGATCTACGAACATGCATGTAACATTTATGTGTTTTCACGGAACACTAAAATTTTGTTCAACATTTTATCTTGTCTTGTAACTTTATCTATAATGGATATTTTATCCTTTGAGAACACGTATTATATAAATTAGAAACCTAATATTCAATAATGGCTGAGCTACTCGAATTAGAGGGGTAGCAATCTATTTATAGACCCAGCCAACCCTGTAACCAAAATACTTATAGGCATTCCTCTCTATGGATAACTTTTAGGAGGGCATGGAACATCTTTATTTGACATCATATTTGGAATGAATATTTCTTTCAATGGGGTGTGATACTCTATATTTTTTTTCATGAAAAACTATCTTCCACACACTGTCATAATATATGAACAATAATTTCTGTTACTAAATTTTGCTATGATGACCATGAATCTTTACTGGCATACAAAATCTTAAAAAATATTCACTATTGAATACAAATTTTTATATTTATGTGTAAACACTTCCTTTTCCAAAAAGAAAATTATCCATCCTACAAATTTTGGACATAAAAATTTGGCGAACACTATGAAATGATGTCACCTTGTATATACTGTATTTTGTACCACCACCTGTGAATCTATTCATTTTCTTTGTACCTTGTCCAATATCTCATTCCAAAAGTCTCTCTGGGACTCCAAAAATTTCCTAGAAAACCTACACTGTCATAAAAAAACCGACAAAAAAACACTAAAATGTTACATTGAGGGGATTTTTCCCAAAAATCTCTCCCTTGGGGTTTTTGAAAACACTTCACCCATTGATAAGTCATTGAATAAACTTTAATATTATTACAAAACATGTTTCCTATGATTCTGGATAGTGATTATAGTGTTACCGAACACACACTCATTGACCACACGAGCCATGCTCAACGTGAAAATCACGACTTTCATGAGAAGTTCATCAATGAGTCACTTATTTACTCATACCAATTGTAACAGTTCATATGGAACTCAGTAATACACCATTATTCTTTCATATTCCATGAAATACTAGAATCAAGAAGTTACTCATGATTTTTCTTCATTAAAATAACTTCTTTAGCATCATCAAACATCCCCCAACTTGTTAACGAACATAAAGGTCATTGATTTGTGGTCTTCCACAAGGTAAAGAACACATATCAGTACACTTGGGAAAAAAATCACACCTTGGGAATATGGGTCCTACATCCACACTCTTTTCAGATTGGGGATTCAAATGAACTCCAAGATCCATTTGATGATTTTCAAATTATTCTTTAGGTAAGTCCTTCATCAAAATATTTGCAACCTATAGGTCAATGGGAACAAAATCCAAATTCAAAATCTTCTGCTCCACCTTCTCCTTAGTGAAATGATACTTAATCTCATTTGACTTTGGCATCAAGTGATAGACTATATTTTTCTAATATTAATAACACTTGAATTGTTACAATAGATTCTAATAGGAGACTTCACTTCAACTCCCATATCGTTATGTTGTTTATTCATTCATAATAACTACGTGGAAGCTTGAGTAGCCACAATATATTCATCTTCTATAGTTCTCAATGTAATAAAATTTTGTTTCTTTCTTTTCAAAGTAAGATATAATTTGTGAAGATAAAATGCATGACCAAACATTCATCTTCTAATCTTCATCGGTATGACCTAATAAATCTTACTGACATTTTCCAGTGTATCGAAAACTGAAATACACCATTACCTTGATATACCTAAGGATTATTTTAACTTCAAGTGAGTATATTTAATTAGAGTTACTTTGATACTGTTATACTTGTTGTGTGAAAACAAATATTTGGTCATTCACTCTTAAGTACAATATACTTCCAATGATATGTCTATATTCGGTTACATTAATCACATTGCCTTGATTATCTCATTATAGTTCCATTTAGGTTGCCACTGGATTCATAATTTTCATTGTAATTGTCCATTAAAAATATTCATGTAACTTATTTTTCATATTTAGATAGAGAAATTAATGTTATATTCCTTCCTTGTGTCACCTTTAAACTATAAAAAGTCCGATTCTCCAAACATTCATATTTTGAACTCACTTTTATTGAATTCTATGAACTAATTTCACTATGTTTCATCTAGTCCACAAAATATTTTATCTTCATCATACACAGACACTATCAAAATTTTATTTCTTTCATTATAAACAAATAGATTGTAATCAACACCACCGTACTGAAAGTCGAGCTTCTTCAAAAAAAATCAATCCTTCAATTCCATGCTCTCAGGGATTCCTTCAACCCATATAGCGCTTTTATCATTTGAAAAACCATTTTTTCATCTTTATGAATGAGAAAACAATCTGGATTCTGAAGACACACTTCTTATTCTAAAACTCCATTCAAAAAATGATGACTTAATGTCCATCTATAACACTTTATTCTTTCGTTGCAATATTATGGCCAAGAATAATATGATTGCCTCTTTCCTTGTAACAGGAGAAAATGTTTCATCAAAATTAATACCCTCTTTCTTGGAGTACCCTTTTCACACTAATAGTTATTTGTTTCAAATCATTCTTCTATCTTCATTATTCTTATTATGAAAGACCCATTTTCTCCCAATGACATTCATATATGTTAGTCTTAAAAAAATATGTCATGTCTGATTCCTGTCAATCTGTTCAAGAATTTAATTAATTGACAAAAACAAATTCGCATCTCAACCTATTTCATAAAAACAATTGGGAACTACCTGAGATAGGAAGGATACATACTATAATGACTTCATTATTCATGTTTGAACTAGAATTACCTAATCACCAATGACGTTTAGTCTAACAATTTCATCTTGAATCTATGGTTTTTTGTAGATATAGATCATAACAACATATACTCATAATTAGTATCTTCTTCATGATCAGCATAGTATGAATCAAATCACCTTGATTTTATTACCTCCTCATCACTTTTATTAGGGAACTGTATACTCTCTCATTGAATATTCTATTTATTTTATACTATAATGATATAAATTCATTATACTACCTCTCCAAACCTCTTGTTAATACATTTATATGCTTTTATTTTCTTGAATATATAATAAATATCTCTTCATATCCATGTGATTCAAATTTTGTGTGATTATCCTTATTTAGAATTAAAAATTTAAATAAAATATTCAAAATTATTTCAATGTTGTATTATTCTCACACCACATCTCTGATGGCATCTTTTCATCCATCAGACATAATAGATCCCTATTAGATATACAGACTGATGTCAAGACTGCTTCCTTTCTGAATTTATCTAGTAACTCCTTTTCAATAAGAATTGTTCTATCCATGTTTTTTATGATTTGATTTATCCTCTTAACCACTCCATTTTGTTGAGGAGTTATCACCAATGAATGTTGATGAATTTTCCGATGTTTTTTGGGATAATCTTACACATGTATGTTTGTGAATTCCATACCAATAACAATACGAAACTTCATAATATTCTGTCCAAGAAACCTTCCATAATCCCTATGATACTTATTTATACGAATGAACATATTTTACATCTGGGCAATGAAAATACTAATGTTATCCAACATAAATCATCAATTAAAAAATGAAATACCACTTACCGTCAATGGATCTTAATGAGATAGGTCCACATACATCTACATTCACCAATTTAAGAACTCTTATTGTTTATATTACTTTTACATATACTTATTTCTGATAGTCTTCCCTTGTTGACAATAATCACACATATGAGTAAAATCTGATAATATCCTAGTGAGATCTCAAGCTATATCACAATTTACTATATCTTATAGGGATGGTTCTCATAGATGTCTAAGTCATTTATGACACAACCTTCTTTCCTCCTCTTAGGATATACATCACATATCTTTTTCCACTTGGAAGGTAGAGATTCACCTTTGTTTATTTCCCCGTAGAAATACTACAACATATCTTCCTTTGATAATACACATCTTTTTAGTCAATCCAATAGTATTCCTAAAGTCATATATTTGATTAAAACTGAAAAAATTGTGACTGATTCCTTCATGAACTAATACATTAATACATATCTTTTCTTTTTCCCCAAATTTTTTTCCCACGACAATTATTTTTATACCATCATCACTTACAAATTTTAAAACACTGTGCTTATCATATTTTATTCCAATAACAATATCCTTATTAGATCTTATATGGGATGTGTGTCCACTATCATGGATCCATACACTAGAATGATTGTATTTCAATAAGGGAAATACCTTAAACAAAATCTTTCTCATCTATTTTCTTTTTTATCCATATTTTTTATTCATACCATGTATGGGTTAACTATTATTATATTCCTTGGAGTATGATAGAAAAAATTCATATTTAAGTGCCTCAAATTGATTCTGGGTTTTTGGTTCATTTGATAATACATTGAGTTACTACTTATGATCATATCTAGTTTACTTCAGCACATTCCTATACATTTTTTATGATAAATATCTTGATATGTGTCCAAATCCACCTCATCCGATATAGTGACCATCAAATGATATCGTAGAATATTGAACTTTGTATGTTTTCCTATGTTGGTATTGTTCTCTTTGGTACATATTGACTTTAGAGTAAAAATTTGGTGAGTGTCCCATCTTTCCACAACAATAATATCTAATGTGCGGTGTATTCAGGTCTCTCACAACAATACTACTGGTTTTCTCTTAGGTTCTCTGAATCATCTAGTTCTGATTCGTATCCAAATCAATAATCAATCTTAATGTGGGTTATTGTGTTATAACTTCAACCTTTACTTATTTATACTTATGATCAAGTACCATACCAGCTATATCATTTAGATCTATTGTATTCATATCCAGATATTCACTTTCCTATTTCACTAAAAAATTAACCAGAAATTTCCATTTTATGATACCTTTGAGACTTATATTTCTAGATTGAATAGTTTCTCATGATCTTTCACTTTGCTTCATTGGATAAGGACCTCCTCTTAAATCATATATACGAGTGTTTTTTGATCTTTTAATATGTTATTAAAACTATCTATTGTAAGAACCCGGATCTTCGTTTCAGGTATGTTTTCCCTTTTTCTGTAGTTTTTGGGAAAAATAATGTTTCTGGAAATTTATGAAGTACACGCCGTGAACTTTCTGAGTACACGCCGTGTACTCTTTTCCTGCTCAAAGTCGTGTGCTGGGCATGTCTGGGCCACACACACGGTGTGTAGGGGTGACGTGGAGGCCGATTTTGGTAGAGTATGGGAAAGACCTAGTACACACCGTGTACTCTATAAGTACACACTGTGTACTTTTTTTTCATTAAATGCACCGGGGTCGCGCCTGACGGATAGAACACACCCCTTATCTAGGTTCTTCGTCCGAGAGAGACCTGTAAAACCACGTTTCTTCTCCAAATCCCCGAGCCTCTGTTCGTTATCCGATTCGAGTTCTGTCGATTGCGTTAGAATCGCAGCGGTGAGTTCTTCCTTATGTTTGAGCCTTGTTTTTCCAATTCATTCCCTTTCTCAAGTTATCGTAGGTTGAGCGTTTTTGACATTTTCTCAGATCTACGATGCTCTAAGGGGAATCAATCGTCGTGGTTCACATATATCGATCTCCTAGAATCGAGGTAGGTGGTTTGTGACTCTATGAAGAAAGTCTTTGAGTATTTTGTGAAAATTCCACCAATACCCTCGAACGGGGTATTGCATGTTCCAGTTTTGACCCTGTTAAATTGCATGCTTTTCTTGATTGGTAGAGTAGATGTTTTTTCCTGTGAATATGGTAGTTTTTCTGTACACTCGATGTTGCTATTCTTGTTCTTCTTGTTTAGCGTTTTTCCAGTTGCCATGCCTAGATGTTGGATAGTGGAACTATTGATTTGATATGCAGTTGAGCCTTATAATGATATCCAAGTAGTTGTTGAGGTTTACTTGGATGATAAACGTGCGCTATGCATGTTTGTTTTTACACAGGGCTGTGAGAACCTAGTGTAGTGATGCAAAGGGTGAATGGATGGAAGGGCTTCTCTAGAGTGTCCTTAATTATGATGCGAGACCACAGGGGGAATTGACATTGAGTTCTTGCTCAGAGAGTCTTTAGATCCTCGACGCGGGACACATGGGGAATTGATGTTGAGTGCTTCTGTATAGAGCCTTCAGCATGATACGAGACTATAGGGGGAATTGACGGTGAGTGCTTCCCCAGAGAGTCTATTCTTTAGCTGAACTAGAGGGGTGAGACTGTGTGTGCTTCCCAGAGGGTTGCTGGTACTTGTAGGTTGAACCTTAGGGGTTAGGATGTGAGAACTACCCAGAGGTTACCTTTTTGTTCTTCTTGCTTCAGTGGCAGTTTCTTGTGTACCTTATATGTAGAACTGTGGATTGTAGCTGCTTGTGTTTTCCTGTTTACTGCTTCCTGTTTTATTACTGCCATGTATTCACTGACTATTAGGCACAAATATTTGGGTGATTGCCTACTGGTACATTGTCTCGCACCCTGTTTGGGTCATTCTTTTGGGCCCAACAGACTATGTTGTTGCAGGTATAGATAAGGGCAGGCACCCTTCTACTTCAGGTACCTGACTTGCTATGGAGCTGGAGAGCAGGGGACCAAGCTACGGCTTGCGATGCTGAGGAGTTTACTTTTTTTTTCTTTTGCACCCTGTTTTCAGTTGTATTTCAGCAAGTTGGTTTGTTTACTGCTTTCCATAGACATATGTACCATGTTGCATCATTATCATTTATACATTGCTTCCGCTGTTTAGTTCAGTTGTTGTATGTTGTTTACTGTTTCCACTGTTGTGTTTGGCTGTTCTTCCGCTGTATACTTTACCGAATGACGGCATAGTTTCCCCACCGATTCAACAAGTCCCTTGCTGCTAGTCGGCAACCTCTGGAATTTGGGTAAACGTGCTTGAGGTCATGTGACCAACCAGGTACGGGGCGCCTCTGGGTGGCTTCCGAAACTGGGATGTTACAAAGTGGTATCAGAAGGATTATTCTCTCTTTGTTTACTATTTGTATCCTTTATCCAGGGATAGGACGAATTTGGTACTTGATATTAAGCTCTTCTCGGGAGTAGCTAACCCGTGTACAGGGAAAGGACATACTACCTCATTAATTTCAGTTTGCTAGTTTTGAGATTTTACAGTTGATATGATTCCACCTAGGGTGACTCACATGCTTTGTGTTGTTATTTTCTTGATGATTGCGGTTCTATTTATGTCACAAGCCAATGAGATGAGGGTATGCCATCTCATGTATCATATAGGTACTTTTATAAATTACATTCCATGAATTCTCACCATGCCATCTAGGGCGAATTAGCGATTGTATACTATTGTGATAGACATTGTGCAGATTATACATTCTGTTGTGATAGAGGCTTGATAGAATCTCTGCTTTTATGTTAGAGAATTGTTTGTTTTGTTCTTTGCTTAAAATGAACGCCAAATTTTGGTTCTTGAGGTGTTATGGGCCCTAATTAATCGGAACATGGTGGATCATGATCCTGATTTTCTCTTGTATATGACTATAGGAGATTCCAAGATTTGATTTGTGGGGAGTATAGGCCCTCGTGGATCGGAATTTGGCACCTCTTTGCCTTGTTTTCAGTGTTTCTGGGCTTCTGTGCAGTTTCTGAGTTACTGGCCAGGAAAACCCAGAATACACAGCTAGTACTTTGGGAAACACGCCGTATAGTTTTCTGGCCGTGTCACTGACCGTGTGAGCAAAAACACGGTGTCGTGAAAGTAACTTCATGGACACACCGTGTATGGTGGGTACACGCCATGTAGTAGTGAGATGTGTACCCGGCCGTGTCACTAACAACACGGCCAGTGAAGCTCATGTAATACACGCCATGTGTTGTATGAACATGCCGTGTATCCTTATCCTTAGTACCCGGCCGTGTCACGAACAACACGGGATGATGTTCTCTCCTCTTATACACGCCGTTGTTGTTCGGAACACGCCGCATAAGGTTCAGCCGTGTACTTGGCCATGTCGCCAACAACACGGGTCGGGAAAGATTTCGAGTACATGTCGTGTTTGTTCGGAACACGCCGTGTAGTCTCAGCCGTGTAGCCGACCGTATAACTAATAGCATGGGTTGTTTACACCTTGTCTACTACATGCCGTGTCCACAGGGAACACACCGTGTAGTCTCAGTTTAAGAAGACCGTGTTGGTTAGCCATTTAAAGAGACCCAGGCAGGGGAGTAGAGTACAAGTACACACCGTGTGTGGGGAAAACACACCGTGTAGTCTATAGTTTCACACGACCTGGGGTGGAATAATCACACGCCCATGCCTATTGTTTAAGTGAACACGCCTTGTAGTTTTTATACACGTCGTGTAGTCATGTTGTGTAAAACTTAACTGTTTTCCTCTTCTGTTTCCATTTTGTACCTTATGTTTTCTGCCTTTCTTAATCCTGATCTAAGGCGTGATTTTGATCTTTCAAAGTTATGCCTCCGAGACGTCCTCTAGTTGTACGTCTGTCATCAGGCAGCGATCAGACGCCAGATATGGCTGATCAGGGACTCCCTGCCAATCCTCCAGTCGGGCCAGCCTTGGCACCGACTGTCATACCAGTTGTAGGTGCCGATGCATAGTTTAGGGAAGGGTTTATGAGGATGATGCAGACCTTCAAGGTAGAACCACCTCCTACCTCGACTATGGAAGACTTGGCGCAGGTTTTTCAGTAGGAGCATCCTCCCACGTTCTCGGGGGAAGGAGGACCACATGCTATAGAGTCATGGATGGAAGCCATGCTGAATACCATTGAGCATCTGGAGACGCCTCCAGATAGGCAGGTCAAGTTCGCTACCTACATTTTACAAGACTCCGCCGAAAGGTGGTGGGACGTGATCTCACAGGCAGGTCATCAGCAGGCTATGACTTAGGAGGAGTTCTAACGCGTGTTTTATGACTAATTCTACCCGGAGACCTTGAGGGCCAATCGAGCCCGGGAGTTCATGAGCCTAGAGCAGGGTACTCTTTCAGTTATGAAGTACTCCTCTCGTTTCACCGAGCTGCAGCATTTCACACCCCTCCGGGATGGAAATGGGGTGTTCTTAGCAAGGAAGTTTAAGGATGGTCTCAAGCAAGAGATCCAATCGTAGGTGAATCTCTTCCAGTTGACTTCCATCTCTTCCATTGTCAACCAGGCACTGATTGCGGAGCGTAATTTGAGAGACTCTGGATCTACGAGCCAGGGAGATTATGCTTCTAGATCTAGTGTTCCTCTAGTTGACAGAAGGAAGCGCCGTAGGGAGCCTAATCACGATAATCCGAGGAGGCGAGATACATCTTACGGTAGCCAGGTAGTATGCTACCAGTGTGGAAGGGCAGGGCACATGGGGCCACAGTTCCAAAGAGACCTAGTGGAGTGCCGATATTGTAGCAAGATGGGTCACCTTCAGCGTTTCTGCCAGGTTTTCTCACCAGTAGCTGGAGACATGGGTTCTTCCATGACTCCTCGTTCAGGATCAGCACCACTAGTTTCCCACCAGTCGGGGAACTGGAGTTCTTTTGGCCATTCGGGCCGAGGTGGAGGTCGAGTCTGTGGCAGTCAGTCACCAGTCCTTCCGCACCAGTAGGGAGGTTCACCTCAGAGTGGTCAGGCATGGTCACAGGGCCGCAGGACAGGCCATGCTTTTGCGGTGGAGCAGACCTATCAGGAGCAGGATCCCGGACCTTCTACTATTCGAGGTACGATCTTATTAGCCTCAGTTTTATCCTCAGTTCTTTTCGATACTGGTGCTACACATATCTTTATCTTTGTTGCTGTTGTGTAGAGCCTGTGGATCTGTATCTTTTCTTCTCCCGACTTGCTGACACTAGACACACCTTTGGGGACGAATACATCTAGTGTACGCCAGTGTAGAGAGTGCCCTCTCGAGGTTGAAGGGTATCGTTTCTCATGGGATCTCTACGTCCTAGGGATGACGGGCTATGATGTCATTCTTGGAATGGACTGGCTAGTTCCCTTCTAGGCAGTCGTCGACTGTTACTTCCGCAGGGTCAGTTTCATCTCACCAGAGGGTGAATCCTTTCTTCATAGAGGCAAATAGAACGTTCGTGCGAGTCGATCGGGACTCGCGCATCTTGGGCTAGGTGGGGTGATGGCCCAGATTTCTAGTATTTATCTATATGGTCATGGGAATCCACAGTTATACTTTCCTCCAATGGTGGATCACTTCAGGGATGTCTTTCCCGAAGACTTTTTAGGTTTTCCTCTAGATCATGAGGTAGACTTATCTATTGAGCTTGTGCCAGGAGTGTCACCGGTGTCCATTCCTCCCTATAGGATGACCACACTCGATTTGCAGGAGCTCAAGAAGCAGTTGGAGGAGTTACAAGCGAAGGGTTTCATCTGACCCAGTACATCTCCTTGGAGTTCTCCTCTCCTGTTTTTGAATAAGGCAGACAGTACCCTTCAGCTTTGTGTGGATTATTGGAAGATGAACTAGCTGACTGTCAAGAACCGATATCCCTTTCCAAGGATCTATGACCTCTTTGATCAGCTTCAAGGATCACGGGTGTTCTCAAAGATCTACTTGAGGTCCGGTTATCATCAGATGCACATTATACCATCAGATATACCGCTGACAGCGTTCAGGAGTAGGTATGGTCTATACGAGTATACGGTCATGCCGATCGGTCTCACGAACACGCCTGTAGTTTTTATGGCACTGATGAACAGAGTGTTCCATCCTTACTTGGACTCCTTCGTCGTGGTATTCGTGGATAATATCTTGGTGTAATCTCACACTAGACACGACCATGCCACTCATCTTGAGATCATTCTGTGTACACTGATAGAGCATTTACTTTATGCTAAACGCTCGAAGTGCCACTTCTGGATGGATCAGATTCACTTCTTTGGACACGTCATCTCAGAGGCAGGAGTATCAGTGGACCCAGAGAAAGTGAGAGCCTTATTTTCCTGGGAGCAGCCGAAGAACGTCTTTGAGGTACGAAGCTTCCTAGGGCTGGCTGGATACTACAGATGCTTCATTCAAAACTTTTCTCATCTAGAATCACCCTTGAAAGGTCTGGCCAAGAAGGATGTGAAGTTTTTATGGTCATATTCTTGTGAGTTAGCCTTTCAGGAGCTGAAAGGGAGGTTGAAGTCAGCATCGATACTAGTCTTGCCAGATCCAGGAAAGAGCTACGCAGTCTATTGTGATGCTTCAAGTATCGGGCTAGGAGCTGTGCTTATGCAGGGAGATGGAGTCATTGCGTACTGGTCTCGGCAGTTGAGGGAACATGAGAGGAACTACCCGACACACGATCTGAAGTTGGCAGCTGTTGTTTATTCCTTACACTGTTGGAGACATTATCTACTGGGAGAGCACTTTGTGGTCTTCACCAACCACAATAGTCTCAAGTATATCTTCACTCAGCATGATCTGAATCTGAGGCAGCGCAGGTGGGTCAAGTATATTCAGTCGTTTGATTTCAAGCATGCCTATACGCCCGAAAAGGGCAACGCAGTGGTATATGCGTTCAGTAGGAGAACTTAGGTTCAGGTAGTTTAGGAGGCCAGTAGTGAGTGGTAGCTTATGGATCTATTCTCTGAGATGCATCTGGAGGTGCACGAAAGATAGGGACAGACTTACCTATCTTCTTTACATGTTACCTCTATACTTCTTGATTGAGTACGAATGAGGAAGCTATCAGACTCAGAAGGCTTAGTCTTGCGGGAGAGTGTGTCAGGAGAGGACCCTCTTCCTAGATGGAAAGTGGGCGAGGATGAGATCTTGTGTTTCCAGGGATGCGTATGGGTTCCAGTAGACATGCGTGAGGAGCTGATGTGAGATTTTCATTCCTCAGTTTGGGTAGTTCATCCTGGCATCACCAAGATGTATTAGGATCTTCATCTCCAGTACTGGTGGCCAGGTATGAAGAGGGATGTTGCTGGTTTTGTCATGAAATGCTCTACTTGTCAGCAGGTAAAGGCGGAGCATCAGCGACCAGCATGCCTTTTACAGTAGTTACCCATTCCGGAGTGGAAGTGGAACGATGTTGTGATGGACTTCATGACTGGGTTTCCGAGGTCGCCTTGGGGGAACGATGTTGTTTGGGTTGTCATCGACAGGCTCACAATGGTTTCTCACTTATTGATGATCAAGAAGACCTTCAGTGTCGATGACCTAGGACAACTTTACATCCAGGAGATCGTATGTCTATATGGACTTCCACACTCCATTGTTTCAGATAGGGATGCGCGCTTTACCTATCGGTTATGACGGGGACTTCAGAAGGCCTTGGGTACATAGTTACTTTTGAGTACAACATACCATCCCTAGACTGATGGCCAGTCCGAGTGCACGATCCAGGTGCTTGAGGATATTCTTCAGGCTTGCATCCTAGACTTTGGCGGTTCTTGGGAGAAGCATATTCCTCTTGTGGAGTTTTCCTACGACAACAGTTTCTAGGAAACCATTTAGATGGCACCATATGAGGCTTTGTACGGTAGGCCATTCCGATCACCCTTATGCTGGCAGGAGGATGGAGAGGAAACTTTCCTGGGACCTCGTCTTGTTCAGGAGACCTAAGATCAGATAGAGCTGATTCAGAAGCGGATGGATACAGCATAGTCTCGACAGAAGTCTTATGATGATCCGTGGAGACAACCCTTGGAGTTCAAGGTTAGAGATCAGGTTTTCCTGCGTGTCGCACCGAGGTTGGGACACAAGAGGATTCAGAGACAGGGAAAGCTTTCTCCGCGGTATTTCAGGCCGTTTGAGGTATTGGGGAGAGTGGGGACGGTTTCTTATCGGTTGTAGTTACCTCAAAGGTATCGGGCCATGCACGATGTCTTCCACGTCTCTTAGCTCCGACGTTGCTTTTTAGACCCGTCTCTCGTCTTTCAGCCTGAGGAGGTTGAACTTGAAGCAGATGCGTTATTTGAGGAGAATCCTATCTGGATTGTCGATCTCAGTAAAAAGGTTCTCCACGGGCGTTCTATTCCTCTAGTATGGGTGCTATGGAAGAACAGGTGAGTATATGACAAGACCTAGGAGAGGGAGGCCGATGTACGATCGCAGTGACCAGAGCTGTTCGGGGTTCCTTCTTCTACGCCTCCCTTGGGAAATTCGTGGACAAATTTCTTTAAGGGGGGAAGTTTGTAAGAACCTGGATCTTCGTTTCAAGTATGTTTTCCCTTTTTCTGAAGTTTTTTTGGAAAAATAATGTTTCTGGAAATTTTTGAAGTACACGCCGTGTACGTTCTGAGTACACGCCGTGTACTCTTTTCCTGCTCGAAGCCATGTGTTGGCCGTGTCCGGGCCACACGCACGGTGTGTAGGGGTGACGTGGAGGCTAATTTTGGAAGAGTATGGAAAAGACATAGTACACACCGTGTACTCTAAAAGTACATGCAATGTACTTTCTTTCTTTTTCATTAAACACACCGGGGTCGCACCGGACGGACAGAACACACCCCTTCTCCAGGTTCTTCGTCCGAGAGCGACCCGTACAGTCGCATTTCTTCTCCAAATCACCAACCCTCCATCCATTCTCCGATTCGAGTTCCATCGATTGTGTTGGAATCACAGCGGTGAGTTATTCCTTATGCTTGAGCCTTGTTTTCCAATTCTTTCCCTTTCTCATGTTATCACAGGTTGAGCATTTTTGATGTTTTCTCAGATTTACGATGCTCTAAGGGGAATCAATCGTCGTGGTTCACATATATCTATATCCTAGGATCGAGGTAGGTGGTTTGTGACTTTCTGTAGAAAGCCTTTGAGTATTTTGTGCAAATTCCACCAATACCCTCAAACGAGGTATTGTGTGATCCTGTTTTTCCCCTGTTAAATTGCCTGCTTTTCTTGATTGCTAGAGTAAATGTTTTTGCCTGTGAATATGGTAGTTTTTCTGTACACTGGAAGTTTCTTTGCGTGTTCTGTCTTTTTGGTGTTTTTCCAATTGCCATGCTTAGATGTAGGATAGTGGAACTGTTGATTTGATGTGCTGTTGAGCCTTAGAATGATTGCCAAGTAGTTCTTGAGGTTTACTTGGACGATACACGCGCGCTATGAATGTTTGTTTTTACACAGAGCTGCGAGAACCTAGTGTAGTGGGCCATAGGGAGAATGGACGGAAGGGATTATCTAGAGTGCCCTTAATTAAGATGCGAGACCACATGGGGAATTGTCGTTGATTGCTTCTTTAGAGAGTCTATAGATCCTCGACGCGAGCTACTGAGGAATTGACATTGAGTGCTTCCCCAGAGATCCTTTAGCACGATACGAGACTATATGGAGAATTGACGGTGAGTGCTTCCACAGAGAGTCTATTCTTTAGCTAAACCAGAGGGGTGAGACTGTGTGTGCTTTTCAGAGGGTAGTTGGAACTTGTAGGTTGAACCTTAGGGGTTAGGCTGTGAGAACTACCCAGAGGTTACCTTTTTGTTCTTCTTGCTTCAGTGGCCATTTCTTTTGTACCTTATATGTAGAACTATGGATTGTAGCTTCTTGTGTTTTCCTGTTTACTACTTCCTGTTTTATTACTGCCATGTATTCACTGACTGTTAGGCACACATCTTTGGGTGATTACCTACTGGGACATTGTCTCACACCCTGTTTGGGTCATGATTTTGGGCCCAAACAAACTATGTTTTTGCAGCTATAGATAAGGGCAAGCACCCTTCTACTTCAGATACCTGACTTGCTGTGGAGATGGAGTGCAGGGGACCAAGCTACGACCTGCAATGCTGAGGAGTTTACTTTGTTTGTCTTTTTCACTCTATTTTTAGTTGTATTTCAGCATGTTGGTTTGTTTACTGCTTTCCATAGACATATGTACCATGTTGCATCATTATCATTTATACATGGCTTCTGCTGTTTAGTTCTGTTTTTGTAGGCTGTATATTGTTTCCACTATTGTGTTCGGTTGTTCTTCCACTGTAAACTTGACCGAATGAGGTCATAGTTTCCCCACCGACTCACCAAGGCCCTCACTGCTAGTCGGCAGCCTCTGGATTTTGTGGAAATGCGCTTGAGGTCATGTGACCAACTCGGTACGGGGATCCTCTGGGTGGCTTTCGGAACCGGGACGTTACATCTATCACATTTTTTTGTTCTTAAACATTGATCTTATACTGACCAATCATTTTATAATTATATGGCATTGAAGGCTTAATATTTTAAATTTAATCCATAATCTCAAACTTCTATTCTACCTGATTCTAAATAAATAGTTTGTCTTCTTGGACCACTTTTTTGGTTTTCCCTTTTTTTGGATCTCCAATCATCTATCTCCTCAATAGTGGATTTTAATTTATCCTGAACTTAAACTATTACTTTGACTTCTTCTTTATCATTTTCTTTATTTCCCTTTTTATAGAATTTTCCTACAACAACCACCATAGAATTTTATCCATGATATTTTCTATTTTCCAATACTTCAACCTCATATTCTTCTAATCTTTCATTTTCTTTATAAAGGATATTATTATTTTTGAAGATATTTCCCTTAAAATTTCTATTAACTTTCATGTAGGTTGAGGACTTCTTGATGGTAATTTGTAATTCATCCTCATCAAATTCAAACATCTTATGGAACCATAATACTAGATATCTAACCTTTCCACATTGAAAGAATGCAAGTTAATGTTTCCCTTTGTACTTTCCTTTTCTTATTTGTAAATTTAATGAAAGGAATGGCATCACATAATCTGTCACTTCTTCATTCTACCCATCTTTAAAAGTGAGAAACTTCATGGAATTTAATGCCACTTCCTTAAACATCCATTTTTTCAAAGAATCAATATCATCATTTTTACACTCATACATAATAAGATTACTATTCAACATATAATACTCTAAGATTTTATGGTACTTCTCTTCTTAAAATTTATCTTCTTCAATAGCTTACTTTAAACAGAACACCAATATTAATAAAATGATTACCTTATTGTTGGAATGGTGGAATTAAGGGATTAAATAAATTATTAAAATATAGTTTACACATGTTTATAAAATTAAATTATTGGTTACCAATTAATTAGGACTAAAATTAAAAACCAATCAAACATAAAGGATGTGTTTTTATAAAAGAATTACATTTGTGACCACAATGAAAATTTATCACAAATTAATCAATATTATTGAAATATCATAATGAAATTTATATATATTACATATTCAATCAAATATTTTTAATTTCAATAAATAATACTTATATTCTTAGGATATGATTAAATCAAATTTTAAACATAAAAATATATATTTTCTAAATTGGAATTTTACTGCCTTTTAATCTTGATAAAGATTAGAAACAAAATCATAACACTTTTATATGTTCTATTGAACAAAATAAAATTAGCTTTTAACTTAATAATTTAAAAATTAAATTAACGTGAAATTTTGATATTTTCTTGAAAATATTTATTTACCAGTGAATTGTGAAAAATCACTATTTTATAAAACTATCATTTTCATTATATTAATTGTCTATTTATGATTTAAATATTAAATTCTCATATGAAATTATAAATAAAATACATTTATCTTATGAATGAAAATATAATATATTTATATCATGTAATAAGTAAATAAATTCTCTAAAAATGAAAAATATGTGTTTGAATTATTGTGAAACATAAATGTCAATATGCACTTTTACAATTAATATAATGATTTAAAGGAAAAATTATATTCATGAAATACATTAATAAATTGATATTTTTTCTTATAATTATTTGATAATGTTATGATACCTTAATTAATTTTTAAAAGATTCATAAAATATGTTATAATATTTAAATAAGTATTTTTTTAGTAACTGATTATTTTTTTTTTAAAAAAATTATCATATTCAAAAAATTATTTTCATAGAATGGAGTCCTTTTTTGAATTATAAATATAGAAAATTTGTTAGGGATATTTTTGGGATATCTCTAAATAATTGATTATTTTTAATTGTCATCATCATTAATATTTAATTAAGGGAAAGAAAACAAAGAACCCACTGGAACAATGATAGGCAGGCCTAATGAAATGCATGCTTAGAGAATCTCCCCTATCAAGGTTCACCCCCTCAAGGGGAAAGAGTTAAAATGAGAGAATATAAATATTTATTTAGAGTGGGATGTCGTAGAGGTAAGAAAGTGTACTACCTTATTTCCTTCCCTCCATGTATGACTAATATTTTTCTGGGAGTTAATAATACCTCTATAGATCCCGAAAATGTATACAATGGACCCAGGAACCCTACCACTACCATAAAAATCCTTTAATACTCTCAAATTTCTACCTAATCCATCTTCCAAACCTCTCCCTCACGTTTTATTCCTAATGTTTTCTCCAAAAAGATCATTTCAATGTTCCTTAAGGAGGTTTTCATGTAGAGAAATTGAAGAGGTAAAATCCCATCTTATTCATTAAATTTTCTTTCTTTTCATTTATTTTCTAATCCATTACATAAATCCTCTATCCAAACATACATGAAAACTCAAGTATCATATATATATGGGATATTTATTATGGTTATGGTATATCCACCATAATTTTTTTTCTCTTCTCATTTTTATTCTAAAAATGAAAACATTATTCTTGAGGTCATGATTTACCACCTTCATTGATAATGTGTTTTTGTTCATCAATTATGACATCAAGAATGGTCATAAAACCATTTTTATGGTTAAAGAATACTTTAATATATGTGATAAAACTTATCTAATGTTTTGGAACAAGTATATATACAAAATTTTAATTTATAAGACAAAACTAGTGAATGGTTATCGAAAAAATAAAAAAATAATCTAAACAGTTATCATTAAAATTTATTCTATTGAATCATCTTATGATCTGAAAAATAAATGATATATAAGACCATTAAATATTATTTAATTTCATTAATAAATTATAATTTCCATTTTGGAAAACTATTCCCATTTCACATAATCCTTTATACATGTATACATGTGAACCAATCATTAAAACCAAGGAAACGAACACTTCTGAATGATGAAATTGAATCGTATAACTCATCAAAAAGAACATAAATAAAATTAATAAAATTATAAAAAATAAAATACATGTTTAATATGTTGTGAATTAAACTATTAATGAATCTAATTTCATTATCCAAGATATGAATCACAAGTGAAGAACACTTTCAGACATGATGTATGGGTTTCTTCTCGAACCTACATTTTTTCATTCAGGTTATTATTTCTCTCTCTTCACCCAAATTTAGTTCTTCCTAATTTATATATACTTCTTTTAAATTATGATACTATGTTAAAAAATCATCTATCCATATCATTTAGTTTTTATTTGATATGGAAATACATGTAATCTATGTTTCCCTTTTCAATTACTCCTGATAAGAAATCCTTATTAAGGGGTATTTCCAAATTTCATAACCACATTCAAGTACACTCCATATTATATTTTAAGAACCCAATATTTTTATAAAATATTTATCTTTATCATGAAAACCAATTTTAGTTATTTTTTGGTTTTATGAAAACATTTAATCCTTTTCCTCTTTAAAGAAACATTGACATTTTCTCTTAAACCACGCAAAAGTGGCTCATTTTTAGAGATGATTTTTACATGTTTTTACTTCATTTAGACATAATTAATTCCTTAAATATAATTTATTTTTACATCCATTTTATTTTCTGGGATGATCATGATTAATACATGATTTTATAAAAATTATTTTTTGAAAGGAAATTTTCATTCCGAAGTAAAACACCGTATTTCTTTCTAGAATTCCTTAATGACTTTATTAGATTATTTTCATCTATTACGACACCCTGTATTGAATCGTATCCATTATTCTAGTTGATATTTTATTATATAATCTACCATATTTTATTTAATGTTTTATGATTATATTGACTATGGATGTTATATCTTGATACCATTCACCATATTAATCAGAATGGATTACGATTATGTTTACTTTTTAAAGAAAGTTATTAACATTTCATATTCTAGTTTCAATAAGAATTTATATGTTGTTTATATTTCACCCGAATAATATGAGGACTAAATTGGACATAGTAATTGATGGTATCTTCCCATTATAGCCCCTTGATGCATTGATAGTCTCCATCAGAAAAATCAGATTTGGAATTGGCCGAGGCCTTTCCCATTTATTTTCAGATATGGATTTGGTTGAGGACTTAACAACTTATTTTCATATATATTGGAAAATGCCTCTACGATATATTTCATAAGTTCAACATTATGAAATCCATCATTAGGATACTATTAATTTATAGTCCATGGTATTATTTTACTAGTATAATATCCATGGTAAATTTTAACTCTCATGTTATTATTTATAGAAATTTTTTAATTATCATTTATACCTATCATATTATTCTCAATAGTATGTCTTGAGAGAATCTGATTTAGTTATTCACTCAGCTCTATTTTTTATATTTATGATGGATTCTGATATATTTATCACCCTTACTAATAATCTATGTGCACCCATTTCTTTTGTTTTATGTATTCCATATGATGTGAAATTGTATATTATGAATAATTGGAGGGATAATCTATGAGTTTAATGATGATTCAAATGGAGTTGAAATATTTTCTTTACCTTAAAGTTGTAGTGTAAAAATTATATTTCTATCTGGTTATTTCAAATCAAAAAAAAAATTCTTCCTTTGGGATAAGACATCCTTTTTTAGACAAATAAAATAAAATATGGTATTGACTTCTGGAAACTAGATTCATGATCCTTAAATATGGTATCATAGGAAGTTTAGTGGAAACCATGGGAAAAATATTTAAAAAACAACTATTAGGGATCATAACACTAAGACAAAGTTTCAAGATAATCATATAAGAACATCCATGAATTTTGGTAATGTAGAGATTATGGGGGTCTTCCAAGAAATACATCCCTATCTGGATACTATAATGGGATTTTGTTCTAGAATAAATATACCTAGGGGTAAAAACTCCTACAAGGTCTGTTGGGCTTTAATTACAGTAACATGGAACATGAAAATGAGCCTTATTTCAAACTTAGTTTGACACTCTTGGGGTATATTCTTAGGATAATTCACATTTTCTTTGTAAACCATTATGAAGGATTTAAAATTAAATATGTCCCCGAAGAAAAAAATTACATGATATTGAAATTAGATATTTATAAATTTTAAATTTTTTTAGTGTTTTTCTTATTACAGATTATGTATTGTGATTCATAACCTAGTTTACTGTATGTAATTGTTTATAAATGGACCCTCAGATAAGGAATGGGAACCTCACCAATGTACATGATCTAAAGTGTAATAATTGTCATATATATTGTGATCTTATACCAATATTCCTTATGAAACAAGTCTCCCAAACAATCTCATCATATACGGATATAGTTTAATATGCTATCACAATAGAGATATAATTATCTACATTTTTTTGACTTTGAAAGTAAGTAAGCGAATAAATGGAAAATATAGAAAATGATTTATAAAGGGAATATGGGGGAGATTGATTTTACCACATGTGATAATTTTGGAACGAAACACCCAGGTACTTGATTGAAGTGAATGGGAGTTTATTACATCTATAGAGAGAAGGGACACTAGGATTATGATTCCAAAGGAATGAATGAATCCATCCAATTCCTAAACTATAAGGAGAGGGGTAACTGTACAAATCATTGTCCCAAGCATCAAAATAATATACATAAAAAGATGGAATTGAATCATTTTCAAGCTAATGCTACTACCAAAGACAAAGAGGAATTATTATACGGAATGTATTGTAGTACTTTTTCTTTAAGTAATTGGAAACGCGCGATGGTTATCACTAGTAATCAAGAGGATTGATTTTATTGTTATTTAATTTTCAAGAAAAAACATGAATTGGGAATGATAACACTAAATATGCACAATATGTTGAGATAATAATAAATATATGTTTATGGGACATTATTGGTGACCGTGAAGGTGGTTAGTGATCTGATGGTCTATGTTATATTTAAATTATTAGATGTTTGGATAAGATAACATTAATCAATAGCCTTAGATTATACTCTTGGAAGCATCAATGTATCATGATGATTTAAGAGAGATTAAGGTATTAGTATATTTTTATGTGAAAATAAGAGATGAATTGTTTGGGGAATCTTATATTAAGTTGATTCTGAAAATTTATTGACCTCCTTCTAAATTTTTGGTCTCTGGATTTGGACAAACATATTTATGATGTACCTTACGATTAACTAATTATGAAAATGATTAAAGATTTTATTGATTGTGATCAAAGTATGATTTATCATATTGGATAACCTATGCTAACCACCTTGGTTTTAGTAAAGATTTAAATGATTCAGTAATGACTTGTCGATCTTATGATTCATAAAGGTAATTCAGGCATAAATTATTTTCGGGAATATTCATCTCTAGATTTAAGAAATGATGTGGAGATAGATCAAAGAACAAACAAATGATGAGATTATGACATGGAAATTAATCAAATAAATTTATTTTCTCAATTGATTTGATGAATAGTAAAATAAATCCTCAGATCTAGGAAAGTGATTTTAGAATAAAAAACACCACCCATTAAAGTTTTCTTCTGAGAAATCAATGGTATTTTAACTAATCACAAATTTATAATTTTTTACTTTTAGAATTTTGAATTACCATGTTTTCCATCACTCTCTATCAAAAATTGATAGTTATATTTCTCTTCCATGTCCATATTTTCTCAAATGTTGTCCTATTTTATAATCTTAATTTTTGTGGTGACCATCATATTTCTATTTACCACTTCTTCAGAGAATGTTTTATAAACCCTTTTTCTGATGTTGGATTTTTCACAAAAGAATTTTCAACTAAAAATTTTAAATTTTTAAGTGATATTTAATGTTACAATGAATCACTTTTTTGAAGGAGGGGATAATGTAAAACCCCAAGATTTTATTGTATGTATCTTATTAAAATTTAACTTCTTTAATTTCTTACGTTACAACAGAAACCAAGATGAAAAAATGATTATATATTATTATTGGGACCTACCCATTAGAATGGAAGGAATAATGAGATTATGTAAATTATGAAAATACTATTTACACATAATTATAAAATTAATTCATTAGTTACTAATTAATTAAACATGAAAATAAAATCCAATCAAACATAAAGGATGTGTTTATATAAAAAATAAATGTATGACCACAATGACATTTTATACTAAATTAATAACTATTATTGAAATATATTAATGAAATATTTATATATTACATATTAAATCCAATTTTTTTTAACTTAAATCAATAATTTTTAGGGTCTTTAGATAATAATAAATCCAATTTCAGCATCAAAATATATATTTTATTAAAAAAAAATCTGAATTTTAATGGTGCACATGTTTAAAATTTAATTCATGAAACTTTTATAAATTATATTGAACAAAATAAAATTCATTTTTAACAGAAGAATTTTAAAATTATCTTAGCATTATATTTTGGCATTTTTTGGAAATATTAATTTTCCAGTGAATAGTGAAAATCATAATTTTTATAAAACTATCATTTTCATTTTATTATTAATATATTTATTTTTATAATAGTAACATAACCTTTGAAATTATACATAAAATTGAGGTAACTTATTATAAAAAATATAATATATTTATATGATGGAATAAGTAAATAAGTGATTTAAAAATGATAAATTATGTTCTAGTGTTTTGTGGATGATAAATATTTATTTCCAATTTTATAATTAATATAATGATATAAAGGGAAATTATCTTCATGAAATATATTTATAAAATAATATTTTGTTTTCTTAAGATTATAAAGTAATTTTATGAGGCCTTAATTAATTTTTGAAAGTGTCATAAAATCAATTATAATATTACAATAATTATTTTTCAAGTAAATTATGATTTTACAGAAAAATTAAATTTATCATATATATGAAATTATTTTCATAAAATAGAACTAATTTTTTAATTATAAAAATTTAAAAATTCTTAGGGTGTATTTTTTGTATTTTTTAAAAATAGTTGAGTTTTTCAGAATAGTGTAATGTGGTAATTTAACGTATTTAAAAAACACATGAATTATTGAGTCATGGGTGATATATGGCTGATGTAAGAACAGAATCTCAAAATAACCTTCATTATTTTAATATATATATAGATAATTTTTAAAGTATTTATAGTCTTTAAAAAAATTTATAAAAATGAATAAAATATTCAATAAATATCCCTCTCCTCCACATTAAATACTACCCCACCACCCCTTCTCCTCACACCTCCAAAGCCTTGACTATTTTTCAAATTCTATGAAATACCTCTTCGAAAACTCTCCCCCATGTTCTTATTAGTATTTTCTCAACCAAATTACCATTTAAAAGTTCTTTAAGGAGGTTCACAAGGAGATGAATTTAAGAGGTAAATCCCCTTTTATTCTTTTAATTTTTTTTCAATTTATTTTCTTTTATTATCCTTTCCTTACATTATCTATCCAAAAAATCATGATAAATATAGAATCATATATATAATGTAATTTTATTATGATTATGTCATATCCACCATAAATTGTTATACTTCCACTTTTTATTCTAATAATGAAAACATCGTTTGTAGGATGATGATCTATAGCATTCATCGACGACGAGTATTAATTTATCAATTATGACTTCAAGGATGATCATAAAACCATTTTTATTATTACAAAATAATTTAATATATGTAATAAAACATATACAATCTTGTATAACTAGTATATATACAAATTATTAATTCATAGAAAAAACTAGTGCGCAGTGAACGAAAAAAATGACAAAATAATCAAAATGATTATCATTAACATTTTATATTATTAATTATCATAATATTTGGAAATAAAATAACATATAAGGCCATTAAATATTATTTAACTTCATTAATAACATATAATTTCAATTCTTGATAACTATTCCCATTTCAGAAGATCTTTTTTACATGTATACATGTGAACCAGTCATGAAAACCTAGGAAATGAACACTTATGAATGATGAAATGGAATCTCATAACTAATCAAAAAGACAATAAATGAACATTAAAAAATTATAATAAATCAAATAAATGTTTAATAGATTTTAAATTAAATTATTAATTAATCTAATTTCATTATTTATGACATTAAGTGAAATTACGGATCACTTTTAGACATATGGTAGGGGTTTCTTTCCGAACCTCCATTTTTTCATTCAGTTTATGCTTTCTCTCTCTTTATCCAGATGTAATTATTATTTATTTTTATAAATATTAAAAATTTTGTGTCTATATTTCAAACTAATGTATCTAGATCATTATATCTTTACTTCATTGGGAAATACATTTTTTATAAGTTTCCCATTTAAATTCATCCTGATAAGAAATCACGAGTAAAGGGTACTTCCCAATTATATACCCATTTTAAAGTACACTCCATAATCTATTTTAAGAACCAATATTTTAATAAATTATATATATTTAACATTAAAAAAGTTTTATTTATTTTATTTTTTTTATAAATAAAATTAATATTTTCCTTCTTTAAAGACTCTTTTATATTTTTCACATAAACTGTAATAAAGTGGATAATTTCAAAGAAACTTTTTACATGTTTTCACTTTATTTGGATGGAATTTTTTCCTTGAATGTAACATATTTTTTCCAACAATTTTCTTTTATGGTATAATCATGATTATAATCTAATTTCATAAAAATATTTTTTTGATAAAACTCTTCATTATAAAGTGAAAAAAGGGATTTATCTCAATAATTCATTAATGATTTTATTAGTGTATTTTTATCTATTTCAATACCCTATTTTGAATAATATTATTAATTTTGATTGATATTTTATGATATCATCTACCAAATTTCATAATTTTTTTATGATTAGTCTGACTATAGATTTCTATCTTGATACCATTCACCATATTATTCCTAATGGTTTATAATTATGTTTATTGATTGGGGAAAATTATTAACATTTCATTTTATTATTTCAATATGAATGCATATGTCTTTTATTTTTCACCCCTTTTATATTAGGAATGAATTTGACTTAGTAAGTGATTGTTTGGTCCCTCTATAGCCTATTGATGGATCGGTAGGTCTCATGAGAAAAACCAGACATGGAAATAGTTTAGGACTTAACCATTTATTTTCATATATATATTTGGTTGGGGCCTTAACCCTTTATTTTCAAATTTCTTGGGAAAGACCTCAATGGTTTGTTTCAGATGTAAAAAATTGTTCATTAAATCATTATGATAATATTAATTGATATCGATATGATTATTTGACTATTTTAATATCAATGGTTACATTTCTTTCTCTTGTCATTATTTATAGAATTATTTAATCAGCTTTTATTCCTACCATTTAATGCTCAAGATTATGTTTTAATGGTATGTGTTTTTAGTTATTGATCATTCCTTATTGTTTATGTTTAGGACATATTCCACTATATTTTTCACCCTTACCGGTAATCTGATCTCACCCTTTTCTTATGTTTTATTTCTTTTTACGATATAAAGATGTATATTATGAATGATTTGCAGGGATAATCTATTAGTTTAAGGATATTTCCAATAGAGTTTCAATATTGTTTTTCTTGTAAATTTTTAATGAAAAACATATTATTTTATCTAGTTTTTCAAAATATACTAAACTATTCGGTCCTTCAATATGTAACTTACTTTTTTCTTATACCAATTCAATAAATTAATCCATCAGCTGCAGTCAGCTGTGGTTGGGGTCTTAACACATTCTGTCTAATGTTTGCACATTTGGATATTTATATTCCAATAAATAATCAATCAGATTGAACCAACTGGAAGTACTCTCAAGATGCGCTTAATAATAATGACATCTTCCGTAATTTCTAAGACCATGAATGTCTTCCACAACAACAGTAACCAGGTAAAATAATGAATCTATAGACTCATTGTGGTGAATTATCATGTCTTCATACATGTTCCATACAACGTAAAACTTTTCTTCCCTGAATTATGAGTCTCCCCCATAAATATTGAAATATTTTTCCGACATATAATGGGATTAATTATATAAAATTGAATTTGTATTTATTGAATTGGATATGAAAACCCTTCTAAAGAATTGATTACTTTTGCGAAAACATCCAATTCCCTTCACCTAGCTTTAGATAATTCCCCACTATCCACACCAGTTGAAATATAATGTATCACCACATTAAAGTCATCCATTATTAAATATTATAAGTAGTAATGTATCAAATGCTTCTATAATTGATGATTTTTTCCATTGAAAATCAGAATACTTTTATGATTGAAAAGATCTATTAAAAACCCTAATGGAAACACTGAAATTACCATTTAGTTGTGATACCAATTTTTTTATCAACTAGGATAAATACCCTAAGACATGGGGTGAATCATGATAAGAGAGATTAAAACAACTACCTATTTAGATCATGTTTCAACATTAAAAACACACTCATATCTCTTTCCTATAGCAATGTATGAATAAAAATGAAATAATTCCAGAGAGACAACCATTTTAATTGGTTCACCCTCACTAAGAAACATCCAAGGAGCATACAATGACAATGTTTTGATGTAGAAAATTCATTAAGGATCACCGAAAAAGTAAGGTTTAGTAAAAATAACTTCTACATCCATGATCACTGCCTTTAAAAGGTTTGGAGAAGACAAACATTCCATCCATATTTATAAACAATCAAAATTTGAAAAAAATATTCTCTCTCAACCAAAGTGTGTTCATTGCTCCTTCAAATGATTCCACATTAATAACATGAATTAGTATGGTTTACTCCTCATTTATTGAAAAATTAAGTTCCAATTTTATCCATTTGATGAATGACCCTTTACCACAGAATTACTCAGAAAAAATTTATTTTTCCTCAAAAATTATTTATCTCAACCCTTCGCACGACTGACGTTCCACTCTACGAACTGGCACACATCCCTTTTTTATCGTAGAAGTCACAAAGTCCACACAATTTTTTATCTTGTAACATAACTTCATCTTTTTTGAAACTTTTATTCTTTTCATGAAACTCTAATGCATTTCAGGGCCTTAATATTATCTAAAGGTTGTGCTACTCAAATGAGAGGGCTAGTTTCCAATTTATATACCCAACAAACCTTGCATGCAAAATACATACACTCCATCCTCTGTTTTCATATATTTTAACTGAGTATAGAACTTATCATTTTTATGTCGTATTTGGTGTGAATGTCTCTTTTTCAGGAATGCACAACTCTATCATTTGTGTCATAAAAACCCATCTTTCACACTCTTCCAGAACATTCATGCAATAGTTTCCATTACCCAATTTCTGTATGATGTCTCTAAATCTTCACTTGCACACAACATCATGATACAACATCCCCCATGTGCACAATGTTATATATATATGAAGAAATAATTTCATTTCCAAAAAAACAATTCTACATCCTTCAAAATTTAGACCCAAAAATTAGAAAACACTGGGAAATAAAATCACTTAGTATAAATTTTTTTTAGTACCGGTACCTGAGTATACATTTTTTTGTCTTGTACTTTGTTAATATACCATGAAAAATACCTCTCAATATCTTCATAATTTAACTTAGAAACCTACTTTGTCAATAAATTCAATCGAACCAAAAACAATGAAATGTAACCTTTGGAATTATTTTCTAAACAATATCAC
The DNA here is from genome assembly GCA_963277665.1 of Viscum album. Lineage (NCBI taxonomy): Eukaryota > Viridiplantae > Streptophyta > Magnoliopsida > Santalales > Viscaceae > Viscum > Viscum album. Next base: position 376,070,708 of record OY728163.1, on the reverse strand, counting down.
CCTTTGTGTTTGTTAAAAAAAATCACACTTTGATACCTCATTAATGGTTCTTTAATATTCTACCAGAATTTACATCTTGGGATTTTAGACAGTGATCATATATTTACACAACACAAACTCTAATCTAACATGATACATACTCTGTGTGAGAAACAATAGTTGCATGATCATTTCTTCAATGATTCTCTTATTTAATAACACTAATTTGGAAACTACATGTGTTGCTCAATAATACAAAATTCGTAATCAATATTCAGAAAACTATTATTATCATGAACTTCTCTTGTGATTTATCTTCATTCAAAGTACTGCTTCAGTATTGTCAAACTTTTCCCCCTTTTTCAATGAACTCAAAGTTCACTCTATTATGGTATTATATATGGTAAAGAATATAGATCTATACATTAGAGTGAAACACATCATTCCTTGATGAGAGGGGGTCCAATATACACACTCTTTTAAGTTTGGTAAGTAAACTGAACCCAAAGATCCAATCAATTACATTAAAATTATTATTTGGGTAATGACTTCATCAGAATATCTACAACATATAGTTCTATAGGAATATACTCCAATTTAACAATCCCATGCTCCATCATCTCTAATATAAAATGATACATGATCTCAATTTTCTTTTTACTTGATTAATGGAATTTATATTTGATAAGATTAATTTAACATTAATTTTCTCAGTGGACTCTGATTAGAGACTTCACTTCAACTCACATATCATTAAGATGTTGCTTCATCCAAAATAACTGCATGCAAGATAGAGTAACTATAATATATTAAGAATATTTTGTTCTCAAAGAAATAAAATACTATTTCTTTCTTATAAAATAAATACACAATCTACCGCGACTAAAAACACCACATTAATATTGATTTTCTATCATCTGTTGATCCATACAAATCTGCATCTGTATAACCCAATAACTCTTGCTGGTATTTTTCATTTTATAGAAAACTAACATCCATGAATCCCTTCATATACTGAAGAATTATTTTTACTTCAATTTAGTGGATTTCATTGTGATTACTATGATACCATGCTTATTGGCATGAAGAAATAAATATGGTCTTATCACTATTAAGTACAAAATACTATTAATGGTATACCATTATTCTGTGAAATTAACTGCATTTCCTTCAACAACTCTTGATATATTCATCCAGGTTTCTATTGGAGATGTAATTTCCTTGGAATTTTCCATTCCAAATCCTCTTAGAACCTCTTGGAATATTTTTATTGGGAAATTATTTTTTTATTCTTTTATTCGGACACGTGTAAACCACAGAAAAAAATGTCAATTCTCCAATCATTGACATTTTGAATTCAATTTTATTGAATTCTGTGAACTTCTAGCAATGTGATTCATCTAATCCACCAAATATTATTTCATCCACATACACGAGCATGGTCAAAATTTTATTACTTTAATTTTTGACATAGAGATTGCAATAAACATTACCATGCTAAAAATTGAGCTTATTAAAAACTGATCAATCCTTTAATACCATGATCATGATTCTTACATCAACCTATATAGTGATTTTCATATCCAACAAAAATTGTTCCCATATTTAGAGTGAGAAATCCATCGAGTTGCATGATATACACTTCATCTTATATAACCCCACACAAAAATGATGACTTGAAATTCATATGGAATAATTTAGAATTTATTGTCACTACTATGTACAAGATTAATCTAATTTTATCTATCCTTATAACAAGTGTAAAATGTTTCATCAACATCGATACCCTATATCAGGTAGTACCCTTTTCTCACTAATCTTTCTTTGTTTTGAATAATTGTGCCATATTAATTCAAATTTTTGTGAAAGAAATATTTGGTATTAGTGAAATTATTTTTCTACTGGTCTTCAAACAATCTCCCATATCATATTATTCCCAATTTGGTTAAGATCTTTATTCACTACCAAATCCTAGTTCTCATCTCCAACTGCTTCCTCAAAGCATTTTGGCTCTACATAAGATATGATGGATGACTACTATAATAAATTCATTCTTCATGTTTGATGTTCACTACCTGATCCCCAATGATGTTCTATCTATAAATTTAATCTCAACAATTTGATTTTTATGAACATATATATTTCACTTCATTTTTCATGTCATCAGTATCTTCTTTTGAATCAACATTTTGTACTTCAACTCCCCTTGATGTTCTTACCTCCTCCTCAATTTCATCCGTAAAATGTTTTTTGTGTTGTTGATGATTTTCTTATTTTTTCACTATAGTGACATATTTTATTTCAACTAACTTTTCAAGACAATTTTTGAAAAATTTATATTATTTTACTCTACCTGAATATCCATGAAATATCACCTCATCTCTATGTGATTAAAATTTCCTATGTTTATCCTTATTGAGAATATAACATTCTCTTGTATATATTCAAAAGTATTTCAATGACTGATTCATCCCATAGCACAACACAAATGGATTCATTCCTTTATTAATACTTAATAGATCCCTGTTGGATATGTAGTCCGATTTCAAGACTCATTCCATAAAAAATTTCCTTCATAAGACCTTTTCAAAAATAATTTTTACACCCATGTTTTTTAGGGTGATATTTCTCATCATAACCACTACATTTTTTTAGGATTTATCACAACTAAAATTTGATGCCATATCCCATGTTTCTCCAGATAGTGTTCCACATTTCTGGTTGGTAATTCTATACCATTTTCAATAAAAATCCTCATAATCTTCTAACCAAGAATCCTTTTATATTCCCTTTGATATTATTTTATGAAACTAAACACATTAAAATTGTGGGAGATAAAAAATATAGGTTCCATAATACTGAATTAATCAATTAAAATAATTTAATACCATTTCCCATCAATGTTTGTTAATGACATAGGTCCCTATACATCTACATGCACCAATAAAAGCACTCTAATTTAATGTTGTTACTTTTTCTTATATTTTCTTTTTATAATATTCTCTTGTTGAAAAGCATTGTATGCATGTGTATGATCACATAATATCTTTGGGATATCTCAATATTCATCATAATTTACCAGATATTCTAGGGATGGTTGTAATAGATGTCATTGTCATTTAATCCACAATCAGTTTTCTTCTTCTCTATATAAAAATCCCATATCTTCTTCTCCACTTATAAGGTAGGGATTCCCCTTAATTCATTTTCCTTATAGAACAATGGAACCATATCTTTATTTTATGATACACATATTATTAATAAATCTTATAACATTCTCTATTTCATGTAGTTGACTTACACTAGGAATGTTGTGACTAAGATGGCCAACAACTAATACATTATCACATCTAATTTTTTTCCCCCCAAATTTGGATTTACTAAAGATAGTAATCTTTAGGCATTCATCATTTTTGTATATGAAAACAACTTTCATATAATATTTTATACCTATAAAAATATACTTAATACCTATCATATGGGATGTGTATCCACTATCAAGGATCCATACAACAGAACGATCTGATGCTTTATGGGAAATATATGTGACCACTTCCTTCTCATCTATTTTCTTTTTTATCCATGTTTTATACTTTATACCCAATATGGAATGATAATATTTTTCATCCTTATATTTTGATAGGCCATCATTATGTTCTAGAGTCTCAAATATATGTTGTGTTTTCATTTCATTGAATGATACATTGAGCTTTTACTTTTGACCACATTCATTATGCTTTAGTACATTCCTCTAGATTGTTGATGTTTAATGTCTTTCCAGGTGTCTGAATGATCCATAAACAAAATATTGACCATCAAATGATAACCGATAATATTGATCTTTTTATGGCTACCTCTATTAAATGTATTTCCTCCAGTACCACTAGGCTATGGAACATACATTTTGTGAGTGTCTAATATTTCCACAACAATAACATCTAATGCGGGGTGAATTATTGTGTGTCATAACTGAAATACTAGTTTTCCATTGGGTTCTCAGAATATTATGGTTGTGATTTATAACCAAATCAATGTTTAATATCATAACTAGTGCTTGTGGTCTATCTTTGACTATTACATATTTCTATTTCATATCAGGCCTCATACTTGTTATATAATTCAGATATATTATTTTCTTCTTTGAACATTCCTTTGTTTGTTTCTCTAGAAAATTTATCACTAAATTTCCATTTTATGATAACTTTGCGACTATGATTTTTAGATTCATGTGTTTCTCCTAATCATTAACTTTCTTCTACAGGCTGACAACCTCCTCCTCAATATTTTTGATGAGTTTTTCTTGAACATTAATTTTTTATTCAAACTATCAATCCCCATTTATTTTCTCCAACGTTGAGTTTATTCTTACTAGTCATTTATAAATTCTCTATCATTGAATAATAATTCTTTTAAATTTCATTAATCATATTCATATTATCTTCTTAATGATGTTGCATAATGATTTTCACTTAATGAACCACTTTGTTGTCTTTCTTTGTTTTACTCTCCAAATATATATCTCCTCAATTGTATATTCTAATTTGACCTGAAGTTGAAATCATCATTATATATATTCTTTACAATTATATCTTTCTCCCTTTTCCTGGGAGCTACCTACATCTTCCACTATAGCGTTTTCTACTTGATCTTTTCAGTTTTCCATCTCTTCAACCTCGTATTCTTCTGAAATTTTATTTTTCAATGAAATTAAATTCCAAATTTTGAATAAATTTCAATTACCTTTAAAATAAGATGAGTAATTATTCATATTTTAATTTTTACTCATCATCATCTTGGAACTTCTTGGGGCACCATGACACTAGATTTCAAACATTTTCACATAAAAACCATGCGATTGGATGTTTTCCTTTCAACTTTCCTTTTACTCTTTGTAAATTTGAAATTTAGAATGACATGAATTCATCTATATTTTATTCTTACTACCCATATTATATAGTGATATTATTAATTATCATGAATGCATCTTCGTTAGGTTTCACATTTTCCACAAACTCATTATCATCATTTATCAACTCGTATGCAACTAGATTATATTGAAATCTATCCACTGGTATCTATTTTATATATTTATCTTCCAATAAAAAACATTATAATTGATCTAATATGGATTTCTTCTAAACATGTTTTTAATAATCTTTATAACTTCAATAATTTCTCAGGAATAATGTATGTATTTCATAATAACATTCACCTAGTCAAAGAATTAATCTATAAGCTTATTAGGGTGAATTCTCATATCCTCATACTTCTTCTATAGAACCTATTGATTTTATTCTTTGGATTTTGAGTCACCCTAAAAAATATTCAGAAAATGTCCCCACATATCATGTGATAAATTACGTGAAATCACATTTATATAGATTTCATTGGATAAGAATCTCTCTAATGCATTAATTCCTTTGATGTCATCATCCAATTCCCTATATTTAGCTTATAATAATGTGTCACTATCCACACTGGCCTAAATTACATGCATAGTCACTATAAAGTCATCCATTACTAAATATTGGAACTTGTGCTTCATCTGATTCATCCATAACTAAAAATTGTTTCCAATTAAAATTATAATCCCTTTATGATTAACAACCTTCATTAAAACCCCTAATAGAAACAATGAAATTAAAAATTCTCTCTAATACCAAATTTTTTCCCAATAAGGTTAAATAACCTTAGAAGGGGTGAATTTTGTGTATGACATATTAAAACAACATACCATTCAGATCTTGTTTCACCTTAAAAAACTCTTTTATCCCCTTCCTGTATAAATGTATGAAATGAAAAGAAAGAATCCATGTGACACAATAATTTTACTTAATTCACCCTCACTGGGATACATCCATAGATTATAAAATTGAAATGTACCGATGTACAAAATCAATTAAGTATCGCTACCAAAATATTTTTTAGTCCATATCACTTATATACCCAGGCTCACTACCTTTACTACATTTGGAGTTGATTTGTTGTCCCTCTTGGTTTACAACCAATCACAATTTTAATGATCCATACTCTCTCAAATGAAATGTGATCACTACTCCTTTATAATATTACACTTTGATCACTTGAAATAGTATGTTTTACACCTCATTTAGTGCATCATTAAGTATCACTTTCATCCACTTGATGAATACCACATTACCAAAGAATTACTAGTAAAATCTTTATAGGTCCCCAAAAATTCATTTTCATAACCCTTCTCATAACTTGCACACAACCCTACCAATGTTTATGTAACATTAATCTTTTATCCTAGAACTCCCAACATCTTTGAAACCTTTTCCCTTATCATATAACATCCTCTCATACACAAGTTTTATGCTTTTTATGAAACACTTACATGATCTAGAGACATGATATTCTATAAGTTTTTACATTAGATACCTTATTTTCAACAAAAAATCATCCCAAAAATAATACAATGTTACATTGACAGATATTTTTTCCAACATAATGGTTTGATTTTACGATGTCATTTTTCATTGGGATTTGTTATGATTATAAATTTGATTATGAAATATTATTATATACCTTTCATCAAAATCATGAATTTTATTTCATTCTAGTATTTCATGTGATTAAACATTTTACTTTCATTTTACTCTCTTTATATACTCATGAGTACAAAAATTGTGTTTTTAAGAAAAATCTTCTATATTTATATCTACATCCAAGACCCATTTTTCTTCCGAAGCCGTGTTTTCTAAAAATGATTCATTTTGTTTAAAATTATTAATATTTATTATTAAATAAATGTTTATGCATGTTATAATTTTACAAAAAAAATGAAAGGAATATTAAATTATTTTTATAAACAATGCCCATTTAAATTTTACCAAAAATGTGAAAGGAATATTTATTATAATTATGTCTTGAGTGGTGTTTTTCTATCAGGACAGCTAATTGTTTTAAATATTCCATTATTAGTTTCATGTTTTGTCATTAAATAATAGGATTTCAACAATGTTTAATGATTTTTTTAGTTTAAAGAAATGTGATTTTCAAAATGAAAATGAAATTTTTTTAATGAAATAATTTAAATGATTTTTAAAAATTACATTAAATGTTTCCAATTTTTTTTAATGAAAATTATTTTGGAAATGTTTTATGTTTTGAAAAGTTTTTTTCGATGTGGAATGTTTACTTTCCTCAAGAAACGTTCCTTGTGAACTTTCAAAATTATTTTCCACCAAAGATGACACCCTATGATGTTACTTATTATTGGCTGGGGGTATGATCCAAGGATACCATTCTTATTATTTTTCTGGAAGTTTTATGTTTATGTTTTTATGTTGTTTAGGAAAAAGACTTATCTTCCATAAGTTTTATGATGATAAAATTCTTATCAAATCCTATTCTATTTCCATGTGTTATGATTTGATGAAATGATAAAATGGTTGTGAAACTTATTTTTGATTCCCAAATTATGTTATGATCCAATATTTATGAAACACATTTGTTTACATGTGTTATTATATGATGATTATTTTATGATCTAGTAGCATGAAAATGCATGATTTTAATTCTGTGGTGGTGTTTATGTTAAAACCAAGGATGGTGGTTACAAAATAACCTAGAATGGTGGTTATGTTATGAGAAAGATGAGTGAGAAATATATATCTATCAAATACATTTAGAATAGATTAAAATTTTATATTATAAATTGGACTTGAATGGGGGGTGATCCTAGTTTATAAAGGGACTTTTTCCACAATGATAGTCTCATGGGTGAACATTTACTACTACGATATTTGTGGAGTGAAATCATTCCACTATGATAGTTTTGGTAATTATCCTTGAAAAATGAGTAAATTATTTACCACACTTATGTGTATTACAAAATTCCATTTCCAAAATTAATGTTATGATCTCATGTCTCCTGTTATTTTATCTCCTTTTTACTCTTGTCTTATAAACTACCCATATTTATTCCATGACTCAAGATTTTTTATCTTTGATATGATGGGTACAGTTTTTATATGTTATTATCATGTTAACATAACCTAATTACCATGTTATGATTATATATTTCCCTTATCTATCCTTAAAAAATATTTAAGATCACCCCTTAATATGTTTCATTCCCCTAGAATATGATGATAGGTATTATTTTTGATGTGGCTAAGAATAGTGGTAATAATAAGGAACTAAGTGGGAGATGATGTAGAAAACTTATGAACCAGTTGTTTATGTTTTTATGTTTCAAAAAGAACTATATATATCCTTATGTGTGTTTTTGTGTGATGTAATTAATATTCATAAAAAATATGTAATATCTATGTATGATAAGCTTGGGTCTCTATAGAACCTCTCTCAAGTCCAAGATGTGTTCTATGTGTCTCTATTGAGAAATTACACACCAAATCCTTCACATGTATTGAACTCATAGGTCATATAATTTTAGAATCATATTTTTTATATGGAAAAACCTATTGAGATTATGGATTATACATATAAATTTCTAGGAAATAATACGACTAACCTGGTCAATGTTTTTTTGGTGAAACCGCCTACTCAAAAAATTCATAAGGGAACCTGAGGATAAAAGGAGGCACAAGTATGCTCAATTATTGTTACCAAAGTAACGAATTTTGATGGATAAATTCATTTTAACTGGGTAGAATGTAACAACCCGATATTTTTTAGAAAAATAAATGTTATATAAATTCAACACTATTTTATGTCTTGTGTTACACTCAACAACGATTTTTAAAGAAACATGACATACTCTAATAAATGTTATTTATTTAATATAATAGTTGTCACCTAACCATTTTAATAAAGGGTATGAATAGTATTATCTAAATAATGAAAATATATTTCTTACACATGTATATAAAATTAATTCTTTTGTGACCAATTAATTAGAAATGAAAATAAAAACTGTGTAAAAATAAATGAAACCTTTTACAAAAAAACATTACAGAGAAACATGTTTTACCTAAAAAATTTAAAAAAAAATCCTGGTGAATAATTTTAATGAAATATAAATATTATATATTAAATATAATGCTTAAAATTCATTTTTTGTGTGTTCTAGAAAATAGATAATGATATAAATAATTTTAATTTTAAAAAGATTATTTTTTTTAAAAGTAGTATTATCGATTTTTACACGCTTATTTCAAAATGATTTATTTCTAATTTTAGAAACAAAATTGAAAAAAAATTAATTTTTAAATATAAATTTAAAAATTATCTTTGCTTTTACTTTTTTGAATTATTTGAAAAGATAATTTTTTGATGAATAGTTAAAAAATAGCAGTTTTTATTTTAAATTTTCATTTCTATTGAAGCATTTAAAAATATAAAAATTATTTTAATAAGGTTTTAAAAGTAAATTAATTATTATTTTATACCTATTAATCCAGTTTATTTCATTAGAATCAATTTCTTATTGAATTTGTATATAAAAACTTTCTCCACTTATAAAAAAGTTCACTTTGAGAACCAATGTTTTCATGACATCTACATGTTTAATTTTAAATTAAATTTCTCCACTTAGGTGATTAAATTTTTAAAAAATATTTTATATTAGTAATAATAATTATTTACGAAAAAAATAATTTAAACTAAAATTTTTTCTATAATTAATAAGAAAACGAGTAAAAATTATTTTCCACGATCAAGTTAAAAATGGGTTTATTTGGGGTTTAAAAAAAACATATAAGTGTACAAAATGATGAAAAACCTGTAAAACTACCATTTTATGGTAATATTTAGACCTTATCTCCTCAAGGTTCAATAATATTTTTTTAGTCTTTTGTAATGTGAAAACATTGTGTACAACATTTTGTTTTCAAAAATTAAAAGTGTTCCACTGACCTCACTTATTAAAGGACAACTCCTCTCCTCTCTAATTCACACTTAAAAAACCCATTGGTTCATGAAATAAATTCTAAAATAACATAATTTATTCCCTCTAATCATATTATAATCCTTAGTTTTTTCTGAAATCCATTCTAATATTCCTTTTAGTGGAAACCAAAAAAAGTTATCTGAAATTGTGGTAACGTCCATAATCATGTGTTTGATTTTATTTATTCATCCACCTCCATCATTTTTTATTAAAATATTATAATATAATAATCTCATTATATTACATAAAATAATATTTTATTATTTTAATTTAATAATTTAATCCTTATCCTATTCTATAAAATGGGAAATGAAATCATCATTTGTGTGTACGGCGGACTACCGCCTTAGGAACTAATGTTATGAATTATCCCTCACCACATTTAATGACTAGATATAATGATTGTTTTAAGGTTTATATAATATATTTATTTTATAATTATACCAAATTAAATATAATACCAGATATACCTTATTACCTCCAAATCTATTGGAGAACAATAATGCTGCTTGTGATTACGGCTGACCACCGCCTCGCAAACCGATGCGATGTGTTTTTCATTTATATTTTAATTGGATGGTAATAAGGATATATTGAATAAATGTATATATATTATTTTTAATTTATTTAGTCTTATATTATTATGATTCATCATATACCTCTTTACATTCAATTCTATGGGAGTATGTTAACATCGCTCGTGTGTATAGTGGACTACTGCCTCATGAAGCGATGTGGTTCGTTCTACACATATGACTTACATTGAACACAATAAATACAGGTTTAAATAAAAATATATGATATATATATATATATTACATAAAATTTAATCTACAATTTTAATATATTAATGACTTTTCATTCTTTTTAGAAAATGGAAACAACATTCATGTGTACGTACAACCTACCATCTCCATGAACGGTGTATTTCATTCTCTATATCTATCTTTTATGGATTTAAATAAATACATATATAATAAGAATATATGATTTTTATATCATGTTAAATTTTTTGAATATTATAGAACCATGATAAAAATAAGAGGACAACAAATTACAAATCAAAACATACATGAAAAACAAAATGGTTATTATCTAAAACATGATTTCAAGGAAGAATTGTTATAAAATGGGTAAAAAAGGTAATAAGTAAAGAATATTTTGAATGATATATATATTTATGGGTTTTTAATAAACATATATTTATTATATAGTAGGTTTAAATTTGTAAAAAAGAAGTCAATAATTAAGGTAAGGGGTTTATAGTCTCTCTTTTATTTTTGGGATACGTAGGAAAATTAACCATGTATTTATTTTTTGGGTTATATATACTACCCCATTGAAATGTTATATCATGAATACCCTTATTTTCATGATATTTATTTTTAATTTTTTTTATGTTTATTGGGTCTTACAATTCAATAGATTATGAAAGTGAAATGGGATTTTTGTCTCAATTTTTCTAATCGGCGGCATTAGTTATGTTATTAACATACATTATTTTATGAGGTGTATATACTAACCCATTGACATGTTATATCATTAATATAATTATTTTTATGGTATTTAAAAATATAATAAAATATTATTATTTTATGGGGCTTATGATACAAATGTTACCAAAGCGGTATTGATTTTATGTTACAACATCATTATTTATCGAGATTATTTATGAATATGCTTCCACTAAACAATATTATGATATATATCTCAATAAACTCTAGTATTTTATTATCCCTAGTTATTTCATGAGAATACATGTTTTCCCTTCATTTTTATCTCTTTATGTACTCAAGTGTTCAAAATTATATTTTTAAGAAAATTTTACTCTATTTCACGCTTTGGTCGAAAACAATTTTTTCTTCAAAAAAAATGTTTTTGAAAAAAAAATAATAAATGGTTTTAACATTATCAAAAAAGTTTAATCAATACATTTTAGCCAATTTTTACTTTTAAAAATAATTTAAAGGAATCTTCATGTATTTCTTCAAACAATGCTTGTTAGGCTTATTCTGAAAATGTGGAATGAAACCTTGTTTTAACATGTGATTAATTTTATACCATCCTGACCACAAATAGTTTTCGCCATTCCTTTATAAATTTCAAAATTTATTTAAAATGATTTTTTTTCAATTATAAATTTTAATTTATAGTTTTAAGAAGTAATTTTCAAAATTAAAATTATATTTTTCTTAATAAATTTGTTAAATTATTTTTAAATATTAATTTATAAATTTTCAAGGATATTTTTTAATAAATTATTTTTGAATAAAATATTTTTTAAAAATTATTATTTTCAATTTGGAAAATACATTTTCCATGATAATTTTTTTAAGTGACCTTTCAAAATCATTTTCCATCTATGATGACATCCTTTAATTTAACTTTTTCTTTAATAGGGAGAAGTTGGAATGATACAATCCTTATTCTTTCTCTGGATGGTTAATGTCAATGTTGATGAAATGATTATGAAACATGTTTATTTTTCATGGGTTATGTTATGGTGAGTTTATGAAGAGTTTATGAAACTCGTTTTATTTACATGGTTTATATTGTAGTAATTTATAAATGTGTTATTATATTTTTGAACACAGATGCGTGGATTATATAGTGGGTGGGAACTATTTCTCCATCAAATTAATTGGTTAATAAATAATGTTATATGAGTTCAAAGGGTACAAGGAAGTTTATCTTAATCCCAAAAATGGGTACACAATAGGTTATCCCAGGCCCATTAACTGGCATAGAGGAGGTTATCCCAAGCCCAAAGAAAGTACACTGGTTGTTATCCCAATTATAACATGTTATGAATGCCTTATTGTATATCCTTAACATAATATTTTTGATGCTTATGAATATTCTAAAAATATTTGTCTTCTACTAATTTTATTCTCTCATGTCTCATGTTCTTTGACTCCATTGTTATTCATGTCTTAAAAACATTCCCAATTTATTTCATGACTCAAGTTTATAACCTATGATATTCTTGGTATGGTTTTTTTATGTTATTATCCTTTTCTTATAGCCTTATTCTCATGATATATCAATATCTACCTTATTTAACCTTAATAAACATCTAATATCACCCCTTATTAGGTTTTCTTTTCTCTAGGGTTTTATGATATTTATTATGTATAATATGGCTGAGAAGGGTTCTAGTTATGAAGAACATAGTGGGAGATGATGGATATCACTTATTTTCCATTTTTGTACATGTCTATGTTTATAATGGAAAGATAACTAAATGATTCTAGAAGGGATCACTATTCTATGTTAAGAATATCCTTCGTTTTTATGCAATATTTATGTATGAGAACTTTGGATCTTTAAAAATGGGATATTCAGATAGAATTCAAAAAAATTGGAAAGTTTTTAATGCTATGAATGGTTGTCAGATGGTTAGTAAAAACCATGTCGGTAAACCGTGTGATGTGGTTTTTTATTACGAATTATATCATGGTTTTTGGATGATTTTATATAAATAGTGAAAAACTTAAAATTCAGTTTTTGTGGTGACAGACATGATTAGGACATTATTTGGAAAATTGTAAGGCCAAACCATGCCCTGAATATGTCTTCAGAATTAGAACCACATTTTTGGTGAATTTATTAGAAAATCATGATTTTATACCATGAGTCCAGCTATATTATATTTAAATGTTTCAAATTTTAATAATTATATCTCTAGATCTTAAACCAAAATCCTCTTCTTTCTCTCTCACTCTCTTATTTGTAAACCAGGGGTATATCCCCCGCTATTCCTTTTTGACCCCCATAATTAATAGATGGGTTAATAGAATATTATTTAGTGATTTGAGTTGAGTTCATATTCCTCCTTCCGTTTTTCTTTCTCTTAAATGTTTTTTCGTAGATTTTGCAGCGGTTTTTTCAATGTTTCTATTGAATATTTCACTATATAATGGTTTAATCATTTGATATTATGGGGATTTTTTAAAGTTTTCTAGGGTACATCCTGATATAATGAACACATGGTGTCCCACATTATTTAATTTAAGGTACGTTACCTTATATATTTCTTTAGTTTTTTTTCCTAAAATGAATTAAAATTGGATCTTGAATTAGGGTTAGTTATTATGTATTTTTTTATGGATAGTGTCAGGATTATGCCATTCCTTTCTTAAATGGATGGTCAGGGATTTAATCTGACAAGGTTTCTTGATGAGTTATTAGGAAAATATTCCTAATTGAATTAATTTTTTTAACTAATTATAAATTTATATATTTAATTTACTTAAATGTTATGGAATGTGTAAGGGCCACATATGCATTGGTGTTGGTCGGTTGGAATTGGACTAGCCTTTCAAGTGATGGTTAGGTTTTGATTTAATGGAATTAAATCACAAAGGAATATGTTATTTCATTATAAACCATTAGTTTATTCATTTTGATATGTGTCATGTAATGTGGTGTCTTTCCAAATTATATTGATTAACCCATTATTTATATTATATTATTATAATTAAATTCCATGAAATTAATAAAGTGTTAAGGGTGTCTATTGGACCTTGATCTATGGTTATTCCTTGATCACTGATGGTTGAGACCTTAATTATAAAAATGTTACCTCAGACACATAAATCCAATAAAGGGTAAAAATTGAATAATATTAATGCAATAGAGTGTGCATTAGAATATGTACCTTAGCTACCCTGAGTTGGGAGAAGTTGTAGACTAGTTATAGGTAACCCAAAGTGTCACCTTAGAATCTAGGGGTAATGTATGTGATACATGTAGTGCTTTATGACCATATACTATGTGGTATAAGTTTTTAGAGAATTTTTATCCCCATTTGATATATGATTGATTGAGTGGGTATGGCCATGGTAGGATTTTTATATATAGTCTGGGTAAGAGGACCAATCTACTAAACTTGTAAATTTAGATAGGAATTATGTATAACCTATAGAGTGGTACATATGATAATCTGAGTCCATAATATGTTTATACTAATTATAATGGATGTGATTAACTATGATTTATAGTAATGTATTCGAAGATTATATTGACATTGATGAACCCATAAATGGTTTCTGGGATATAATTGGACTTAAGGGGACATGGTAGGTGATTTTTATTTGGTTAACCTTAGATAGGTCTAGTGTTGAGATTTGGGTATTGATTATAGTGGGTGTCAACATGGAACCAAAAACAATAGTGTCATAATATTATAGTTATGGAGATATTTTTTACATTAGAAACTTGAGAGACCAACCATTGATATGTGTGACCGGTTTGGGTGGATCGCCAAACATTGTTGTTAATGTTGTACTTATTTGATATGTTACATGGTCAGTGTCATCCTAGAATAATAAGTCTTTAATATATGGGACATGACATGGGATATAGATTTATGCCAAACATTACAAGATTTCAGAGGGTTATCTCTTATGAATCGTTTTTATGCACAATATTAATAGATTTCTTATAATTACCTCTAAGTAATTAGAATTATTCTTGATACTTCTATATTACCTAGGATTTCTGCTTAGGATTCATCTTTATGCCTAGTACTAATCGACTTCCTAGGAATACCTCATAGGAATAGGATTATTCTTGGTACTCTTATATCTCATTGGATTTCCTCTAAGGAATTAGTTTAATTTATACTATTGGATTTCCTTGGATGAATTCATAGTAAACATCATTACCCTTGATATGATATGGAATGTCTACCAATTCACCTAATATTCGGACCTTATTCCATATATATTTCATGTGTATCATAACCTAGGGATTAGTGTTCATGTTTGATACATTGTGGAATGATTAGGATACTTCTTGGGATTCAGTCTTGGGGCATATATGGGATGTTATGGTTATTTTTTAAATTTTTTATTTGGAGTTGGATACTTTTTGGAAAAATAATATCATGTTCCCAGTGAAACAATTCCAGTATACAAAGAAGGTATACCTCGGGTGAGTTGTCACTATAAAACCTGAGGATCAAGAGTGTTTATTTCTTTTATGGCTCCTCATTGTATTTATTTATTTAGTTGAGAAAATTATATCTGTATTAAATAATTTTTGGGTTATGTTTGGGACCCCATTAGTGGTTACCCACATAGTTATCCTCACACCATGCAAAATTAGACTTGGAACATGGGTTCCCATATAGACTTCCCTAATCACACATTTAAGTAGTATAGAGTCTTGAAGTTGCATGATCGACTGAGATTGATCAAATAGAGTAAAATATTTAGATTTAGTGGAGATAAAATATGAAAATAGATCCTTCGTGTCCTTTTATTATTTCACATGTATTTTATTTTTGATTATCCATGTGGATGATCAGTTGATGTATAGTAGTTTGGTTGTGTGTATATATAAATTTATACTTTTAGTCTTCAATTAATATAGCATGGCTACGATTTATTTATTCAATGTACTTTCATGTGTTAATATAGATGTTTCTTGTTCTTGTATAGTGTTTTGATAATTTGATATATGGAAATTGTCTCCCCACTATAACACTATAGATCCTCACTATTGGTTAGTATCCTTTGGTACATGGGGAGGTGTTCTTGAGGTTATATAATGTCACAAGTCTGTAAACTGGTTAATGGTCATAATCTAGGGAGTGTTACAAAGTTATATCAGGGTGTTTTTTTCATTACATTACAATTTAGGTTATATTAGATAGGGAATAGGTATATGTTATATCTTTTTATGGGAATCATAATAGTTATTTAGGAACACCTTTTGGATTGAATGCCATTGTTACTAAGGATATGTGATTTTTATTCTTATTTTACACATTTATGGTTATATGATTTAACCTGGTGTGATGCACATGGAATTTATATTTGTGATTTATGGGTTTTGAATAATGGAATTTCGTTAAATGGTTTATGTACATGCATCATTATCATAATATAATATTCTCATGAAATTCATGTGTTTTCTTATGATTGATATCACCTATGTTGAGGGTTTAGTTGATTAAAGTGTCAACAATAATGTATGTGGAGATTTTCCATCTAACTTATTGGAATTATTCTTCTAAATTATAACATCGTACTTATTTGGGTGATAGATCATTTGGATGTTATAGAGGGATTCCTTTTGATGAAAATATATAGTCCAACTTTAAGGGTTGTATGGAGACCCTTGGTGGGTCAGCATAGGCACGTGGTGCCATGGTACATTTTATGGATGGAAAATTGGTTTTTTTATTTAATGTGTCAACCAAAACCAATATATTATTTTATTTCATACCTTATTGGTTGATTTTTATGTAAAATATCCATATTAATATGGTATACTGAACATGGATCACCGTGGAATGATTCCATCTTATATTTTTTTTAGATGAGAACATGGTCCTTGGTGGAATAGCCTTGTATATCGATGCCCAATGGGGATCAATTACTAAGTAGATTGATGACTTGGAATTGTATTCATTATATGTATTTGTATATAAGAATCCTATAGCTGGTGGTTTTGAATGCTAGTTGTCTTATTGTTTTGATATAGTATCTGGGAGGTTCCCTGTGAGCTGTGACATTTATGAGAAATAATTTTGGGCTAGGTGGGAGATCCTAGTTCCATTAAGATTAATCATGGGATATTGGTGAGCCAAGTAGTATGGTTGAGATGATTTTGTAGATATTAGGGTTACTCAATAGACGTGTTATCTTTGTCCTATGACGTCCTTCGAGATTATAAAAATGGTTAGATGCTTTGGGTTATGATATTAGTGCACTAAAGATTATACTAGGCATCTGGTATAGGCATGGAGGTTCCTTGGGATTCATGACATAAATTTCATAGAGTCTTTTTGGTTCCAACGTTATGTTTTATAGGTAGGATCCCTAGGATTCCTAACCCTATTGATTCTGAATGTTCATATGATGGTGTCACGTGATAAATGTAATTTCTCCTAATTTTGAGATGAATCCCAAATGATCGGCCATCATGGAATTTTTCAATGGAATGGGTGAGATATTGGACTTATTATAAAATCAATGAGGTGATTCTGGAAAGATTAGACTAACATGATTGAGATCCACGATTAGTTTTTTTTGTGGACCAGAGTTTGACAATGAATAACACATTAGACTGTGAGCTAAGCTAGGTGATTGGGTTATACTAGAGTGTACACCAATTGCATTTTGATAAGCTCGATATGGTATCTGTGGGTTATGCATGGTGGTATTGGTATTTATATATGTGATTAGTTGTGTGTGATCTGAGTAATGATGGATTTTGTGAAATGATTTTGGTCACAATTTTCTAAGAGTTCTGATGAAATGGGAAATGCCCCTCTATGGTGAGAGGTAACATTATTGTTGGATTGATTTGTCATGGTATGATCGAACTAAGAGTTTTCCTTGAGAAGTTTTATTAGTAAGTAGAGTTTTTATAACTTATAGGGATTTCTCTTGAAGATAAGTATTTGGAAATCTATATGGTAGGGGTGCAAAATTGTCCATTGGATGGTGTGACCCTCATTATAGATAGAATTTGGGTGATTGTCCACATGAAGTTCCAAGTGAGTTCTGCGCAAGCATTGATTAATGTCTCATGTTTTAATTTAGGTATGAGTGGGATATCTTGAGGATCAATCATCCTCATAACCAGACATACCTCCACTCAATAACATCATCAGACATGTGTCTATCTTATAGAATCATCCTACCTACCTATTTCATGACAAGAGATTGTTAAATTCTATTATAATCACCAATGAAAAAAATGATTTAGGGGAACCATGGAAATGTAGATCCACATAAACATCAAATTCATGAATCGGATAGTATAACACCACCAACATCTATACTATTTATACAAAAAACCCATGTTTTTATACTACCCTAAATCTCACCTTTTGATAAATAAACAACCCACATTGACAAGAATAAGGATTATAAGCATAATCATAGAGAACAATAAGGATAAACATGGTTCAAGATTTTATCCTACATAAATGGGAGATTGAAATCACTTCATCCATTTCATCATAAAAACATCTAGTTACAAGGATAAATATAAATACCTTGAACATATTACTAGAACAATCCCTACCAACATCTACACAACTCAGTTCCTCCATCTATTGTTTTTGTTTCTAATCATTATTCATTAGGTCATTGCCTATATAGACACTAACCAAAGTGAGGCTTAGTATCACTCTTAATATTGGGCCAACTCTACCATGTTTTGGCCTCATCAATTCTAGTCAGTCCATCACAATCTCCCTTTAAATGGTAATCCAATGGTCTTTTAATAGAGGGACCCCACCAATCATCTAATAAGCATCACTTTTGGCCTTTAATAGGGCTTCTATCTCTTGATTTGATCCATCTTTGATCATCAATAACTTCCACAACCTCAACTGCCAACTCCTAGTGAATTGTGAACATCTCCTTCTGATTTATAGAAAATTTTCAATCAAAATTTCCATCAATGTGTGATGAATAATGCCTCTAGGTTTCATCCTCAATGATTCCAATTCAATTAGACTTTCAAAAATTACATTAAAAATTCCGTAAAGATAATTTAGATACTAGAAACATCTATGCATGTTAGCCTCACTATTTTCTTCTAGAGAATGATAAACACACCCCTAATCAACTAAAATTATCCCCTTCTAATTGTTGAAACTTCACACTTCTCAGGACTCTATCTATTGGACTATGTACAAATAATTTTATCCATTCAATGTATCTATTGGAATATATCTAATGAAACCTATATACAAAAATCTATCCTCTATATTATTTTTATTAGACCATGTCTACTAAACACCGTTCGTTTGACCCATTACGATGATCATATGTCTGATCATCTCTATCTGATGAATTATTTCCTATCTGCCTCTTCCAGTACATGGTCTTTTTTCATGATCTAAAAAAAGTTCTTAAGTGTTACTTTAAGAAAATTTCCTTTATAAAGTTTCCAACACTTCACCATGATAACATTTCTCACACAAATCTCAGAAATATCCCACATGAGAATTTTTTTATAGGAAAATCCCAAAAAAATCCAACTCGAATATTATTCTCTTGCTCACACCATATTTCTAAAAGCCCATATTCCACAAGCAATTCATTATAAGGTAGATCACATATTTTTCTCCACCCCATGCTTCTTCTATTCATCATGTCCCCCCCAAAATAATTAATCCTCAATTATTCTTGAACCGTCATCTATTATTTTGCTAGAAAAACTAAAATAGCTTATAAATTCCTTCATAATGATTCCCCAAATAAAGGAGGTGCTGATTTTTCATCCTCCCTATCATTGAATAAATCCCATCAATTAATCTATTTCATACACCAATTCTGTAGACTTTTTCAATAAAATTTCACTATGCTGAAAAGCTCTGATATCAAGTCATTGTATGGTCCACGAATATTGTTTGGTATAATATATTCTAGTTACATCATTAGAATTACCTCTATAAATAACATATCAATATGAAGAACATGATTTCAACCATATGAAAAAATCCCACTAAAAATGTTCGACCAGTGTGTCCAACGATTCAATGATCCTTTTATCCTAATTCTCTAACCTAGTTCCAGATCTTGGAGAGTGAATATTTATAAGGTAATTATTCTATATCATCTATCCCCAAAAATATTATTATATAAAATCTTGGAAACATTTAAATTAAAAATGCTCAAGGTACTTGAGGTTATACATATATGGCTTCCCTGTAGCTAGAATCCATTATGATGACATTTCAAATGAGAGAAACAACATCCTTCCAACATAGATACATCCATTCATTTCATAATCACATCAATTAGACCAACATCCATTCCACCAATATTATAGTTGTTTTCACTTTAATTATGTTACTTTGAGGAAAACTCAATTTCAGTAAGAGAAAACAAAAAAACATGAAGCTTTATCATGGATAATGAATATTTCACTCTATAACATTGATTTCAAGAAGATCTTCACATGACATAGAATTATCATCCTTTATTTTCACCCAATTCAGTTCACTCATAAAAACCATTCCTTAGATTACAACTTTTGGTCATCTAATACATTGAATTTTAGCCTTCATTCTGGTGATTTTAACCATTTCCACAATTTCCATAACCATGAAGCCCCCACTAGCATGAAACATTTTACATTATATAATTACATCAACTAAAAATGATCATTTAAAATTAAATTGAGCCTATG
The DNA here is from genome assembly GCA_963277665.1 of Viscum album. NCBI lineage: Eukaryota > Viridiplantae > Streptophyta > Magnoliopsida > Santalales > Viscaceae > Viscum > Viscum album. The sequence goes on along the minus strand of OY728163.1, from coordinate 376,049,689 downwards.
TTAAACCTCCATTTGATACTTTTTTAAATTAAATCATCATTTTCAAGAAATTATCTATAACAAGACACATTCTCCCACTCAAAAAACATTTCTTTATGCTCCCCAATGTCACTCCTCTTGAATTTACCTGGGTTATAAAACATATTTTTAATATCTCAGTTATGCCCATTGGTAGTAGTTTTTGGGAACCTTCAAAAATATCCCTATGATGTGAAGACTGTTAGATCACTTTCGGAATGTGTAATGTTTATAACTAATAAACTAAAGATACCTATGTGTTTGTTGTTATGACCATAGGTTTGGTTTTGATAGATTAACCATCCAATGAATCATACAATCTTTACAGGAAGAGTACCATAGGTGTTCTAAAAAATCTACAGCCTCTATCATTGGATCATTAATCCAGTGCCTCACCCATGAAATGTGCTCCATCGGATAAACAAATTCCACTAAAACCAAAGAAACATAAAGGATCTCAAAATATCTATTCAGAATATCATTCAATATATCTACGAATCAAGTGTCAAAAATATTAAATAAAACATGTTGTATGACTCTTGCATCCAAGAATTCTTTCAATAACATAGAAAACCCAATGGTATTGTTTCTATCGTTCATGTTGACATCATTAAGAATCTTAAAAAAATGATCAATAGAAACTCATTGGAATGAAAAATATATCATTGATACCTCATATAAAACTAACTACATTAAAAAAAAATTAATATAACATTTTGAGGATTAGAAATCCAAGTCACCAAATATACCTCCATCATGAAACATCATCAGACATGTATCTGTCTGACAGAACTATTAGATGCACGTCCACTATGACGACCACCAGAATAACTCCACTCGAAGCACCAATATGAAACAATGTATAAGTACAATTATGATTGGATGACCTCCCTTGATTTTTTATTTTGGAATTAGTTACTCCAAGAACCACAACCACCATATCAAGTAGACACAAACACCACCATTCTCTAATCCTTCCCTAAAACTCCCATTTATAAAAAAAAGCAATACACATTAACAATAAATGTATATGCATGAAAAAAATGACATCAATAAGGATTACTATGGTTCATACATTAATCTAACATCAATGGGAGAAAAAAATCACCTCATCCATTTTATTTGAACAACTTCAGGTTATAAGGATAAACATACATACCCAATAGAGATTACTAGAATGAGACATACCAATATCTCTACATGTTGGTTATTTCATAAAATAATTTTCTATATGATGATGGTTCTTCCATTAATTTAATATCCAATCAATTACCATTGTGTTCCTAGGTATCCCCCCATTAAGTAGAGACACCTCTTCCACTGTTAGAACTCATTAGTGTCATTCAGTACATCACAAGTCTCATTGCACAGGTGTTATAATGGAATTAAAATAGAGGTCCTATCCAGATATCAATTTAGTATCTCCTGTCATATTTCACTAGTGTTCATACATTGATTTGATCCATGGTCAATCACTAGTATCTTCTATGACCTCTGTTTCAACTCATGGTGAAGAGTGCATGTAACCTCCAAATTCAGACAAAGTCATCAAACCACATTTTAACCAATTACTCTAATGAATATTTCATCAAGGATTTATCCTTAGCACTTTATCTTTAGGGTGACTTCCTCAAAATATATAAACAACTATGAAAAATCATTCATCTAGTAGAAAAAACTCTATCCATTAGCATTATGGCATCCCTCTAGAGAATGATTAATTCATATTACCTCAAATGAAATATTCCCTCTTCTAGTTTCTTAGACTTAACTCTAGTCAAGATTTCATCTGATAAATGTTTTACATTGAACCATATCCACTAGAATCTATCCATTAGAAACTTTCAGATAAACACCATCCACTAAACACCATCCAATGGACACAATCTATGGGACCCAGTTTGCTAAACACTGTCTATTGGAAATTGTGTGATGATCGTATGTCCATTTTTCTCTAATAAGTGAATAATATTATATAGGACTCTTCCAATATATTATTATATTTCTATAAATCCATTCAAGTTCTCTATTATTACATTTATAATATTTCCTACTAATTTTTTCAAACACTTTACCAAGAAAACATTTCTCACACCAAACCCGAAAAAATATTCGTGTCGAGCCATTGTGGTTTGTAATGGATAGAGTGTGTTCCCTGGATGCATGGCCCCACATGTTGGTAGGGTAATGAGGTTTATGAGACTAGTTGATGGATGGTCATGATTTCACAGAGATGTTAGTGAGAAGGTTTTGAATGTATTTTCATATATAGTATTTTCTTTGATATCAGGATCGAGGTTTGATTGTTATGATCTAAGTGTGATTCAGATCATATATTTACTAGTAATCATGAGTGGAGTACAATGGTGCATTTGGTTGGTACATAAATTGACCTTGGAATTAAACTAATCTTTATATTATGGTTTCAGTGTGGGTGTTTGGATGATCTTGGGATGACTTTAGAAATCAAGGAACTCAGATCGGGTGATGGGATTGGACATTGGTGGTTGTGGTTAATATTTTTTTGAGAAGGTCCATATTGAAGAGTAATGGATATTATGTTTCCATATAATGTGGTTTTGTGAGATGGAAACTGAACCTACTATGTCATTGAACCACATAAAATACATTTAATAGGTGATTCAGAGGGTAGAAAAAACCATCATTCCAAATTGGACTTTGTGAATATAAAAATATGGTTAGAAGAACAACAATAAAACTGATGCACTGGTTGATGATACCATTATGTGTCATGATATATGGGTGTGGATAAGAAACATCTAAGTGATTTTGTGGTGGTAATAAATATTGGCTCAAATTCTATTTTATATGATGCCTTCAATTTATAGTTATTGAGTGGAAGCTCATTTGAAGTAATGATATAGAACACAATGAGTTGATAATGAAGCGGATTATGAGGTTGGATAGGTTTATGGTTGAAATGCACACTGAGGATTCATGATAATGGGAATAGATATATAAGGGAGGTAATAAAACCCCATGCTGTTTTGGGTTATAAATTGAATAAAGGACTTTAATTTTGGAATTTTAGGATTTGGGATCATTATGAGAATTGGCATTTAAATTGAAAATTATAATAGTTACAGTGTATTGAGGATAAATTTTGGATATGAATCAATTAATATGATCTTCCTTTAGTGCTAAATTAAAAAATAGGATTTTTGAATTGGGGTTAGAAAATTTAGAAATGGTTTTTTTGGGTTCATGGTTTTTTAATAGTTAATGAAAATCATAAGGGTAAAGCAATCAATGTGGTTTTCTATTAGATATAATATCACATTTTTTGAACCAATACATACAAACCATGTAAAAATAGTTTGGTTATATTGGTAATTAGCATTATGGGCGCATATTTTGAAGATTTGGTGGCCAAAACATGCAAATGGGAAACCCTAAGACATTCCAAACAACAGACATGGCACACAGTTTGGAAAACCAGGAAACCAAACAATTTGGTATTCCATATTTCACTAAAACAAATGGAATTCATAAAAAACCCATCTACCTTTTAATCCATTTCCCTCTCCATCATCTTTCTTATGTAGACTAGTGGATTTCTCTCCCCCCTCTCTTTGATCCACCCTGAAATTGGGGTGATTCTTAATGGTCTCCTTAAAACTTAAAGTGAGTTCCTCCTCTTAGTAAATTATTTCCTTATATCATTTGTCCTTCTTTCATTTTGGTCATGTTCTGGCATGGCTTTCATTAAAAATTAAACCAGATCCTAGTGGAGTCAACACAATGAAGGGTTGTTTTCCCTGTGTATCTAGATGACATCCCGAGATGATGAACACAAATTGTAACATACATTTCATTGAACTTGCATTACCCTATTTAGTATTCAAATATTTTTTTATTAAATTAAATTGAAATAGTATATTTAATTACTTCATCGTTTAGGGCCTTTTTCCCAGGTTGGTGTTATAAGTAAACCATATAACTTCCATTAGTGGTTGATCTGGATTCTTATGTGGTGAGGTTACTCTACGAGTTATTTGGAAATTAATCATAACTGGATTAATTTGTTTATTTATTTATAAATTATTCAATTTTGTTTATTTAAATTTTCTAGCATGATTTAAGGAATACTATGAGTTGTAAATTACTGGTTAGAAATGGGAAATACTTGGTAGTGATGGTAACAATGAGATTTAAATGAATGATGTTTTATGAAATAGGTGGTCTTGGAGAATACACCTCCGATTTATGAATTTTCATATGTAGCATGTGAACAGTATTCACACCACATTGGAGTGATTGAACCTTGATTTAAATTGTATTATTTTAATTAAATTCTGTTAAATGAATAATGTTTAAGGGGACCTGATTGACCCTTAATCTCACGTGATTCCTCATCCACTCATTGATGCGGACTTAACTATATATATGGTCAATGTGATACTTAAAAAATTAATGGTATAAATTAATTAAAATAATGGGAACACAGTGGACTTTTGTATGGGATCCTTATATTCCCTGATTAGGGAGAAGAGATAGACTAGTTATGGGAAAAATCAAGTGCCACTTTAGAACATAGGGGTAAACAATGTGACACTTTAGGTTTTTTATCACTACTCAGTGGGAATTCCTTGGGTAAGATTTATATATGTAGTTTGGGTGGGATTATTGACCTATAAAACTTATAAACTAAGATATTCCTTATGTCATTAATCTAGAGTGGTACTTGTGGAATCCTACCTTTTTATTACAATAAATGTTAATTACATGAAACAAAAAAAGGATCCTTTATAAGTTTAGTTTCTTGGAAATTAGAAATAAAATACATAAACACATAAATGATTATTCTAAATCCACTTCAAATACATATTCATGGTTCAAACTAGGTTATTGTTGCAACTTATCATATCCCAGGGACATGCATCAAAGGAATGGGGTGAACATGAACCCCAGGAAAGGAATAATCAAGGGATACAAATACCATGTGATCATAAGTCATGATAGTAATAACATTATGGATAATAGTATGGAATAAATTAGAAAACTTGAGGAACAACATAATAAAAATAAAATGAATCATAACCTGGAAATGATGCATAACATATAATTGAGACATTCATAAGCATATCACCAAGGTTTATCACCAAGTTTTCATAAATCAAAATGAAATAGGTTTTTCACTATCATATCATAAAACATGTCATATCTAGAGATTAAATTTTTTTCCCAATTAATTATAGTGTTACCAGAGAATAACCTCCTTATATATTAATTAATGTAACTCGGGTAGATAATATTAAACCATTTCATTGAAAGAACTTGGAGAATAAAAATGCGGTTCTTATCAAAATCACAATGTACAAAAGTGCATAAAGACATGATCATTAAGTAATTATTATCCCACAAATAGGGAATACTGGTTTCATATATGTAAATTATTGAATCAATAAATAATTTTTATATCTATGTGAATATCCAAATAAAATGAAGTGGTTTTTTTGTTAAAAAAAATAAAACAAATCAAAATTTATAAAGTAAAAGAGATTAACATGGTATGTAAATTCCCCAGGATAATGAGTATAAAATATGGTTAGAAAAGGATAAAATTACAGATAATGAATTTATCCCATTTAAAAAATCTTATTTTATAATTAAGGGTATGATATAAATAATACTAAAATAATGTAAAAAACCCTTTATCATACATACACAAAAAATTAATGGGAAAGAAGAGGATGAGAATTCTCTTACCTTGAATATTTTCCCACAAAACATGAGGTTTGGACCTTTTGGGGCTTAACCAAACCTTGGGGGGACTCATTCAGAGGAAACATAACCACAAATTTATGTAGGAAAGATAAGGTGTGAATGGAAATGGTGAAATTGGTTTTTTTTAAGGTGGGGGAAGGCCCCAAATAATATTATTAAAATAAAATGTTTGGAGAGACATCAAGAAAGCCAAAAACAAAAGCAAACAAAACAGAATGAAGTTTTCAAGAACCCCTTTCTAGGGGACCAACCTTCTTTCTGATTTTCTCCGTGATGATCTTCTCCTTGCTCTGCATCTCATGCCAGAGATCTATATTGATGCAGCCATGCCCACGCCCCCTCCCTCGCCCTCCATTGTATTTGGCTTCTATTTCCGCGGCTTGTTTTATAAAGGTTTCTTAGTCCTCATTAGAGCTATCCTCTTGAGACATATCTCTTCTTTTCATTTCATTAATTCTTTTTATTATTCTTCTTTTGGATTCTTGTTCTAACCGTATTCCATGCATCCTCTTGTACCTCCTCATTGACATCTTTTCCATGCTTGGACCACCTCACTTGCATAGATGGAGTGCTCAGTCCCTGCACACTAACCACAACATGTTGATCATATGGAACTTCCAAGGATGTACTCACCTTCTTGTCAGCCAAAGGAGTCGTATGAGAGTCCAGCTCCTGAATTTCTGTTTGGTCAGCCTCCACTTCTGGTAAATCAGAATGTTTATGAGAGTCATTTCCTGCATTTCGAGCCACTATTAGTGGTTCTGAAATTGGTTGGTATTTGTAAAAAAGGTGGAGGAATTGTTTAATAATTTCCAAATAGAGGTCTTAGAAATATAAGTTGTGGAAAATGAAACCCCATTGTCTTACCAACACTTTTCCCTCTTTGTATGGTAAATTTGAGTCATGTTTTATTTTATTTTAATCTATAATAACCAAACACAATTTTTTATCACTTTTTTTGGACATGGAATGCTTCGTTTCTCACAAAATAATGGTTTTAAAATAATAATTTCCATTTTAGACTTTGGAAAATCACATATTTGTATAGAAATTTATTAAATGATATTTAAATAAATAATATTAATAAAATATATTTTTTTGGTCTTTTAATGTGGTTCATTAATTATTAAATCATTATAACATAATTATATAGTCATAAAATATACCAAAACCTAAAAACTATATTTTTACTATTCCCTAAAAAAATAAATTATTTAAAAAAATTCTCAAAAATTAAAGTAACCTAATTTAGACATGTTTATTTAAAATATAATGTTTATTTTTTCAAAATAAATTTAAAAATATGATAATTTTAACATGAAAATATAAATATCCTTATTAATTGAAAAATGGCATTTTTTCAGACATTCTAATTTTTGGCACATATAAAAATTTCTTGGGACATTCTAAAATCATTTTATAATTTCCATTTAAATAATAGTATTTTAAAATAATATTTTTTAAACATATTTTATTCATAAAAATAGTGATTATTGTAAATGTGTATAAATTTTCTAGAAAAATAGAATTTTGTTTCATTTGGGACCAAAAGACAATTTATCAAATTCGTCTCAATTAACATTCTATTTTAATAATAAAAAATATTCTTAAAATAGAATTTATGGAATAATTATTTTATATATAAACAGAAAATTAAAACTTAAAAAACTTTTTCCTATACACATAACACATTATTACATTTGTTTACAACCTAAGTGTATGGTGTACGATGGTGGTAGTTTCACGGGGTGCCTCAGCTAACACTGACCGAGTGATAATCTCCACTAACTTGAACTTATCCTAGATGAGATATTGTTCAATATTAAATTGTTGAACCTTGGCATGTTCTTGATAAAGGTTGAACCCTAGTGATTCTACCTCCCTCCCATGTTCTAAAAAATTTTCTTCAAACAACATGATTCTACTAGTTATGTCCATTATATATCCTTTCCACATCAATTATCCTTTGTCATTACTACTTATAAATAATAATTACAATCGTAAAATTGTAACCCATGGGTATAGTTTCTAATGGTTGAATTGACCAATGATTTTATTGACCAATTTTCATATAAATGTCAAAATCCTATAGTCGCATTTCCCTTTATACCCTATAAATACCACTTCATTCATATACTCAGTATTCACTACATTTCCTCCTAAGGTTATATTTTAATTTCTTAAGATATTTATTTCTTTACTAATAATTTGTTTCATTTGTATTGTTTTGGTCATGGGGGAGATGATTCTAGTAGATTTTGGTGATCCATATTTTCCCATTTTATCTATTCTATTTTATATATTTGTTTTAGTTGTAATGCTTCACCTTTTCATTTTTTTCATAGATGAATAATATAATTTTCTTTATTAATGAGTTATGGTTTTTTTGGTTTATATATATTTTATGTGTATAATGGTATATAATATATAACACACATATATTAATGAAAAAATATCATTTAGAAAGCCTAATATATTATATTATTTCCCCCTTAAGAAATTTCATCCCCAAAATTTCACCTCTTATTTACTGTTGAGAATAGATGAGGGTACTTCTATTTTATTGATTCCTCTAGCTCCCATGTCACCAATTAATACGTATGGTTCCTACACAAAACTTTGACAATGTTAGTGGTCTTGTTGCGTATAACTTTGTCTCAAAAGTCCAAGATCTCCACCAACTGCCCCTCTAATAGAGTTCATGTTCCATTTGTACAACCTATATATTCTGTAGATGTGATGGATTAGGTATTAACATATTCAAGATAAATTCATTGAATATATCTTGAAATTATACCATATTTGGTGGAAGTTCTATCTGATATGCCACAGATCCAACGTAGTCAAGGATTTCAAAGGTGCCAATTTACCTAGGGTTATGCTTCTATTTCATTCCGAAATTCATGAATCTCTTCCATAGTGATATCAAAAGTAAAAAAATTTCTCCAAAAACAAACATCATGTCCCTTCGAGGGTTGTTTCATAGATTTTTTTTTGAATCTATGAATACTGTATATATTTTTTGATAGAATAATCCTTCTTCCAACTCTTTTACAAGATAAGGCCCAAGTAGCTTTCTCTCACCAAATTTAACCCAATAAGTAAGAGTTCTACGTCTCTTTATATATAGAGAATCATATGGTTCTATTTTAATACTAAAGTAAAAGATAATTTTTATGAGAAATCAACTAATGGGATGTATTTATCCCATCAAACATTGAATTCCATTGAGTATGTTCTTAGCATGTCCTTGAGTTTCTAAATATTCATTTGAGATTGACCATTGGTTTGGGGGTGATAAACCCAACATAAATTTAATTTGGTATTTAAAGAATGTTGAATTATTTTCCAGATTTTAGATGTTATCCTTCGATCATGATCAGAATTTATAGAAAGTGGGGCCCCGTGTAGCTAGACCACTTACTTTATGCATATCTTGGAAAGTTGGTCAAGAGATAAATCTTCCTAAATATGGATTAAATGGGAAGTATTCATGAGTCAATCCGTTATAAACCATATCTCATTGTTTCCTTTGGATATTTTTTGGATATGGGTGATGAGTTATGTGGTGATATTATCCCACATCCATGTTGGAAGGGGTAATGGTTTCATTACCCATTTAAGAGTTTGTCACTCACCTTCACATGTTGGCACACCGGACACTTTTTAGTGTATTAATAAATATCTTTTTCATTTTATCCTACCAATAATGATCCTGAAGTTCATTATATATTTTAGTGCTTCCATAATGAATAGATAATGTAGCTCTATGAGCATTAACCATAAACTCATTTTTTATCTCTAGGTTATATGGGACACATATCCATGTACAAAATTTCACTACACCTTCTTGGTCAATAATAAACTCGGGAAACTTCACATTTTTCATAGCCTATATTATTTTTTATCAACCATTATCTCCTTGATCACTCGTGATCTTTTCTTGTAATGATGGTTGAGATATCATTTGGTATAGGATTTTTAAGGACCCAACCCCAGTGGGTTGGTGCCTTATTTGATTACATTGGCATATAAACAAATAATATTAATCCCAAAGTACCATGTAGTTTAGTATCTTTTCAAAATAAGATATATAAATAAGTTTATTATTACATCATGAAGAGAAAAAAACACTAATTTATTCCACAAGAAACATCTATGACTCCTACATTATGCTTGAAAGTCATTCATAATTTACTTCTTCATGTCCTGAGAAAATGAAACATAAGAAAAGGGTGAGCTCAAATGCTCAGTAAGAGTAATAAATACAATAGAAGATAATATGAACATTATACATGGTGAATAATTTAAAGCACATTCCTTCAAAAATAAATTTGAATATAAAATGGTAGGAATATGAGCTGAGTAAATATTACCATAATATAACATAATCATGGGTATTCTACTAGTCAAATAACCACATGAAATTTCAATTACTAGCTTCATAATGAGAGAATTGCATATTACAGACATTCTAAAACATTTTTTCAAGGCCTCGGCCAAGACGTCTAATGATTAAGGCCTGAACAAAAATCCATATATCGCATTGGGAAAGGTCTCGTCCAATTCCACGTCTATTTGTCTCATTAGACTTACTGATGCATCAAGGGGATATAGTGGTACCCAACCCTCACATAATAAGTCCAATTAATTTCTCATATGAGTGGTTATAAACATTAATAACATATATATCCATATTGAAACTATCCAATAAAATGTATCTAACTTTCCCAAATCATTAAACCTAAAACACTAACCATTCTGAGTAATATGGTGAATGGTTTTAGGATAGATCACCCACATTAGAATTAGTCATTAACCATTAATTAAAATATGGTATATTACTTCATAAATGGTCAAACCCAATAATACATAGTAATCAACAAGAGTGTTTAATCTGACGAAAATACTCTTATAAAATCATTACGCAATTCTTGAGTTAAATACTCTTTATTTTGAAAAGAAGAGTTCTTTTGGAAAAATCATCTCATAAAATGAGAATTGAAGTAAGATATTATTTTAATAATAAAATGAGTGATTTTATAAAGATAATGGTTTCCAAAACAGATTATAGAGTGCCCATAAAAATAGATAAGAATTTGATAAATTTCCTTGAATCAGGCCTGTATTTTTTGGAACAGTTTTGAAAGTTTCTTTTAAAACATGTAACAATCCATAAAATAGGGAAGGATTATGGTTGGTGTAAATATATATAATACTCACATATAATTCATTGGGATTAAAAAATAATACATTATAATTTCATTGAGGTAATTAGATAATGAAATTAACCCGAATTAAAGTAGAGGTTCTGGGGGAAACCCTTACCTTAACTCTGAACGTGTTTTGATCTTGAACTTAAGATCGTAGATATGAAATTATACTTATTAATAACCTATTTCAGAACCAATTATACATTTAATTAGTTTTTAATAATTCTGTTTAGTTCATTTATTCCCTTATTGATAAGTTATTATATTGAATTTCGTCGTTCCATAGCGTTCGTTTCCTTTATTTTCATAATCAGTCCACTTGTTCTTAAGTAATGGAGTTCATGTAAATCTCAATAATTGAATGAAAATATTAATTATGATCATAAATAGGTGTTATTAGTAATTTATATAACTTGGTTACATGTAATGAGGATGAATTATTATATAGTATTTTAATGATAATTGTTTCGGTTAATTTGGGGGTTTTGATTACTACGAACTCATTTTTAATTATAACTTAATACCATTTGTAAAAAGGGATTAAGAAATCACACATAGGTTATATTAAATATATAATAATATTTTTCAACCATAAAAACAATTTTTTCATGACCATAATTGAGAATGATAATAGAAATCGAAATCCCATCATCCTTGACTGTGGAAAATTGACACATCTCAGATGGTGTTCTTGAAACTAGTATAAAATAAGTTAAAAGGGAGAGATGATGATACCTTATTCAAATATAATTAAAAAATTCCAATAAATATAAGGAACTGGATTCATAACAAAATTTTGATAAGCAGAGGTATTAGAAAAAGAAAACAAAATAAAATGAAAGGAAATACGAAAAATTGAAAAGAGGAATTTACCTCTTGAACCAAACATCCTTGAGAGCCTCTTTAAAGGAGAGGTTTTGGTCTTTTTATGAGACCAAGGCTTGATTGAAGTGGGATAGGATGTTGGGTGGATATTTGGACAAACTTTTGAGATGGCACAAGGCTTTATAGGATTGAAGAGAAGAGGGAGAGAGAGGGGTTTTTTATATTGGAGGAGAGAGGGGATTTCTTAATATAAAATTCATTAATTTATTATTTCCCCGAAAGACAAGGAATAAGGAGTCTTACATGAACATTAATAGTAATTTCATCATGCGAGTTCGAGACAAGTGGGATTTCATCACTTGTGATGTCATGAATAGTGTATTTAACTTATATAAGATGTTTTACCGTATTTAATTATACATAAAAAATTCAAGTATTTCAGAAAAATCCCAAAAATTCATCTCAACCATTTTTCGACGTGTAGAATCCAAAAATGAATTAAAAATTTCAATAATAAATTTCTAAATATTATTAATTTAATATTTAATTAAAATCATAATTTATTCTAAAAGCAACAGTTTGAAAACATTCTTTTACATATACCAATGCATAGGTATATCATACATTCACTTGAATATTATTTAAATAATATCATAGGTAAGGTTAATATTCATTAATGTATATGAATATTCATAAGGGTATGTTACTATTCATAAGGGTAATTTAATATTCACTAAAAAATATGATTTTCTTATCGGACTCTAGATAACTTACTCATCGGAACCGTGTATGTCAGATTTTCAAAACTCACATCATAGAAGTGACAAAATTATGTTTATTTGGCTAGGTTATAACAAAGTGGTGTTTTTAGAGACTTAGTGATCCATATATTCTATAATAAAAATATATTTTAAATTCTTGGGGTGTTACATTATCCACTTCATACAAAAATTTCGACCTCAAAATAGAAAATGAAATTCAAAATTTAATGGTTGATACTTGAAAATACCCTTATGGAAACCCACATAGAAAATTTGGTTAATAAAGTATCCTCCAAAAATGGTTAATGGAGATGAGGTGGTCACCCTAAAAAATATGCTTTCGAATGAGGTGACATTAGTTGGAAAAAGACTAGACATAAAAGAAAAATCTAACTGTGAAGTTCTGATGGAACATGATAGAGGACATGTTCAGATGAATGTTGATTACTGAAAAACTATAAACTAAAAAAATAAATTCATCAATATTATAAATAATTATGATAATTGGAAAACATTTTATTTAATACTATTTTCCTTGAGTCAATGAATTATTCCACTCTATAAGATTATAAATATAAATATCTACTTATGAACTATTATTTTTATTGTAGTTTAACTATCTATACATCATAATATAGCATGGGTTACGCCATTTGGTGAAGAAATACATTATACTTTAGAATCTCATACAATGATCAACTTAAACCATTTTATAAATGGTTAAAAAATTCCATGATATAATGATTTAACACATTATAATGAAGTCCTCTAAATTTCAAAGATGAACTTATCATTAATCCTTAGTCAACAAGAAGTGGCTCTAAAATTCACATTCCAAACAAATGAATAACTTCATCATGTATCCTCTTGAAATATCTTAATAACTTGAATTACCATAAAAACCATATTGGAAACATGCATTCTTCCATATTACTGAAGTAAGATACATGTTATTGGATATATTCCTTAAATCCAAAAGTGTTTCAAACTCCATCGATGATAACATATAACACTTATTGGGAAGTCAATCCAAGGTAGTTAGTACTTATCCGAATCAATGATTTCATCATCATTATCTCAACATCAGATATATATTAAGGGTTGTCTTTCCACCAATAATATTTTTTTCCAAAAAAGTTTAACATTCTACTAAATCGCTTTTCCTTTGTACCCTTTATCACAAGACCTCAAATCCTTAATGAAGTAGTACTGCAGTACTATCCATAATTCATATAATCAGTACATTACTGAAAAAATATTGAAAAGGAAAGATTCTTTACTTGGATTATTAATCATTCTAATTCATCTACGGTAGCATCATAACAAGATCATTTTCCAAAATCCTCATTTGGGGTATATTCCTTTGACACTTGGTACATTGGTTTTCATAGTGTCACATCTCCTTATAGTTGAAGCATTATACATTGGAAACCGTTTTCTTTCCCATTAAATCATGAACTTGGTGTCCCTTTTCTCCACACTTATAGAAAACACCCATTCCCTTCAAACATTTACCATGATGATTCTTTCCCTAGTTATAATATGTGGGAAAATTATTCTTTCCCTTCATCATGTAATTCCTGTATTTCTCTACCATTATCTTATTCTTTTTCTTCCCTTAAAATCCATAATACTAAGATAAATCTTTTCATACCTTGTTAACACATGATATTATTTCCTCATATGATGAGGATACTTGGGAGATAATATTCCTTTGAAAATATGGCTTAATACCATTAGAGACATGATCATTCTTACTCTTCACATCACGTGCATTGGTGAAGTTATAATTCCTTCTACTAGGTTCCATTTCTAATTAATTCCATATTATATATTAGCTGATAAAATTATGAACTCCCAATATTTTTAAACATGGTATAACACATTACATAAATTTATGCATTATAAATGCTAGAACCATATACATTGGTTACATTTGGGGTATAAATCATTCAAAATGGAGGGTAAATAAAATGTAAATTATCCTAAGCATATCCCTAGGGAGTGTCATAACCAAGAGTGAAGCAAGGCCCATTGTCGTGCACCACTTCCCATTTGAGTCTAGCTCAAAGCGGTGTTTTAGGGTTTTAACCCTTGATACATCTGTGCCAGAGTCGCCTCTACCTACGGGTATCCAAACTGGGATTTATTACATGAATGATCCACAAAATCTATCCCTTACAAAAATACCAGGAAGTTATTTTTTATTTATCCTCAAATACTATCTTAGGTACTCTTCACTAATCTATGTTTTCTAAATCTAGTTTCCAAGGTTTCTACTAAATGTCCTCTGATACCAACTATAAGAACCCGAGCCTAGTTACTCGGAGCTGGTGGCTTATTTTATTACATTGGATTATAAACAAGGAATAATAATCCCAAAGGGCCAAGTAGTTTAGTATATTTTGTAAACAAGACACATAAATAAGTTTATCATTACATCATGAAGAAAAAAACAACACTAATTTATTCCACTAAAAACATCCCTGACTCCTACATTATGCTTGCAAGATATTCATAATTTACTTCTTCATGTCCTGAGAAAATGAAACATAAGAAAGTGGTGATCTCAAATGCTAAGTAAGAGTAAAAAATACATTAGAAGATAATATGAATATTAGACATGGCGAATAATTGAAATCACATTCCTTTAAAAATAAATGTGAACATAAAATGGCAGGAATATGAGTTGAGTAAATATTTCCATAATATAACCTAATCATGGGTATTTTACTAGTCAAATAACCACATGAAATTTCAATTACTAGCTTCAAAATTAGGGAATTTCATATTCAGGGATTTCTGAAACATTTTGTCTAGGCCTCGGCCAAGCCGTCTAATGATTAATGCCTCGTCCAAAATCCATATATCACACTGGGAAAAGCCACAACCAATTCCACGTCTATTTGTCTCATTAGAGATACCGATGCATCGAGGGGCTATAGCGGGCCCCACCCATAAAATAGTAAGTCCAATTAATTCCTCATATCAAAAGGGATAAATATAAACAACATATACATCCATATCGAAACTATCACATTAAATGTAGCTAACATTCCCCAATCATTAAACATTAAACACTAACCATTCCGAGTAATATGGTGAATGGTTTTAGGATAGATCATCCACAATAGAGTTATCCATAAACAATTAAATAAAATATAGTAGATGAATTCATAAATGATCAAACCCAATAATACATAGTAATCAACACGAGTGTTGAATCTGATGAAAATACTCTTATAAAAACATTAAGCAATTCTTGAGATAAATACTCTTTATTTTGAAAAGAAGAGTTTTTTATGGAAACATATTTGTATAAAATGAGAATTGAAGTAAGATATTATTTTAATAATAAAATTAGTGATTTTATAAAGGTGGTTTCCAAAAAACCAATTATAGAGTGCCCATGAAAATCGATAAGAATTTGACAAATTCCCTTGAATCGGGCTTGTATTTTTGGAAAAAGTTTTGAAAGTTTATTTTAAAACATGTAACTATCCATGAAATAGAGAAGGATTCTGGTTGGTGTACATATATATATAACTCAAAAAAAAATGAGTATTACATAACAATACATAAGAATTTCATTTAGTTAATTAGAAAATGAAATTAACCCGAATGAAAATGGAATTTCGGGTGGAAAACACTTACCTTAACTATGAACGTGTTTTTCTATTGAACTTATGCTCCTAGAATATTAAATTATACTTATTAATAAAATATTTCATAACCTATTAGGAATGTATTTAGTTTTTCATAATTATGTATAGTTCATTTATGAACTTATTGATTTGTTATTATACAGAATTCCGTCGTTCCGTAGCGTTTGTTTCCTTTATTTTCATAATCTATTCACTTATTCTTAAGTAATAGAGTTCATGTAAATCTCCAGAATTAAATTCAAATATTATTTATGATTATACATAGGTGTTATCGGTCATTTATATAACTTTGTTACATGGCATGAGGATGAACTATTATATATAATTTTAAGGATAACTGTTTCGGTTAATTTGTCGGTTTTGATTACAACGAACTCATTTTTCTTAATAACTTAATACCATTTGTACAAAGGGAATACAAAATCTCACATAGGTTTTATTAAATATATAATAATCTGGTTAAACCATAAAAATAATGGTTTAATGACCAGAATTGAGAATGATAATAGAAATCAAAAGCCCATTGTCCTTGACTGTGGAAAATTGACACCACTCAGATAGTGTTCTTGTAACTAGTATAAAAGAATGTAAAAGGGATAGATGATGGTAACTTATTCCACTATCATGAAAACATTCTAGTAAATATAAGGTACTGGTGTCATCCCAAAATTTGGATAAGGAGAGTTAATAGAATGAGAAAACAAAATAACTTGAAAGGAAAGAAAAATAATTGAAAAGAGGAATTTACCTCTTCAACCAAGCTACCTTGAGAGCCTCCTTAAGGGAGATGTTTTGGTCTATTATGAGACCAACGATTTCTTTATGTGGGAGAGGAGGTTGGGAGGATATTTGGATAGAATTTGGATAATGAAAAATGATTGAGAAAAGTGAAGAGAAGAGGGAGTGAGAGGGGGTTTTTATAGTGGAGGAGAGAAGGGGTTTCTTAATATAAAATTCATTAATTTATTATTTCCCCACAAGACAAGAAATAGATAGTATTCCTCAACCAAGGCTAGTAATTTTATCATTTTAGTTCGAACCAAGTGGGATTTCATAACTTGTGATGTCATGAATTGTGTATTTAACTGATATACGGTATTTTACCGTATTTCCCTATTCATAAAAAATTCATGTATTTCAGAAAAATCCCAAAAAAATGTACCCAAACATTTTTCGACATGTAAAATCCAAAATTGAAGTCAACTTTTCAAAAATAATTTTTAAAATATGATTAATTTAATATTTAATTAAAACCATAATTTATTCTAAAAACAATAGTTTTAAATCATTCTTTTACTTATTCCAAAGCATAGGTATATCGTACCTTCACTTGAATATTATTTATATTCTATCATAGGTAAGTTTACTATTCATTACAGTATATCACTAATCATAAGGGTATGTTACTATTCATAATTATAGGTTACTATTCACCAAAAATTATATTTTCTTTATCAGACTCCAAATAATTTACTCATCACAACAGTGTTTGTTAGATTTTTGAAATTCACATCACAGAAGTGACAAACTTATGTTTTCTTGGATATGTTATAACAAAGTGGTGTTTGTAGAGACTTAGTGGTCCATTAATTCTATAATAAATCTCTTTTTAAAATCTTGGGGTGTTATAGGATTGTTGATGTACCTTAAGTTATCATTACCATGTCCAACCTTACTAGGTATTTGATCTAATAGATCTCCTCAAATCCTCATTATTTCCAACACAAAGGGTATTTCGTACATAATGCATATATGTTATTGTTTTATCTTCTTGGGTGATAATTAATTAAATAATCATAGTATTTGAGTATCTCCAACCATCTACTTTGTACATGTCCAATTCCTTTTGTGTTAATATATGATTCAACTCAGGAGGTCTGTGTAAATTTTACATTTATCCCCATAAGGGTACTGCCTCTATATAATCCGAGCAAAAATAACTTTATCTAACTTCTATTCATTCATGGTGTAATTCTACTCAAGATAATTTAATTATTGATATTGATAAATAATCACCTTATCTTGGTTCATGAGGATGAAACCAATCTATTTCAGATACATTTCACTATAAATAAATAACTTCTTCCGAATGAGGGTAGAGTACAACAGGTGAAATAACCAATCTCAAAATCAGTTCTTGGAAACAGTCTTCACAAACCTTTATTCTAATGAACTTTTATCCTTTTCGAGTAAATTTTGTTAGCTGATTAGAAATTCATTAATTTTTTTTCAAAACCCTCCAATTATATCATGTTAATCCAAAAAAAACTAGGAATATTATTTATTGTTATATGATAAGGACACTCCTCCACTACCTTTTTCGTAGTAGGGTCAACTACGATTACTTCGTTGGTTACAATATTCCCCATGAATGAAACTTTATGTAACCAAAATTATCATTTTCAGAATTTTCATACTAAATAACCCTTCCAAAAAGTTTTAAATATAATCCTTAGATAATCATAATTCTCCTTACAACCTTTTGAAGATATCAAAATATCATCAATAAAAACAACCACAAATTTATCATGGTATTACTTAAAGACACTATTCATCAAATCTGTAATTATGGAAGGTGAATTAGTTAAGTCGAGTGAAATAAAAACAAACTTAGAATTCCCATATCATGTTCAGAAGGCAGTCTATAGAATGTATTCTTATTCATCCTCAATTTATGATAACCATATTAGAGGTCAATCTTGGAGAAGAATTGAGCCCCATGATGCTGGTTAAATAAATCATCATTCCCTGGGATAGGGTACTTTCTCTTCACTGTGATCCCATTAATTTATCTATAATCATTTCATATTCGCATTGATCCATCCTTGTTCTCTACAAAGTGAATAAGCTCTTCCCAATTAGGCACACATGGCTAAACAAATCCCTTCTACAAAATATCTTGATGTGGTTTCTTTAATTCCTATAACCTCCCATTTTTTATTCTATATATGTCCTTCTATATTGGTTTGGAGGCATGTATGATTTCAATGGATAACTATACTTATCTTTCTAATGGAGGTCTAGGAAAATGTTATAAAAAACATCCATGTATTCCTAAATAATGGGGATATTCTCTCACTTTATATTTTTATTTCATTTTACCTTTTCATTGACCATCTTTATAAAGAATGATATGGGATTTTCTTATGGAAAATATTCGGCTTAGATATATCCCCTTTGAAAATAACTATAGGATTTCCATTCAAGACTTCTAAAATTTTCTTACTCACAAAATTTATCTTATAATTATACTTTAAGATATTTTCCATCCTTGGTATTTTGTTAAAATCTATCATGGGAATGACTATTATATTTTTGATGAGATTTTACTTTTCTATGTTAATTATATAGTTCTTATACATTGTTGATTCTAGGATAACCCCTCACGAAGTTTGAAATAATAAATCCACTTCTATAAATTTAGGTATTAATTCAATATTATTTTCAAACATGGATGAAATAAAGGAATGTGTATAACAATAAGAAAAATTACTAATTAGATTTGAGATAACGATATGTGTTCATTACACCATATCATTTTGAACCTTTACTTCATATGTCCCTATATAAAATTCCCGACCATTCTCCCTATACCTATGATGAGGTTAATTGTTCTTTCCCTCTATTATCATAGAATATCGACATTGATATGATATATTCCCCAAGTTTTTGACACTTGAAGAGTTAAACATTGGTTTGGGCCTACACCATCATCCATTTTTTGTTAATGATGAGATGTTGAGGCTTCACCACACCAAGATAGTTTGAATATATATTCCCATATCCCCCACAATTTAATCACTTTCTACTACCATGAAATTCTTTCCTTGAATGATTATTCCCAGATTTTTATCAAGTGGGATGTTTCACTTTCTTTACACCTCTACCATGATCAAGATTCTTCCCTTAGTTTCAATCAATTTATTTCTTTGTTTTAATCATCCTATATGACCAAAGAATCTCTCCAAACTCTAATTCGACCTTCATTGTACTCTGAACTATCTTCTCATATATTTCAATATCTTTATTTTCTAAATTCCTCCATTGATGGGGTATAATTTTACCAAATATTCAATCACACGTTCCATTAGGATCCATAACAAGGATAGTGGTGCTTCTAGAAATTCTTTTAATATTCATTCCATAGATTCCCACTGATTCAATTTCCTCCAAATTCATCTTTAATAGTACCTTCTACATTATTTCTCACATTGAACATGGAAAATAGTTATTGAAAAAGATTCCACTGAACTATTACAACTCTATAGAATCCATATCCCTTCTTGGATTCATGCATTAATCAGTGTCCACCACTGATTATATTATCCTTCTAAGAGGTATAATTCTAGGGTGACATTTTCTAGCCAATAATATCTAAGTGTATGAAATATATTTTCTATATATTTAATCCATTTTTCACTAATAAATGGGCTGGTAGATCCACTAAAATAATGTGGTTGTTTATGTATAAAGGGCTCAATGACAAGTTTTTCCATTCTAGGTTAATATTGTCACTCAACATGATTCAAGTTATTATTCATGGCTTGAGTTAATTTATTCATCATCCTCATTATGTTTTCCATTCCGTAATCCAATAGAACTTCGTCAGTGCATCATCTGCTACACTCATCATTTATGTGGTTCCTCCTATTTTGAACTATTTTACTAATAGATTAAAACCCTAGTGAGAAGCATGTTACTTTTAGGTATATTATAATTATAGAGGGAGTTTAAGTCTTAAAAATCAATCTTAAATATGTTATTATTTAGTATCCTATAATTACATTTTCTATATATCTTTCACAATTGTTTATAAAAATTTTATGATTAACCAAACATATTCCATGGGAGGTTCAAAATAGGTTTGAAGTAAGGCTTGTTTTAATGCACCATTTTATGATTGATTCTATATTAAGATTTTGTTTTTAGGTGTTACCTCTAATTAAATTTATTTTAGATCCACATCACCTTGTCGTATTCATATAGGAGTGTATTTTCATAGAAACCACTTAATTAATACTCACCCAAATAACATGATGTTTTTCAGTATTTAGAACTGTCCCTATTGGTCATAATAAATTTTCAAGTACAAATTTCCACAAATAACTAAAACGTTATCTAATACCAACTATAGGGTCATGTAATTTTATTACATTAAATTTTCACAATATGAATAAAAAAATTGGATCTTTTAAGGTATAGATAATCTTAATTTAGAAACATAATTCAAAAACACAAAAAAACTTCTTAATCTACTTGAAAGAGTACTTCTTAGGTTGAACCTTGAGTAATTTTACTATATATCATATACTAGGGATGTAAATCAAATGGAGGGTTGATCATGAAGCCCAATAAGGGTATAATCAAGGGAGACATATAGCATGTGATCATGAGTGATACCAATAAGAACATTAAGAATAATATTATGGACTGAACAAGAAACTTTAAGGCACATCATACTAAAAATAACATTAATCGTGACATGGAAATGGGGCTATAAAATTTAATTAGGATATTCAAAAGAATAACATCAAGTATTATCACCAATGTTTCATAAATAAAAATTACCTAGGTTAATAATCAAGGTATCATAAAAAAATTCATCTATAAAGATTAAATTATTTACCCAATACATTATATCATTATCAGGGTAAAAACTTCATATGTATTAATTAATTTGAGACATTTGTATTATAATAAATTATTTCATTAATATCCTAGGGATAATAAAAAATGGGTTTCTTATCAAAATCATAGCATACAAAAGCGCATAAATAAATGATCCTTACATCATTATTAACTGACAAAAGGGGTAATATGTGTTGAATATATTTAAATAAATAAATTAATAAATATTTTTTATATCTAGTCAAATACCCAAAGAAAAGGAATGTGATTGGTTATTCATAAAAAATAGAATTTATCATATAAAAGAGAGAAATTTGATAAGTAATTCTAGCAACCTGGATGTTATAAAACAAGGTTTTAGAAAATGCTAAAATGATTGGGTAATAATTTATCCCATCTATGATAAATTATTTTATATGTTATTTTTTCATAAAAATTATATGAAAAGAAAGTATCATACGCTTTATAAGAAGTACACAAAAAGAGTTTCTTGAATGGAAAATAAGAGGACCAAAATTCCCTTACCGGGAAAATCTTCTCATAAAATTTGATGTTTGGAACACTGGTGGACTAAAGATACATTGGTATACTAATTATGAGGAAAAATCACCATAAATTCATGATGTATGGATTTGGAGTGAAGGGGAATGGTAAAATGGGTGGGTATTTATAGAAAAAGTGGAGGATTTTTTTTGATAATTTCTAAATATAAGTCATGGACATCTTGGTTGTGGGAAATTGAAACAAATTGGCTTAACCATGTATTTTCATCATGATTTTTGGAAATTTAAGTAATCTTTTATGATAGTTAATAAAATTGAACTAAACATAATTTTTATTACCTCTATTGTCATGGAAAAGTAATATTCTCAAAAAATATTTTTTAAGTCAAGTTATCCATTTTAGCATTTGGAAAGTCACTTATAGTTTTGGGAAATGATTAAAATATATTAAAATGCATAATATTAATAAAATATCATATTTTAGGTATTTTATTATGGTTAATTAATTATTACGTCATTATGATAGAAATATTATGTTATAAAAATACTGAAAACCCAAAACTATATTTTTATTATTAACTGAATTATAATGGATTTGTAAGTATTATGAAATAATCAAATTACCTATTTTTGATGTGATGATTTCAATTATAATATAAATTTTTAAAAAATAATTTTATAAATATGAAAATTTAAACGTTTAAAAAATATCTTTATTTATTGAAAAAAAATTGTAGCTTTTAAGGAATATTCACATTTTTGATAATTATCAAAATTTCTTGGAGGATTATAAAATTATTTCCTCACTTCAATTTAACTAAGAGTGTTTTAAAAGACGATTTCATTAAAAAATATTATTATAATGCCTTATTTTATTATTAAAGTTTATATATTTTCTAGAAAAATATAATAATGTTTTTTTGTGTCTAAAAATCAATTAAACAAATTTGTCTTGGTTATCCATATTTATTATTAAGAAATTATTTAATTAAGAATAAATTGGTTTAATTCCCATTTTCATTAACAAAATGAAATTAAAATTTAAGAAACTAAGTCTTAGACACATAAAGCCTTATTACACCCACATAATCCCTAAGGTTAAGGAGTGAAATGGTCGTAGTTTCATATGGTGGCTCAACTAACATTGACTGAGTGGTAATATCCAAAAACTTGAACTTGTACCATTAGTGTTTTTGTTTAATCTTCACATGTTGAACTCATCTTAGGATTGTTCAAGTGTGAACCCCATTTATGTTACCACCATCCCATGTTCTCGCAAATGGGCTTGAAACAACGTGATTCTACTAGTTGAGGACATCATATCTCCATTCAATAAAAAATATCCTTTTTCATTATCAATTATAAAAACTAATTATATTGATAAAATTATCAACCATGCATATAGTTTCCAATGTTCAAATTGACCAATCATTATATTGACCAATGGTCAAACAATGGTCAAATTCCAATGGTCACATTTCCTTTATAACTTATAAATACCTCTTCATTCTTTCACTCAATATTCACTATAAATCCTCTTGAGGATATATTTTCATTTCATAATATATTTATTGGTTTAAAAATATTTTGTTTCATTTATATAGTTTTGGTCATGGGGGTGATGAGTCTAGCATATTAGGGTGATCAATATTTTCTTGTTTCAGGTATTCTTTATATATATTTTGTCATGTTGTGATGTTTGTAATTTTAATTGGTTTCACTACTGACTAATATATTTATCTTTCTTTATGCGATAAGGGTTTGTTGGGTTTTCTATATTTTCATTTTTATAATATAAAAAACATATTTAATCAAGAAATAAGTACCATTTAAAGAGAAGTGGTCATTACAGTACCAATGGGGTATATCATATAAGGCCAGTATGGTCATATGCTATTTTTGGGGATGAAGGCTGACAATATTCCATTTGAAAACTAGTATTAGCCCTAAATATTAGATCTATATGGATAAGCCTATAAATGGTGTCCTTCTTATTATGTGACTCAAGGGAAAATGATAGGTTATTTATATTATGTTTCATCGAAAGAGAGGTAGTGTTGAGATGTTGGTAATAATGATTGTGGGTGTCACTATGGAACATAAATCTATGGGGTGAGCTTATTATAGATATGGTGATAGGTTTATGTTAAAAACATGATAGGCAGACCCCTATTATGTGTGACAAGTTTGGGAAGATGTAAACCCCTTGTTATTAATATTATTATCATTAAGAGATATTTAATTGTGTGGGAGTTAGCCCTAAATAATATATTTGTTATGTTTCAGATATAACATGTCATTTGGTTTTATGCCTAACACTATCTGATGGCCTAGATTACCTCCTAGGTATCATCTTTATACATGATACTAATGGATTGTGTCCTTGGAAATAGATTTATGTATGATACTCTCGAATTGAATATCATTACCAAATTAACATAACAAAAACGCTCTATTCTAATGCATTTCCCAGGATGACCTTCATGGAATCATATTTATGATATATACCACTATAATTCCAAGATTACCTTTTAGAAATCATCTTTATGTGTGATATTTCTGAATTACTTCATATTTTCTCTTAGGAATATGATTTATAACTAATGCACCTAGATTTCCAAGGGTTGCCTCCTAAAAATTGTATTTAGGGCCAATACTATTATATTTACCAGAATTACTTCCTAAGAGTTGATTATAAACCTGATACTACTGAATTTTCTAGTATTACCTCCTAGTAATAATCTTAGGACTGATACAATTATATTACCTATGATTACCTCCTATGAATTTTATTATGACTAATATTACAATATATCATAAGAAAATATCATGAATTTGATTTATATCTAATATGATATGAAATTCTTAGGGTATCACCTAGGATTTAACCCTTTTTCCTTAAACAATTCTTAGGTCTTATCTGTTAGGTCAAAATGACTATAACAAAGACATGTGATGGGTGGTTAATTGTGATCCTTTAAAGGTTTTAACAAATTTGGAACATCCCTCTTGATATGTAGTGATTCTGTCCTTCTCACTTAAAGATGAGTGAGAATTAAAAATAAATAAAGAAAAGAACACAATGATGTACAGTGGTTCAAGTCAGAAAGATACCTAAGTCCACTTCACCAATTATCTCTCCAAGATCTTGGTTATTTTCTCTAGTAAGTCCATTTACAGGGGACTTCTACAACTAAGTACAGGTAATTGTTACCCTTATAATAAGTCATTTTACAAGGAATTCTAGATCTCTCACAAAGAACTGAAATATCCACATCTTAGTTTAAGAAGTTGACACTCCACCAATGACTGATTCTGAGAATCCAATAAAATAATAATTCAATAGAGATTGATTTTATTTGGGAAAAAAGACCTTAAGGTAACATTGAAGCATTTTTGGGTTGATTGTGTTTGTTGAAAAAGTAGGTTTCTGTTGTTTTTTGTGGAGTTCAAGAGATATTATTGAAAATATGTGTTGAAAAATATCCAAGAAAAAGTAATGGATGCTCTAGAGGTGGTATAGAAATATCATATACAAGGTGGTGGTGTTTCCTAGTATTTGTCAAATTTTTGGGCCTCAAAATCTATATAATGGAGAGAGGTGTTTTGGGAAAAACAATTTTCATGAAATATTAAATGTTTTTTGGAATGTTGCATGCATGGACCTTTTTGGTATCACCACATCGAAATATGTAAAATTCTTGAAATCTGTGAAATAATGTATTTTATGTGAAACATGAGTCTACGCAAAAGTAGCATATTTGACCAATGTGACATCAAATGGTGTTTTATATGCTCAGAGAGGATCTTACACACACAGAGGAAGATATGATAGGATGTTCTTTACAGGTTCATATGGTTTTATAAATAGACTTCTACCCCCCCCCCCTCATTTATGTAGCTCAACCCATAGAGAAATTCAGGTCTCCGAATCCTGTATGATTTTCACGCAAGTGGAGATTCATATAAAGAGAGATACATAGAAAAGGTGTTTCACATAAAGAGAGTTTTGTTAAAGGTATTTATGTTGTGTGAAAGGCATTAATGTTTCACACCAGACACCCAAAATGTTGTGAAAAAGATTGATGTTTCCTCTTAGTTCTATGGTAAAGGATTATTCATCAATTTGATGAAAAACTATAGTTTGATTTTAGTAGATTTGGTACATCGGAACATTGTCATTGTATTCTCCTTGGATGTATCCAAGTGAGGATGAACCATGTAATTTTTTTTCGGGTTCAAGATTTAATTTATGTTCATAAATTATTGTGGTAAAGAGAGAGAAGAGTGTATTGTTTAACCATGAAACAAGATCTAAAGGGGTAGTTTTTTTAATCCGACATACCCTGATTCAAATTGGTAAATAGATAAATCATATAATTAGAGAAGAAAAACTGACTGATTTGATTGATCATTAACAATCAATAGTAGAAGTAAACTAATCTTCAAAATTGCACCATCATTATTTATATAGTGATAGAAAAAACACCAGGCAGGTGATTAATCATGTATTCTTCTATTGTGTAACTCTAATAATAATTTTTTTCAAAATTTGAAAGAATATTTAATAATAAATTATAGAAGCAACAACAACATCATTTTCATGTTGATCAACTTGATCAAAAAATGTATGTCACTAATGTGTATCTATGAAATCAATGAAACACTATTATTTATAAACCCACATAATTAAATTTTAAAGAATATCTGAACTTTTGAATATGAATATCTCAGTATTATCCACATGTTCAAAAAGATTTTTTTCAAACAGATTAAAATATACTTCCTATAAAATCACAACTATTTGAATGCAGATAATTCAAGGAGAGTGATAAAATTCATTAGAAATAATAATGATTTAATCCCTTGAGTATAACACTTTTAATTAGATATAATGTATCTTTAATGAGATATTAACTTCTGATGACACTCTTTTAGAAAACAAAAATAATATCTTGTATTAAAAACTCTATGATTGACCATGTTAGATGTACGGTTTCTCTTTTTAGAAATAAACTCCAAAAGTATGGTTGAAACATGTGGTTGATTACATATATAGGGTTAATGTACCATATATATCTTCTTCAAAAAGTAGTGTTGAGGATCGATATTTTCCAACAGTGTAGGGTTCATGATTCATATTTTGTATTCCAAATATAGGGTTCCCAAACCATACATTCCACTTATAAACATAGGGTATGAAATTGTTTAATAAATTACTTTCCATTATGTCCATAATACTTAAAAAACATCTTACCATGGAATGGAGACTGGTGAATGATTTTAGAATAAAAATAAATATTCTAATAGATATCATCTTCATTAAATTCACATAAAAGAAAAATTATTATTTACCAAAATGTGGGTGTTATTCAGTATAAAAATCAAAAATAATTTAACCAAATTGTTTAATGAACATATGTTTAATAGGCTCCTCATTTGTGATGACCAAAAAACCCTTAAAACAAATATTCAAATTAAAAAAAATAGATGATATTTTTACATATATAAATAGAAATACATTTCAAATACACTTCCTCTCCTTAAAAAAATAATTTTGAGGTATATTTATCACCATAGGTTCTTTATATATTTATCCTCCCCTTTTAAAAATTTATCCCTAAATGCAAGATATAAGGTTATCACGAATTTCCCATAACAAATTTATCATAACTTTCTCCTCCTTTTGGTGATATAAAAAGAAATTACAAAAAAAATTATTATATAATTTTATTAAAAAAACAATGAGAATAAAATAATATTTAAATATATATCTATATTATTGAATTTAAATAATATTCATAGATTAATAATATTTAGGTTTTTAAAAAGGTTCAAATGGGTCATCTAAGAATTACAAACATCAAAAGTTTTCCATTATATGAGATAAAACTCATGATAGTTGTTCCATTATTCATTGAATAACCAAAGATCGTTAAAATAGTGAAGAGGATGAAAAAATATTGGCTAAAAACTCTTTTAACTCTTAAAGATCCAACTTAGTAACAACTTATCTTTTATGTGATTCTATCTGACTTATCATTTTTTATTTAAGAGCTTCAAATTATTCTTTAGAAATAGATATTTCTTGCACATTCTATAACTCCATTTTATTTTAATCAATAAAAAGTTTGAATTAGGAAATTTTTTTAGCACTTCATATGATTTCTAATAAGTATTTATATATGAATTTAGCTTTAATAGTTCTTCATTTAAAGAATTAACCTTGAATATAATCTATTTAGAAGAAATTCTACCATTACTTATTTGAGACGATGAATTTTTTTTTTCTTTAATACAAAAACGTCCTTATATTTTTGTTGAGACCCAAAACACGAGCTTTATAAAATCATCAATGGAAGAAATACCAAAAATATGGGTTTTATTTTCATTGGAAATAAAATGAAGAAAAGGTGGACAGAACTCACAGATAGCATAAGACTCCAAAAAACACATGATCGTGAGACCTTTGGACAGTCAGAGGAATGATCCATGCATAGTGCAAGACCTATTTCAGATTCTTTGAATCTCCTTTTGACAAACCAATTTTTCTCATGAAGGAACCTAAGACACTCACAAATTATGTAGAGGATACCAGATACGAACCCCTAATTCAAAAACTTTTCAACAGGTAGGAACCTCACAACCATCAACAATCCTTGCAAATTCAATTTTAAAATATGAAAAATAATAGAGTCTATTGTGGTCATAAACCTTCATGCGAAACCCCCATTCCTTTATCAGGATGTCTCAAAAGACCTAGAGACATTTCTTCCTTATCGTACAAGAACCCACTAGCATGTCACCGTCACCACTTGAAGGAATTCATACATTTCTTGGTGGTCCTATTCTCTCCCTCTATCTCCAAATCCAAATAGAAGGGTTTTCCATGATAATGTTCACACATCACCACGAGGCCCTTTGTTGGTTAGAAGATATATCATCGAGGGGGAGAGTTATTTTTTTCAATAACACTCCTATAATTTTACAAGAAACAATTCCTTTGTGAAATAAAAAAGGAAGTGATGTGATCTTCTTGATAAGGGAAGATACATTTATTTTATTCAAATGTTGTTATATACCTCGGGTGATCATCAATGATCATGAGATCCCCCCAACTAGGAATCATATTTCTAAATTCCCCTAGACAAGGAATCATTGTTCTAAATTCCCCCTTAAAATCCACATCTACCTCACAATGGGCCCCTGAAAATCCACATATCTCTTTTTGATGGTCCTAGAAAAATAATCTAAGATGACATGAAAGTATTTCAATAGGAATCCTGATCTCATGATGGTCCTTAGACATGTTAGAATGACATTGTGAAATCCCATTTATATGTCCACATGATTAAGAAAGGCCGAATTGATTGGCCAAAATCAAATAAATAAATTAGTGATGGGATAATATTGTGGTTTTTAAAAATCATGTGGCGCATGTGGGGAGATCATGAGAAACACATGACACCAAGGGACTCCACTAACTTCATCCTGGATGTTTGAGATACGAACCACACAAAGTAGCATATAATCAAGGTGGAGAGACCTATAAATCCAATGTGACAACATAAATAATTGATTAGTGGATCCATCCATAGTAACACCCAAAAATTTATGAGGAATTCTTAGAGTGGAAAATATCACAATCAAATGGTATTTCACAAGGTAAAACTTTGGGAAAAGACCTAAAGGATTATTTGGTAGGCATATACAATTCATGTGGTCATTTGAGATCATGATAAGGACTTATATAATGTCAATCAAATTATGATAAGGACATCCCACATATCTACTACATCACACAAGACTTAAACAAGCTAAGAACTTAACAAATATAAGATGCATATCTATGGAAGAAAGGAATAAAAGAATAAAAGACAGTAGACTCATGGTTGTGATATATGTTAATCCACATCACTTTAAATGATCCACCTAGGTTATGAAATAGTACCAGGATATGTCGCGCAGATCATGTGATACTCCTTTGGTATACTATTTGGATTATGTGATGTCCCTTAGACATGTTAGAGAATGTCACATGGAACCCCCAGGCAAGCCACCCAAGTCTTGTGAAACCCTACGGTCTCACCATCTAGACCTTGAAATTTCATATAGACATATATCCCATATCATATGGTGGAACCTGTGCATATATTCTTGGTCTCACAGTGGAACCAAGGCATGTAAATTGAATTTAAAGGAGTCCTCCGGAGAATTCATTTATGTCAGGAGAAACCCTCTAGACAAGCCATCCTAGATCATGCGGCACCCTCTATACATGTCAGCCAAGATCGTATGACGCCCCCAATAATGTCAGCTGAGATAATGTGATGGACTCTAAGACCAGTCAGTCTAGTATTATGATGTCCTTAGGACAAGTCATCCTTGGTTGTGTGATGTCCCTCCGACATGTTACCCAGATTATGCATGTACCTCAGACATAACAACTAGATCATGCGACTATCTCTGGAAATGTCCTCAATACTACAAGGAATTTCTAGGTATCCCTTGACATGTCATTTAGAAAATCAAGACATGTTATGAATATCAACAGGTTGGCTAGATAGACAACCACTTCAGGCCAATCATACATCTCATGACGTGATAACCTTTTCCAGTGCATACTATAGGGAGACCCCAATATGTAAGCCTCAATCAATGGCATATTATGACTACCTCTGTATTTGGGAAACCTCGGTGTATAAGAAATGATCAGATGAACCATGATAACTTTTCACCCTATAATAAAAAGGATATGGATGACTATTTCCTAAGGACTGAGATCAAATTGACATCCACTTTATCATAACTCCCCCATGTATCTGACATTCCAACCATCAGGACCCAATCATTCCCATGAGATGATCATTTTACCTCACCCATCAACGGGCTGAGAAATCAACTCAATAATGAGAACACTGATTCATGTAATAACCAGGATATGTAGGATGAATTTATAAGGCCCAATATCAAATATTAATCCACTTCATTTTAAGTCCCCTCCATTTCTTTGACATTCCAACCATTGGGATCCAATCATTCCCATGGGCTGGTCATTTTACCTCACCAATCAAATTACTGAGAAATCAACTGAAATATGATGACTCTGACTCATGTTATAACTAGAATATATAGGAAACCATCTTAAGGAATGATCTCCATGATAAAAATCCAAAAGGACATCCTAGTATATAAGTCTCTCATCCACATACAGTGAGATAGATTACTTTCTATCCATTATTTCACACACTATGTATGGATCACATGGGATGAAGATGTTTCAATGGTAACATCATTCTTGTTATGAATCACCAAAATTCATGGAAACTTCATTATGTATGCCTCAAATAGTGGAATGAAATGATAACCCCCATATAAGGGTATCCAACAGGAGGTCATTCCAAAAGGTATTATTTAACTATGATAACTCTGATTCCTACAATAACCAGGATACGTAGGACACCTTTCTGTGGCTCAAGCTCAAATACCTAGTGTATACATTCCCTTATATGTGTGCCTTCCATATGATATGAAACTGTGTGGGTTTAATGAACTACATGGGTTTTGATTCCAGCTATAAACAGGATACATAGGAAAATTCAAAACAACTCAATCTCATCCTCAACACATTGAACACCTCCCTACACGGCTCAATGAAATTGAGGGGCCCTAGATACTCAAATGGGATCCATGGAAGGGTGACACACACTTGTGTATCCTGAGAAGAATACATATCTCAAATGGGTAGATGAAACTTTTCCTCCATAAAATTTTAGTAATAAAAACTTCTCCTCCTTTGAGGGCATGGGAGACCTTGAATAGAATATTGCACACTTTTTGTATTGATGTGGGATAAAGATAGTGTCTCTGAACCAAAATGAGGTTACCAAAATGAGTTTTTTATATAATCTAGTAGGGATAACTGTTGTTTGGAATAGTATACTTCTAGGAAGATCCATTGGAGGATGGGAAGACCATATTCATCAATTCCTTTATGAGTTCAACTCCATGTTGAGGTAGATGAAAATTATGGACCTGATTAACTACATGAAATAGGAAAATGATAGGGTGTATAACCTCCTAATTATATGAAGGGGTTTAACATATTTATGAAACATCCCTCTCTCATATTATCTATTATTACAACTCTTTCTTTAATATATCTAGGATCAGTTGTAGACACCTCTGATCCCAATGAAGTACCTCAGTTGTTTTGTGAGTTAACAAAAATAAAAAAAATGGTTAGAAGAATACATTCAATGGGACCAAAATAAGTCAAAAATCATGCCCTCAGTATAAGTAAAAAAGGATTAACAAGGTAAAAATACCACTCTTACCCTCATAAGAGTAGAAACACCCGTTCATGAACCTAGAAAGGTCTAGAACATCCCAACACCTCATGTTGATTTTAAGAAACTGAACAATCGCACTTATGAAGATGCCAAAATAGATTATGGTTTCTTGGGATTTGGGGAATAGATGAATAAAACAAACTCCTTATAAAATAAACTAGTACCCAGTTATTTCAATCATGACATGGATAATAACCTTCTCAAGGTACCATAGTCGAAGACTCTCAATGAGTTCAAAATCCCAAACCATCTCGATAGCTTCCCTTTTTATAGGTGGCTGGGTTATAACATCCATGTTTTATTCATATTCAAATACATCCTCTAATGCATGGTCGATTAAAGGAAGGTGATGTTGGATAACTCCAAAAAGTAGGTGAACTACATAACTACCACCATGACAGATGAGGAAGGTGATGTTGGATAACTCCACAAAGTAGATGAACTACACTACTACCACCCAGATAGAAGAGGAAGGTGATTAGTAGAATTTCAATTCCATCTATTGATAAAATTTCAACTAGAAGGATTGAAAGTTAGTTGAACTAGATCAGACCAACATGAAAGTACAACTCCATAGGCCCCCAACAATTCCACCACCCAATATGGGGACATATGATATGTTTCATAAATGTGGATATGATTATAGGATATAAGAAGAGATAGTAGAGGGGGAGTCATATTCTACCCTGATGAAATCTATGAATCTTGATGGTTTATTCCCTAAAACATTTAAATCATGGGAACAACCCCATAAAACATCCATGATTGATTTATCTTCAAATACATCCTCTAATTCATGGTCGATCACAGGAAGGTGAGGTTGGGTAAGTCAAAAAAGCATGTGAACTATATAACTACCACCCAGATAGAAGGGGAAGGTAATTAGTAGAATGTTCCTTCCAGACATGGATATAAGTTCAACTAGAAGGCCATAAAGATAGTTGAACTAGATCATACCACACTGAAAGTACAGCTCCATAGGCCCCAAATAGTTCCACCACCAAATATGGGGACATATGATATTTTTCATAACTGTGGATATAATTATAGGATATAAGAAGAGATAGTAGAGGGGAATTCATATTCTACTCTGATGAAAGCTATGAATATTGAAGGTTTATTCCCTAAAACATCTGAAGCATGGGCACTACCCCATCAAATAGAACCCTCATTAGATGAAGAGCTCATCTATGGGACTATTAACGTGATAAAATTGGTAGGACCCATCTCCAATGATTAATATGACTCTGAGTATTAGTTCTCCACACCAAACTAAGGAACATGTGGTTTTATACATATGAATTGAGGATAAAGGGGACAACACAGGTGTGGTCGGACACAATATTTTAGACATGTCACCACATAAGACATATATACAGTACATAACCATGTTCAAGTGCTCCATAAAGCCTAAAAGGGATATGTATGTGTCCCAAAACCTCATAGTGGTGGCCCATGACTTGTTTTCCTTAATTACCACCAAGTGGGGGTGTGATTATCTGATCATCCTAGACAATGGGGAAGGTCAGCATGTCATGCACCAGTAATAGAAGATGCTCCCTCAACCTATTCACAAGCACCAGATCCATCATCCTTGAGTTCATCACCTACTAAAGAAAATAATAAAGGTGATCCCACATTGGGAAGAACTAAACTCTAACAGAAAATCTGGATATTCTGAAATAGTTAGTAGTTTTCCCAGTCTAAATCCTAAATGAACTCTATCTTTTGAAAAAAAATCTAGTATCTACTCTTTGAAGCCCTCCTGAGATCACAGAATTTCAATACGTAGTTTTCTGCATTCCAGACCTATTGAGTAGAGAACATTCCTATAGAATGCCATGTCTTCATTTGATTCCTAGATCATGATTAAGAAGAAGACATCTAGGGACACATCATTCTCCAATATGTTTCTAGTACAATTAATAATGTTGATATCTAAAGGGACATGATTGATAATAGTTATGGGATCAAACTCAACCCGATAAAAACCATCACACGTTTTTGGTTTAGAGAAGGGGATTTTTCTCCCTCAATGGTTACTATTCAATTTTATGATAAGAACGATGAAATAACTCTTTGAAAGATTATTCTCAAAGCTTAGTTTGGGGTGATCACATCTAATGTTGAGTTTATGGTTATCCAAAAAGATACCAAATAAAATGTATTGCTCATAAGTCCCTAGATCCACATCCTTGTGGAATTACCATTAACATTTCATTAATTTTAAAAATACACCATCAATGGAAATTTCATAATACTACATGGTGATAGTTCCACCTTTGAGACTTGAAAAGACACATATTAGGTGGTAGTTTTCTATAAAAGTGAAGGAAAACAACCAGTGGTGGGTTATGATATACAAGTTACATACACCGTTAGTTTGGGGACCTCCCCTACAAATCCTTGAAGTATTCTTCACAGTGACTACATTCTACCCATAATTATATTTGATGTAATAGAACTGATCCCTAGTGTTTAGGTCCCTTATGTCCCAAGTGACAGTGTAAAAGAAAATCATCTCCAGAATCCATCCACAATGGATCGGGTAGTAGGGGATGATAAGGCCTTTTCTCATGGCGTCTCTCACCTCTATGGTGACTGTTAGACCATCAGATTTTCAAATGAATCTAAAAATTCACCCACAAACTGTAATATGGAATAAGATGAGGATGAACTCATGAACAACCCTCCCATATTTGACGTAGGAATCTCCACCACCATTGATTATATTATGAAGATAAATATTGAAACAAAATAATAGACATGGACTACTCTACTTAGTTCTTCCTTTCCTCTTGAGGAGAATAAGATATAAATTGCATTTATAATGAAACACCAATATGTGTTCCCTTGGAACTGTATAGAAATCCATGGATTGAATCTAGATGTGGCTACTGAAAGTGCCCAGTCAGAGTGATTGTATCACCAAGAGGGGGGGGGGGGGGTGAATCAGTGATACTCTTTTTCTTTTATCTTTCTTTTCAATTGAAACAACCTTCACCTCAAGTTATTGATTTTAATTCCCTATTTAAAATTAATCCAACACTCATCCACAAAAACGAAATATTTACAAGGTTCACTATTCAATAAGAATAGATTTTTACATGTTATGATTTATAAATGATCCAATACCATACAATCCCCAATAAATCAATCCATGGATTATAATGAGTAGGATATACCCTTATTGTCATGTAGCACTAAAAAAAATCCCACTAGTGCATGTGTACCCTCTTAGCACAAATAGGTAAAAACAACATTTGTGTAACAACTCAAGTTACCTATTCGTATTTTCAATTCCACAAATGTATTGAATTGAAAT
Organism: Viscum album; assembly: GCA_963277665.1. Classification (NCBI taxonomy): domain Eukaryota; kingdom Viridiplantae; phylum Streptophyta; class Magnoliopsida; order Santalales; family Viscaceae; genus Viscum; species Viscum album. The sequence continues at coordinate 376,013,651 of OY728163.1, read as the reverse complement.
AAAATTATTTAATTTATTATCCAGAATAATGGTAAGAACCTCTTGGACTTTGTTATGAAAACATTGTCTGATTTTCTGACACTGATTCCTCTGAGTATGAATCTTCCTAATACAATTCTTTTAGTCTTATTTTCAGATAGAATATAATACAAATGAATTAGAACCAATTAAATTCTAGATTATGGTAAACCCCATTATGATTCTCCCTTAGTCTGAGAAACCCAATATTAAAATCATGAATATGTTTAATCCATCCTGATAAAATGATCAGTCGAATACAAATTTCACTTCTCTGACAAAATGACTTCAACAAATGATACGTATGAAGACTTATTATTCTCTATAAAAATCAAGGCTTCTCTCACATATGTAGTGAAAAATACTTCATCATCATAAAATTACAGTGTATTTGTTTTATAGGTGACCCTAGAGACATTTTTATAGAATCCCAAAAAAAATTCTCGTTCATAAAAATTCACCCAAATTTCAATGTCCCCTGAAATATCGGGATGCATTTTGACATCATCAACTCCTCTAAAATAGTATCAATTATTCTTCAAACATCATCTCTTTCTTGAGACATTCATTTTACTAATAATTATGATTCCAATACATGATTCTAATTTTTCCAAATCTGATTACTTCCATAAAAATATATTTATCAATTGAAAAATATATGTAGAAATTGACACCATTCTGATTTGTTGAAAACGATTCTCAGAACCAATTTGAATCACAATAATACATTTGAATTTAAATCTCTCCCTTGAAAATTCATTCATAAATCTCTTTATCATTTTCCCTTGACATACATTATATTCAAAACATAATATTCTCCTCTTCTCTTGACACAGTTGGAAACCTACAGAGTATTTTAACCTCTTTGAAATGGTTGACTACATTGATGAACTCATTTTATCCTAAAAACCTTCGTTCACACTCATATGCTTGTATTTAGACTTTAAATTCATTTGAGAACATGTTTAGCATTGTCTGACTTCAGATGAAAAGTATCAAAAATTTCTATTCATTCTAGCTTCTTTCTTTTCTTCTCAGCACAATTACAATATTTTCATAATAAAATTGGATGGATATGATCATTCTGGGTACGATCATTCTGGATATGATCAGTTAGGGTATGATTTGTCTAGATTCAATCATCCTATCTATGAAATGTTTATTCCATGTTTGATGGATAATCAGATGCTATAGTAAATTGATACCATCTTTTTAATAAGTAGTACCTCTTGAATCGACACCACCACTTTAATCGGCACCATCTTTTCAATCTGCACCAGTTTTTCAATAATTCATTACAATCCCAATAAATCTCAAAAAACAATCGGATAAATATCCCCCTTTATTTCATCAATATTTCAGCATATGTTCCACCACTTACTTATGATTTATGAGAAATTAAAATTGGAAAATTCATCTTTATGTTTAATTCATCATAGTCATAGAGACTCTGATGTTTCACCCAAAAAAACTATATCAACTGCATCAGATCCATAGTGGTGTTGATGACCATCTACATTCAACAGGGTGTATTAACCATTCCTTTCAAGAAGTTTCTTCTCATTAAGATGGACTTGAATGATGATTCTGATTCTTTACAAAAAACCTCAATATATGTTTTACCATAAACAAAGTTAACTAATTTTTTTGTTCATTTCTTCAACAAAATTCATAAAAAAATACAGCACATGAAAACCATCACCATTTTTATCATCTTGGTCTTAATAGATATACACCATCTCAGATTACCTAATGACTGTAAAGGTTTAATGATGGAATCCAGTAGGATTCACCCCTGTCATACTACCAATGTATAGGTGAACATTGAAAATTTGATCAAATATAATTTTATCTTAGAAGTAATATAACCAATATAGATTTCCAAAATCATCCTTGTAAAGAATAATAAAGGGAATATTAGGTTAATTATTTATTATAGGGAACATATTTCACATTTTTAAAAGGATGAATTCACATTTCCAATCGCAAACTCTTTATTGATTCAAATACAAGATTCTGATCACATTACATCCTTGATGGGTATTGAGGGTATAATAAGATAAATAGGTCTTCTGATGTGAGGAATACACTACCATTAAAGCATCCTAGGAGATATTTTTCTATCATTTTATTCCCTATGTCTTAATTAATTATGGATCCCCTAATCAATTCCCCAAGTATAATATCTTATATCCCTTCGTAGGAAGAATATCTGAATTTTATGTCGATGATCTGGTGGTCAAATCTCGATAGAAATGTGATCACTTCATTGATCTTCAATTAATCATCAAAAACATGTGTCCACATAGTCTAAAGATGAATGTTCTAAAATTAACTTTTGGTGTAAAATTAGGGAAGTTGCTTGGAACTGTGGAATTCCATTTGGTGTTTAGGTTAAACTAGAAAATATTAGCATAGTTATAGAAACATCACCCCTAGGAATCTCAAAGAACTGAGGGAGATCCAAGTGAACCTCACATACATTTGGAGTTTCATAAAAAACATAGATGGAAACTTTCTACCCTTTACTAGGATCATGAAGAAAGGGATCTGCTATCAATGGGATGGTGACTTCCAAGAAGCCATCAAGAGTATCTTGTAGTACCTGCTGCACACACTGATCTAGATGCCACTAGTGGTAGGAAAGAAACTCATTTTATATATGGCCCCCATGGAATGCTCATTGGGTTACATCCTCAAAGAGAAGAATTATACAGGTAGTGAGAACATCCTCTACTAATTTAGCTGAATGAATATAGGTACTAAGAACTGATACTCTATGGCAGAGAATAACTATCTTGCATTCATCATGATAGTGTAGAATTTTATCCATTACCTAGATCACCATGAATTCCAAATGGTCTCTCATATTGATCCTATAAAATACATAATTTTTCATCTAATGCTGACTGGGTGCTTGGACTGATGTGTGGCCATTCTAAACCAATATAACATCTACTTTTTTTTCACAAAAGTCATTTAGAGGGGAAGGTCTGGTTGATTTTCTCATGGAACATCACTCCCAACACCATACACCATTAGAAATAAAATTTCTAGATGAGGAGGTTTTATATGCCCATGAAAATCACTAGATATGGGAAATGTATTTTTATGGAACCTCATAGAGTCCTTTCAGCAAGATATTGAAAAATTCAAAACTCAATCTCTTTGTAATAGGGGTTGAATTTGTCACTCCAAATAAAGAATAATTTTTCCTACTCTTTCTCACTATCTGAAGGATATGAAAATATGAAGCATAATAACAAGCCCTCACCACTAGCTTGTAAATATCCCTACAGTTGTAGATTTTTTACCTGAATATCAAAGGTGATTCGGAACTAGTGATAAAGTAGATCAACATCTAATATTCCATCAAAAAGGAAGATATATCCCCACTTATTGGGTATGTTAGGGAAATAATGGGAGACTTCCATTTTGAAACCACATTGGACCATGTTCTTCGATCTTAGAATTCTTATGTCTACTAATTAGCTAAAGAGGTTAGAGTCTTGTCCAAACCTAATTAAGAGGAAGAAATATTTGGCATCTTTCACTGAAGAATGGTATCATATATCATCCTCTGAGACATAGAATAAATAAATCAGGTCAACACTCCCCTAGAGAATGATGAAACAACTTCCACCCCTTTATTGATGGAACCCATAATTGTTTATCTCCAAAATGGGACTATCCCAACAAACCAAGATGGAAGGGAACAGATTCGATGTCGAGCATCGAACATTACCTAGCAGGATATTATATATGATAAGAAAACTCTCTATATGAAAGGATTCAATAGAATACTCCTCAGATTCATATTAGGAAGGGTGATTCCCATCATCATGGAAGAATTACATGTAGGTTTATGCGGAGATCATCAATCTGAGACTAGGATATCTCAAGAAATCAAGAGGCTGGGTTACTACTGGAAAACCATGATATTAGTCTACGTGGAATTAAATTAGAAATTTCATTCATGCCATGTCCAGGGAAACATCATCCATCAACCCTTATAATGGATTAATATAAATAAATATATACAGTTATTCACCGTATGGGGAATTAATGTTATAGGACCATATCTCCTATCTATAGCTAAGAAATTCAAGTAAATCCTTACTTCTTCTAACTTATTCTCTAAATGGACTATGTAAACAACCCCCATTCATGGGATCATCTTTGATACTACTTTCTTTCCACATTGGGTGACTTAGGAGATTAATACATGAAATTAAAATGCATAGAAGATTTCCATAATTCATGACATAAAACTATATGGATACTCAAAATTCCTCTTCTTCCAAAATGATTCACTCACATCCTTACCATAAGACATTAAATTGCAAGACTTATGTTCTTGTTGTATGAAATTAAACTGTATGAGAATACAGTACTACATACAACTTGATTCTCATTATAATGAGATACATATGGATGCATGGATAATATATCATATCCCATATAATGCATGATACAATATGACCCTTTCTTTTCCCTAATTTTCTCCATGTCACGAGGAACCTTTTTTATAATTTTTTTCTCACACTGAGTATAGATTATTCTGCTTCGGAATTTCTGCATGGTCTCTCCCCGCATGGCTGAGGCATATCAATTTAAAATGTGGTCATCGTAGTTCGTAATTAAATATTTTGAAAGGAACAACCAAATTCAAAATCTCGTGATGTTAAACTACACGGTTAATATCCCTTGAATGACACAAAACTGTGCACTATTTTGATTTCACCAGATAGGACAAGTAGTTGTGGTATAGGTATCCCACACACCTCTATTATAGAACTATGTGTGGATTAATTACTATTATAAAAGGATATATAGTGACATCCAAGTCAATAATATTAGGCCTAACCACAACAAATATGAACACAAAATTCACCCCTTTCTGTGCACGATTCGTACCTATATAGGGAGACATCATTAAATGAACAACGTGTGTCTCGATTTGTATCATCACATGATATATAGTTACACGTAGATCTCATGTCTTGAGTCCATACATAATATTCTAATTTCTTGTTAGGGATACCATGTTTTTTTCATATGAAATTAAAATCTATGGTTCTTGATGAACTATTTTTGGATTGATTCTTGTCACCATAGTATATGTAGTAACAACTTGATCTCCAATCCTAAGCCCTGATACAATAATATATGGGAATAAATCCCTCAATACATGTGGGTAAAACCTTAATAGAGTGTTTCTATTTAAATAACTATGGGTGGATTAATTCATATTCTCATATGATATGTAGTGACACCATGATCTCTAGTTCTTGGTTCTGGGAGTGAAAAAATTACTCCCATCCATTTATACTAGTCAGAACTGTGCAAGGAAATTCCCCCAACATTAATAGAATAAAATTTTTCCAATGTATGAGTAAAATATATGTATGGATTACTTTTTCACATAATACATTTTCAATAATTTTTCATGTAGTTCCCCACATCCTAACCATATAATATTACATTGTATGAGAAAAATCTGCCCCTACAACAAAATGTTAAACTATTCAAACCATACCCCATTTTTTATCCCTTATTAATGGACCAAATGATCCTTAAATTGGTAAACAAGATTATCGGGTACTTACTTCCTCTTTTAAGCACCTCATTCAATAAATAACCCTTCATTTCTTGAGTTCCCAGGGTTTCCACCAACCTTTCATGTCATCTATAAAGGAAAATAGATCTATCTGTTTGAACATGCTATCAATGCATAAAGGATTCTTCCTACATACCAGAGACATCAAGGTGTTGTATAAATATATTTCAAGACCCCTGTGACCCAGATGTACCTATGGTAAAACCCAGCAATTGAGGGTGTTCTGGGCTATCCCCGATATGATTATCCCATATCATTACTCATGAACTGATAACCTTGAGCCATGATTTATAGCATTTTTGATGCCTTCTCTGAATGATGTTGGGAGAACTCTTGACCCTGAGTGTATTCGTTGGGTTCTTGTATAACATTCCCATCATATTAAGTCTATATGGATCATGACCTTAAACTACCTAAACATTGGTCAATGAATTATGACTATAAACACTAGCCTTCAATGGCCCAAATAACCAGACCTTAAACTACTAGTTAAAGATACAAAAAACATGTCAGGTTGAAAACCCACAACTAATGGCCTGAGGAAATTCAATTCTTCTCTCAATAAACTCTTAATAAAAAAAATTTATAAAAAATAAGGGCATAAATTAGTGAGGCATAAAACTCACAGTGTCCAGTTTGTGGCCCTAGTGAAAGTAGATTCATTCTCATTGGACCTCCCACTCCATGTAAGAATTAGAGTAATGATTTTTTAAATCTTATTATAGTGATAACATGTTAACAAGGAGGAGAAATAACTTTTAGGGTGTTTAAACCCTCCTTGAGTATTACATCTTCTATAAATCACAATTCATTATTTTAGTTCCTCGTATCACAACAATATTCCATGGCCATTGGGAATGGATTCCCAGCTTCAAGGGACCCTTTTTTTACTATGCTTGTATGCATATTTCTCCAGAATATGTGACTATGGTATTCAACCAAAATTTTCACTCCATAAAATGGTATTTATGATCCTTGTATTCCATGATGTCACTATGGAAAAACTCAGCACCTTAGTGTGTTCTGGACCATTCCTGGCTTGATTGTCCCATATCATCCACATGACATGAAATTTGTTTACCATTATTTACCATCCCCATAACCAATATATTCAAGATGAATTGATATTTTGAACATTGTGTAACTTTATTTTTATACCTTTATCATATAAAGAATGTGACACTCTATTCTCAATCCTTTTGGTGGTTCATGTCTTATGATTCAAAACCATATTGCATAGGGTTCACGATTCATTGTTTAAAATATAAATTTCTTTAGAGTGCCCTAATCATTCCTAAATATCCCTTTCTTCAATACCAAATGAAATATTCTAGATGTTTGATTCTTCACAAATCCTTCATGGACCTCATAAAGTAGTGGTGATAATCTTTACATCACCATGTTTTCAAAGCATAAGTTATTAGGCTTAGAAAATAAAGGAATATCACCCCTCTAGGAAAAAAATAAGATCCTTATGAGCCCTAGTAACACCATGGTAGAACTAGGCACCTTAGGGTATTATAGATAATTCACAGCATGTCTACCTTATCCCATATTCATTGACCAAAACTTTTGGGTTATAACTTACATCTCCCACATTCCAACAATCCATGTGGACTCAACATCCATAGTATTTCACTTTAAACCAATAATAACACCATAAATCGTACATGACCATTGTAAAATAGTGAAAATACCCTTACTTGAACATGATACTGATGAATAAGGTATTTTAACTTCCATTCAGTGTAATCTCTTCCGTTTAGGAAAGGAACTCTAATCCTCATGAGCCCTAATAACATCGCAGTGTAACTCAGCACCCTACAGTGTTTCAGGTCATCACTAGAATTTTTAACCCATAATATATATAGAATATTGGAGCTAAATACACTAAATTACAAGAGACAAAAGGTCTAACCCAAAAGACCCTAAACTACTAGTAATAGAAGGTCAGAGCTAAAATACCCTAATCTACCATAAATAGAAGGTATGAGCTAAATGTTTACAAACTACCAGTGACTGAAGATATGATATAAAAGATCATAAACTACAAATGACATAAGTTCCAAGCAAAAAATCTTGAACTACCAAAATATAAGGTTTGAGTTAAAAGTACTGTTGACGCTCCTTTCGTCATAGAATCTAAAGATCGGAAAAGGGGAATATCTGAGCTCAAAGTGATTCAACCTTTGAAGAAGACATCAAAAATCGAAAAAGGCATGAACAAAGGATCAAAAGCAACTGCACCGCGCAAGTTATATCACTGTCGCGCAAGTACACTTGCGCGACGCCCTTGGTCGCGCAAGTGACTTGCGCGACCTAAGTGATGACCGCCCGGTAACCGCCCGGGGTCTTCTCCTTCCTATAAATAGACCCTGTGGGCCCCCCCATTCGAGAGGATTTTTTTTTCCAGAAACTCGGATTGAAGATCCCGACGCCCAAGTCTCTTCTCAAAACTTCCGGAACACTTCTAAGGTAATTTCTTACCTAGAACGGAAGATCTAAAGAGAGGGAGGAAGGCCTAAGTGTTGAAACTCATCAACACTTGCGCGCCTGAATGGCCAGCCCTTAAGGGAACTAGTCACAATTGCGCGCCGCCTTATTCCTTCAATAGAAATTTGCGCATCCCTTATCTGGAAGAACCTCGAGGGGATTCTAAAGGGTTTAATAAAGAGTCGCTCAAGTATTTCAATTCTGATTGAAAATCGCGCAAGTACACCATGTGTCGCGCAAGGTATACCTGCGCGACCAATACTTGCACGCCCACGCAAGACTTGCGCGCCTTTCAAGACTTGCGCGCCCCTACCTTTCTGGGTGACCATCTTGCCCATTTTTTCCCTCTTAAGCCATTTCACCTTTCTTATTCAAAATTCAGTCTTCAAGATACTCTTCAAATCCATTTATGGCATGATTTCTTGATTTGACTTCCTTATCTGAAAGGAATTCGGTGGAATATTTCTCAAAACCTAGTGATTTATACATATTTATGTCACCAAAGATTGACAGTTCGTTCATTCAACCTCATCCTTTAAGATGAGAGAATTCTTAACCTGGGTCTCCTTTTCAGTAATAATCCCCAGTTATAAGTCCTTTAATCTGGGCATCCTCCTCAGGAGTAAGCCCCAAACCTTAATTCCTTAACTTGGGATTCCTTCTTAGGAGTAAGCCCCAATCTCAATTATGGGTATCCTTTTCAGGAGTAAGCCCCAAGTCCCCTAACTTGGGCCTCCTTTTCAGGAATAAGTCCCAGTCATAATTATGGGCATCCTCTTCAGGAGTAAAACCCAAGTCCCTTAATTTCTCTTAACCAGTCCTAAATTACGTTTGATATGGGGTTCCTTCTCAGGAGTAAAACCCAATTATCAATCCTCTCCTAATTTGGGTTTCCTTTTCAGGAATAAGTCCCAAGTTAGAGTATTCAAATCTCCATAAAGCACATATACCTTTATGGACCCTGTTCCTAGATTTTCTCTCTAAAGGTAAATCCTAAACCTTCATCTATTTGGGCAGTCATACATACATAAGCCCCAAACAATTTCTTATGATTTCATCTTTCATGGCACAATTGTCTAATTTTTACCAATACCTCTTATTTCTCACACCGAGCATGACTCACGTGAGCTTAGAGTGTAAAAGTAATTATGACATTCTTCTTTGAGCCATCAATCATAAACATCATACTCCATTACTCGAACTACGCGGGTTCTGATTCCTTTTCCAAAACAAAGGATACGTAGGTAGCCCATTTATGGGTTTGATCCCAACTTTGAAATAATCCTTGTCCTTCTGAATGACGATAAACTTCAAGTGCCCCACTAAGTGGCTTTAAAACCAGCCTGGTCATCATAATGACCAAGAGACTTTTATATAAATGTTTTGAAGGATACCATTGACCAAGAATCTCTAAACAGATATAGATGATTCTCTATTAATGAAGAACCTCGAATACATATAAAAGATTCTCTAAATTTCATGCATATTTAATCATTGATTGTTAAAACTAAAGGAAAGATCATTTTATATTGGGTAATGTAATAAGGATTCACGAACATAACTTAAATCTATAAAGAGAGTCCCAGAGTAGACAATAATTCCCCTCAAAAAGGTGTGATGAGTCCGACCTCCCATCCTCTCGACCAATGCAAATTCCTAAGCCTCATTAGTCCACAAGCTAATGAGCGCCTACCTTTGTAAAGTAGGTCCAAACGGATGTGGAATCATTGGATGTTTCCGGTTCTACGAACAAACCCGCTAGAAACCGATCAGAATGTTTGAATCTCCCATCCAAGAAGGTCATCCCCGAAATCCGTGCGAAACAAAAAATGGTTAACCCGACGTGAATCCTTAACCAAGTTAAAGTGATGTTCTTCTTATTTGTTAGGCTCCTTGGGCCAAAAAATCAATCATTGACATGTGCTCATCCAAAAGATGCAGTGGCCAGATTCATCTTGATTATGTCTGTTATATGGAACAGACACTCTTTTCTCAAGATCTTCTGCAAAATGGCTTTTCTTAAATTCACCCCTGTGAATACTACTGCTGTGAACACCTCTACTGTGAGGTCTGCTGCTGTGAAAACCAATGCTGCTACTCCTGCTGGAACGTCGTCCGCTCTAAGGATGACATCACCAACTCAGTGTCTTCAACACTGGGTTTCTAATGCACTAGTTAAGGAGTATCGTCGCAACGGTACTATCCCAAATCTGGAGGCCGCTCGTCAAACCCTCCAAGTTAACAACTCTACCTGGTCGTCCGGACAACAGCGACCAGCGATCAAGAAGCAGGCGGTGCTGACTACCGTCTCCAACCGTTTCGGGTCGTTATCCCCGGAACGCAATTTCCATTCACTCCCTTACTCTAAGGAAGTGAATGAGCAGGTCCTGCAGGGCCTTAATTCAAAAATACAGGAGTCCTTCTCGAGGTCTCCCATCAACAATCGCCGCCAGACTCGTGCGGTAGTGCGCCCTCAACATGATGAGGGTACCGACTCCAGGCATTCAGCTCAGGTTCCTCGAACCCGAGCAGACAAGATGAACCGCCAGAGACGGAATCCGGTTAACAATGGGCAGGTTGTCATCCCTGCCATCTCCGGAGAAGTCCACCAACCTAACTTGGTGGGAAATAACGAGAAGGCACAATCACTTGTCCGTTTTAATTCCGCTGTCCAGCAGACTCTTCTGGCAGCATCACGCCAATCCCGCCAGGAAATTCTGACGGAGTACCATAGCAGGAACATGCACCTGATTATACATCACCAGTTAGTCAGCAGGCTCGTCTGACTACATATGATGGATATCGTCAACCGCGTTTGGAGAAGTGTAATCAGCAGGCACATACACCTGCTAATACTAATCAAGCCTACCAACAGTCTCGCTTGGTAGCGCACGGGGAAGTCAGTCGGAAAGCCCCGACGATAAACAGGAGGCAGACTCAACTCTCTGCCTCCACACTTGAGTACTGTCAGGATTCACTGACAGGAAAAGGAGGACAGGAGCAGGCACATACACCTACTCCAAGCCCGGAATGGGCGTATATCCCCATTCCGGCGGCTGAAGTCACCAAACATATTTTGTCAATGGTGAAAGAGCAGAAGCAAATTCCTGCTCATATTCTAGATGCTTGCCAGGATATCATAACAGCTTCAGCATCATCTCAGGGATAGACACATAAATCTATCCCTAGCAGTGGAGTGACACATCAACGATTCACTCCGGAACAGACACACACATCTGTTCCAGTCCAATAGGGTTATGGGGCATACTCCCCCATATCATACGGACAACCAAGTCAGGCACATACACCTGATTTGAGTGGAGATCGTCAGCCTAACCTGACCATCTTTCCTGATTAGGCACATACACCTGCTCAGAGTAACCACTTTCGTCAACAAGTGGTTTCTAAAGTGAGTAAGAAGGAATCTAAGAAAAAGATCTGCCCAGCACAGTCAGGAGATCAAAGGCCAATCTGCAACAAGGCCTTGCTCGATGCTGGAGTTCTTGAAGCCCTCAGACATTTATCTGTCGGAATTCAAGATTCTACTCCCTCAGTTCCCAATAACGGGAACATTAATTTTGAAGGTCTTCAATAGACACTTCCTCATGAAGGCTTGCTTCATGAAAGTTCGGTCAATCTTGAAGTTTCTTCTTCAGATGAGAGCCACAGGAACCCTCTGTGTGGTCAGAAGACCAAGGAGCAAGAGATTTCATCTTTTGCTGTAACCCATTATGGTGGTCCTCCCCATGATGATGAACTTCGCTGCGAAAGTACTCTCCGCAGTAGTGATTCACATTGCCTGGAAAATACTCCAGTGGACAATGTAGTGCTGAGAAATCCCTCTTATCTTGAGGCACTTGCAAATGAGAAACCAGTCATGTCTGATGCTTTATCGCTAACAAGTGAAATACTTTCTCAATCAGAAGATAGGCCAGGGTGTAGGTCATTCTCCGAACCACCCCTAAGTCATGCATCTTCTAGTTTGATTAATGATCTCTCTACCAGTCTTGTTGAATCCGATGAAGCAACAAGGAAACACCAACTCTGGTCAAAACAGGTAGAAGAATCTTCATTTAATGATAAAGAGGAAATGCTGAACATGAGGAAAAAACTGACAAAAGGTGAAGTACCAGTCATGTTTTGGCCTTTGGCTGACTCCTAGTACGACATTCCAAAGATGTTGACGGATGATGGAATCCATGATATTCGTCTCAACATATGGAAGACTCTTTGTCAATTGAAGAAAAAAGTATTATCTTACGGTGATTATGAAAATCATATTAAGATAATAGAAGGGTTACAATGCCAGATTGATTTGGAATCTCTATCAGTCTCTCGGTATCTGAAGGCTGAAAAGCAACAGAGAACCCTTTAACATTCATGCCTTGGCGCACTAAGAAAATTGCGTCAGTTAATTTCCAATGCTCCATCTGATGTTCATATCAGAGGATGGGGTGTTCACGGGGCACTACATTTCACAGTGCTTTCCAGTCAGCAAAGCCCACCGAAAATGGTCTCATGCAATGTTATTGCCCATGGCCAGCCAAAGTCAATGGGCTTTGTTCATAATCAAAAGCTTGCTCAAGAACAGGCTTCAACTAGTTCCTCTCAAAATCAAGTATATAGAGAACAAGTTGTTGAATTTCTCCTACATCAAGCAGGCGAGAATATTTCACAAGCCTCTCGTCTGGAGAAAACACGTCATCAAATGACAGAAGTTTCGGAAATCATCCAACGGTCTGTTGAACCAGGTGATAAAAGTGGATACAGGTTAATGCATCCAGCAAATTTCCGAACTAAGATTCGCAAGATCAAGAGAGATTTTAAGAAGATCTCATACATAGCATGTCAGGAGACACCCCAGCTTGTCAGACTGGGGACTTATCTAACCCAACCCTCAGAGTCAACAAATGGGATTCGAGGAGTTGAGCGGAAGCAGCAGGAACATCCCCAGTCCACCGGACTGGGGACTTTTTTAAATCCTCAATCCTTCCCTCAGATAAATTCTGTATTCTCTCGATTAGGGAATAAGCCTCAAGAGGAACGAAGAGCCAAGCTATCAGGAGATTCTATCCAAGTGACGGTTCTCCAAGAAGTTCCTGAGGGATCAAGTCAATGGAATTCCATGTCTCATCATGGACATGGAAGAAGACAATATCACAGAAATGATGATAGAAAGGATTCCATGCAATATGCATCCATTAATGTCATCAATGTCGTTGCTGCTGATTCACCAGATGAGGCTCAATCAGAGGGATCAGACGAAGAGGTTCCTGCTCAAGAAGTTGCGCACACAGACCTAAATGAAGAAGGTGTGCGCACACGTAATCAAAGGCTTACCCAAAATATGGGTATTCCTTCAAGTAACCCACTTCCCCCTCTCCGAAAAGGATCCAATAAGGGGAAAGGAAAGAATCAGGTTACTTCTCACCCTTCCTCTGAAGGAGGTCAATCACTCTCATTAGAGCAAAGGTTTTCACAACAGGAGGAAGAAATGAAAGAATTAAGAAGGTTGAATGCAGAACTACTTCAGAGTAGTCTTCTTCTTAAGAATGCTGAAGTCTGACAGCCGAAGGAATTTGTTGTAACTACTGAGATGGATCAGGAATATCCTCCTTTATCAGTACACCCTCAGAGGTCTAATCCTACGGGTCAAACACAACAACGGTTGGCAGCACTACCATTAGTTGCAGCACTAACCACCACGTCTGTCCAAGCTCCATTCATTGCACCTACCCAAAACCAAGTTCAACCTGATGTTTCTCAAAAGTTAATAACTACTATTGAGTCATTAACAGCTCGGTTAGAAACTATGGAAGGGAAACGGGCGCAAGTTCAACCTGAAAAGAAAGTTTACTCTGAATGGGTAGATTCAATTTCTCCTCCATCCAGTTTTGGAAACCCTATTTTCCCTACTTTCAATGGATCAGGCGACCCTGAACAACATTTGACGCATTACGTGTCTTGTTGTGATCCTATGATGGGAACTCCAGAGCAGCAAGAAGCAGTGAAACTCAGATGCTTCGTGCGATCCTTGTAAGGACCAGCTTTTTTCTGGTATACAAGTTTGCAATCCCGGTCAGTCATCGGATGGAGGATCTTCGTCAAAAATTCCTTCTTCAGTTTAGCTCAACTTTGCCAAAACGACAGTTTTCGATCTTACAAACTGCAAGCAAAGGGAGAATTAAAGAGTCTCTGATTTCATTGCTCGTTGGAAGGGATTAACGTATTCCCTGAGTTTAGCACTCCCTCAGGAGGAACTGTTGCCAATCTGTGTGGAAAATTTGCGTGACGAATTACGCACGCCATTGATCCCTGTGAAATACACAGGAGGGTTTCGAGACCTTACTTCAATCGCTCAACAGATTGAAGATTCCCTTATACAGGCTAAGGTTAAATCTCGTATAATTCCATCAGCTCCAGGAAGGAGAATGGGTAAAGCGGAAACTGCTACATTTATGCTTAAACAAGCACCTGTACCTATTTCTACTTCAAAACCTTCATCTTCTCGAAGGGCTCCACCTCCTGAATGCCAACAACAAAGGCTTTTTCGTCCAAATGATCAAAGAGATCAACGACGAAAACAATTTGAGGATTTGAAGAGTAAAACATACTCTTTCCAAAGTGAGCAAGTTCCTGGTTACTTCATTTCAGCTCTGGAAAATAATTTGGTTCAATTACCAGTGCCCAAGAGGCCTAACAAGGAAGGAGATGAAGACCGTCCCAATTATTGTCCCTTTCATCAAATGTTGGGGCATCCCATCCAGGAGTGTTTTGTCTTTAAAGACCTCCTGCAAAAGATTGTCGACTTGGGACAAGTCAAATTGAAGGGTTCTTCAGCTCATGTAGCGTTTATTACCGCTACAGATCCAGAGGAAGGAGGCGAGTGGCAGGAAGTCAAAAGAAAAACTGTGAAAAAATATGATGATTGGATGGTCAGAAAGACAATCAATCGGACCCATTCCATTTTGCGAACACAATTGAAGAATCCAATTGTGTCTCCTACAAAAGCTGCAGTAAAGGCTCCATCAAAAGACAAATCCTCAAAAGGGCAGCGCAATTCAAAGAAGAAAGAGGAATCAGGAGAAGATGAGTATGTATCAAAGCCTAAATTGTCTTTGAATCTGGCAGATTTCATGCCATCTACTTCAGAGCCACGGGCACCATCCCACCAAACGGCACAACCTAAACAGGCTAACCAGGCAGAGTCTTTATCAGATGAAGAGTTAATCTTTGGTTCTGTTAATATGATTCAATTAACAGATCCATATTCCAGTATTGATGAGCCTGAATTCCTTGTATCAAATAAGGGAATCCGAGGAAGTTATAGAGGTTAAGGATACAGGGGAAGACGTGGATCTTTCCGAAGCCACTACTCTAATTTTACCCCTGCTAGCACTATATATGCAGCAGAAAATCGTGGTAGAGCCCTTCAGCGAGCTCAAAAAGACCAAGCAAGTTCTTCTACCAATGGCCAACTCAGTTTTGGCACAGTTATTTTGGAAGACCGATTAAAGGTTCCATATTATTTATCTCAGCAAGTAAATGGATCTAATCAGTCTAATCTTCCAAAACCAAGGATGTTGCCAACTTCAATACAAGATGCATCAGCTTCCAAAGCATCTGCTTCCAAGGTACCTGCTAAACCGCATATTCCTATTAGGAAACACAGACCTCTAGATCAAAAGTATGATATATTGAAACACTTGTCCCAAGTACCAGCCAAGTTATCAATTTTGGATGATTTGAATCTGTCAAAAGATCTTCGGGAAGCACTCATCGAAGCTTTGTCAAGTCCTCAGGAGTTTGAAGCTGAAATTGCTGCAGTTGAAATCTATCACATAGAGAATAATCCTGCAGAATGCCATGCAGTGATATCTTTTACTGATAAAGATGAAGATGATGTTGTGCATGGGCACATAAAACCTTTGTACTTATCTGGCAAAGTCAATGGTGTAGATGTTCGAAGAGCTTTCATTGACAATGGTTCAGGAGTCAACCTCATGCCCATTCGTACACTTCGTCGATTGGGCCTCACGGAATCTGATTTATCTCCTTCTACCATGATGTTACAAGAATATGATAAAAATGAACAAGAACCACTGGGAGAAGTTACACTCAAAACTCAGTTTGGAGATCTTGTATCCAATTCGGATATCATGATTGTTGATCAAGACTCAGCTTTCAATATCTTGCTTGGAAGACCCTGGCTACATCAGCATGCAGCTATTCCTTCATCATACCATCAATGTCTCAAATACTGTTTCGATGGTCAAGTTGGAACATTGTATGGTGATAAGGCCCCATTCAAGACATGTGAGTCTCAATACATTGAGGCGGAATTTTATCACATGAAGGGAATAGAAAAATCTACAATGAAGGAAATTACCAAAGTTAATGCTCCATATGGTTTGGAGAAAATTCCAATAAATCCATTTTCACATGTGAGTATAGATTATGTGTTACCTATCAGTCAAATTGACAAAATAGGCCCAAATAAAAATACTCTTATGGAAAGATCCATAATGTCAATTACGGAGATCGATCCAGACAACATGGGAGAAATTGGTAACCTACCAAGCAGTGATGAAAGCATAAGTGGTGACGTTTTCATTTCATCTGCTGAAGTACAACAAGTCTATACTTCGCTAATCAGGACAGAAAAAGTTATAGCAACACCAGAGGTGAATAATGATGTCGATTCTCAATCCATCATCTCCTCTATATTTCCCAAAGAAGACCCTTTATCATCAATAGGATCGAAAATGGAAGCTTCTTCTTCAAAATGTGAAAATTTTGACATCTCTTATGATCATGAGAATTTCGTTTTTTCATCTACATTGAAAGTAGAAATGGAATAAATAACACACGATGAAGAGGAAGATGAAGATCTTAGAGTTGCTCCTCCAGCATTTGAAGAGGGTATCTCTACCACTGTGGATGAACTCAGAGAAGTAAATCTGGGTACAGAGAAAGATCCACGCCCCACTTTAATTAGTGCGACCATGACCCTTGAAGAGCAAGAGATGTATATTTCTTTTCTAAAGCAAAATAAAGATATTTTTTCTTGGAATTATACAGAAATTCCTGGGCTTGATCCTGATGTTTGTACTCATCATTTGGGTTTACCAAAAGAACATCGAGGTTTTAAGCAAGCCGCGAGAAGAACACACCCAACCTATGCTTCCAAAATTGAAGCTGAAGTTGATAAGCTGATCAAAGCCAACTTAGTTAGAGAAGTTCAATATCCCAAGTGGTTGGCTAATATTTTCCCTGTAAAGAAGAAGAACGGACAAATTAGGGTTTGCATCGATTACAGAGATCTTAATTGGTATTGTCCTAAAGATGATTTCCCAGTTCCGATTACCGAACTCTTAATTGATGTGACGGCTGGCTATGAAGTACTTTCTTTCATGGATGGATATTCCGGATATAATCAGATCCTAATGGCCCCAGAAGATGAGGAATATACAGCCTTCAGAGCTCATCAAGGTGTGTTTTGTTACCGGGTGATGCCCTTTGGTTTAAAGAATGCAGGTGCAACATATCAACGCGCCATGCATCGTATCTTCAATCCTCTTTTAGGGAAGTTTGTTGAATGCTATGTAGATGATTTGGTGGTTAAATCCAAACAACGTTCTAATCACTTGGCTTATTTGGAAGTCATATTCCACAAGCTTCGACAACATAATTTGAAGATGAACCCTTTAAAATGTGCTTTTGGGGTAACCTCAAGAAAATTCCTCGGCTTTGTTGTACGCCATCGTGGTATTGAAGTCGATCCTGAGAAGACCAAATCAATCCTTGGTATGTCACCTCCTCAGAATTTGAAATAATTAAGAGGACTTCAAGGACACTTATCCTATATTCGGCATTTCATCGCTAATTTGGCAGGAAAAAGACTACCCTTTACCAAATTATTGAAGAAAGGAGTCACTTACCAGTGGACTGAAGAATGTCAAGAAGCATTTGATGTTCTCAAGAAATACCTCTTGAGTCCACCAGTACTCATGCCACCTGTTGAGGGTAGACCGCTTATCCTCTATGTGACAGCTTTAGAGCGATCATTGGGTGCCTTTCTCGCTCAAAAGAATGATGCTGGGAATGAAAATAGTCTCTACTATCTCAGTAGAACTATGCTTGAAGCAGAAACCCGGTATTCAAGTATTGAAAAGTGCTTCCTAGCATTAATCTTTGCAGTTCAGAAACTGAGACACTACCTGCAACATCATGAGGTCCAATTGGTATCTCGTAATAATCCGCTCAAATTCATCCTTAGTCATCCAATGCTTACAGGACGTCTGGCAAGGTGGGCGGTTATTCTACAGCAGTTCGACATTCAGTATGTGTCTCAAAAGGCAATTAAGGTCCAAGCTCTGGCTGATTTCCTGGCTGACCATCCTTCAGTGGAAGACACGTATTCAGATATCGAACTCCCTGATGAGGAAGTTTTCTCTACTCAAAAGAGTCCTCAAACATGGGAAATGTGTTTTGATGGTGCTTCTAGAAGTCCAACAGGGAAGAAAATGGAAAATCCTAAATTCAACAAAGTTGGTTTAGGAATTGTGATCATTTCTCCAGATAAGGCAGTGTTACCTTATTCCTTTTTTTTGTGGGAAGGTGGTACCAATAATGAAGCTGAATACCAAGCTCTGATTACAGGCTTGGAGTTAGCGCTTCAAGCACAAGTGAATCACTTAAAGGTGAAAGGTGATTCAGACCTGGTAATCAAACAAGTCAATGGGGATTATGCCATCAGAAAAGAAGAATTAATACCTTTGTATGATTATGTTAGAGAGTTAATGTCGGAATTCCCTTCAGAACCAACATTTTCTTATGTCCCAAGATCACAAAATGCTCAAGCTGATGCACTGGCTAATATAGCCACAGCTTTAGCAGATCCAAATCGGGACGAGACAACCATCTGTATTGCCCACCGTCGTGCAATTTCACCTTATGTTCAAGTCAGAACAGAGGAAATTAATGAAATTAGTCTCATTCCTGAACCGTATGGTCATACTACAGGATGGATGTTACCTATCAGGGAATACCTTCAAAATGGAACACTTCCACCTGATAGAGCCGAGAAAGAACAAATCTGGCGTTGTGTGGTCAATTTTACTCTTTATGATAGCCCAAACCACCTCGAGAAAATTCTCTACAAATGTGGTTTTGATGGAGTTCTCGTCAGATGTATTGATGGTGAAGAGACAATGGCTGTCATAAAAGAAGTGTATGCAGGAGTCTGTGGTGCCCACCAGTCTGGACATACACTGTCTGATCAAATTCGAAGGCTTGGATACTTTTGGCCTTCAATGATACAAGATTGTGTTAATTTCACAAAGAAGTGTCATTCATTCCAAGTATATGCCAACTTCATTCATAAACCTCCAGAGTTGCTTCATACAGCTAAATACTCATGACCATTTTCCACATGGGGAATGGATGTGGTGGGACCTTACCCTTCAGCTACGACCAAGCAGTTTAAGTACATTCTTACTGCTACTGATTTCTTTTCCAAATGGGCAGAGGCAGTACCTCTCCAAGAAGTCAGTTCTAAATGCATTATTAGCTTCATCAAGTCTAACATCATTACTAGATTTGGTGTCCCTCATACCATATTGACGGACAACGGCACCAACTTCTGTTCTTCTGAGGTAAAGAAATTGTATCAAGAATACAACATTAAGTCCAACCATTCATCTCGATATCATGCGGCGGCTAATGGCCAGATAGAAGCCTTCAAAAAGACTCTTTCAAATATACTGCAAAAGATGGTGGATAAATATAAGAGGTCATGGCCTGATAAACTCTTTCATGCTTTATGGGCTTATCGGACTACCACTCGCAATGCAACGCGGTCAACTCCATATTCATTGGTATATGGAACAGAAGCAGTCTTGCCAATTGAAGTTCAATTTCCCTCACTCAGAATAGCCATTTTTGATCACTTATCTACAGATGAGCAATCCCAAAAGCGGTTGAATGAATTGGAACAGTTAGATGAGAAAAGATTGTGCACTTTGCACCACTTGGAAATCTATCAGAATCGAATAGCATGAGTCTTTAACAAAAAAGTTCATCTTCATTCATTCATTCAGGGAGAATTGGTATTGGTTCTCAGAGCACCAATGATACCAGGAAAAAAGCCTCCCAAGCTTGAACCAAAATGGGAATGACCTTATTCAATACATAAGGTCTACTCCAATGGAGCGTATTCTCTAATCTCAATGGATGGAGAACACATCACGACTCCAACTAATTCCAGATTTATGAAGAAGTATTTTTTATAAACACAAAATATTGTTCCCAGAGCCAAAATAGTCAAATTGGTTCATATTATGTCCTACATGACACTAAACTGTATTATGTCCAATCTACATGACGTTAAACTGTACAGAAGTTCCTATATTTTGTCCGAGATGACATTAAACTATATTGTGTCCTAGCAACATGACATTAAACTGTGTGGCACTTTCATCGTCCGACATGACGATAAACTGTAAAAAGTCCCCAGAACTGATATCCTCATATTGGTTCACCTTAGTCCTAGCTACATGACTTTAAACTGTACAACAATGTTCTATCGTCCAACATGACGTTAAACTGTATAAATGTTCTATTGTCCAACATGACGTTAAACTGTAACAGTTACTTTAATTGTCCTACATGACATTAAACTGTTAAATTTTTTCCTTTTTTTTCATCCAACATGACATTAAACTGTAGAAAAGAAGATGTCCCTGCAACATGACACTAAACTGTGCAGCACCAGTTCATCCTTGCTATATGACGTTAAACTATACAGCAATGGTCCAGTATGACTTTAAACTGCAACTTCGTCCCACACGACATTAAACTGTGAAAAAGTTACCTAAACCGTCCAGCATGACCTTAAACTGCATCATCCCTGGTCCATGTATATGACCATAAACTATTTGCAAATCCCTTACGTCCAGCAAGACGTTAAACTGTGACGTCCTAACTACATGACGCTAAACTGTATAAAAGTCCCTTACGTCCGGAAAGACGTTAAACTATATAATCTCAAAGGTCCAGTATGACATTAAACTGCACCATTCACGGTCCATGCATATGACCTTAAACTATTCGCACTTTCGTCCGACATGACGTTAAAATGGTACACTCTTTTGTCCTTACTGCATGACAATAAACTGCACAATCCCCCTTTCGTCCAATATGACGTTAAACTGTATTGTCCCCATCGTCCTAACTACATGATGCTAAACTGTACAGAAAGTCCTTGATATGTCCTACATGACATTAAACTGTTATTTTGTCCCTGCTACATGACACTAAACAGTGCAGCACCAATAGTCCTAACTGTAAGACTTTAAACTGCATAGTCCCTGAATATGTCCTACATGACATTAAACTGTGCATCGTTAAGGTTGTTATTACCTCTTGTTTCTCACACCGAGTATGACTCACGTGAGCTTAGAGCAAACCTCAACCATAACACTCTCTTTGGGCCCCTAACCATGTGTAAGTCCCAACAACATTTTAATTAGATCGTTGTCCCCAAGAACAACTTTATCATTAATTCATTCTTTAATTGAACTACATGGACTTTGATCCTTGCCCTCCAGGCTGGGTATGTAGGCAGCCTCCCAAGGTTCAAGCCCAAAAATAATCTCTTCACATCGGTTCACCACCATCTCATATGATGTTGATTTGTGAAACCGCCCCTAGAATCAATATTTTTTTTACATTGATTCACTTTCGTCCTTGTTATATGACGTTAAACTATGCAACACTTTTGTCCGGTACGACAATAAACTACAATATTCTTTGATTTCCATATTTGAGAGAGAACTACTATTGACATTGATTTTTCAATCATGATTTTCATTTTCAAAAGACTACGTGCATACATGGTAATGCCTGAACTTTTTATCTTAGGTTAAACCATCATTTCACTAAAGTCCCCTTTCACCCTTCACATGTACAAACCAAATTTGTACAAAGGGTAATTCTAGAACTACGTGGACTTGATTCCCATCCCTATGGGATACGTAGGAACATTAGAGTATCCCTTGAATCCAGTCCCAAGTCTTTTGGGCCTAATCCCAAATTTCACTTTCAGTCCCTTGGCTGAAAAGTCCTCATGAAAACACACACTATGTATTCATTATTATGGTCCGAATTCTATGACCCTAAACTAAGATCACTCATACTTTCGTCCTGAACAACGTTAAACTGCATTTCAAGAACTACGTATGGCTTGATTCTCATTCTTATGAGATACGTAGTGAAGTCCAAAATTTCAATTCAGGACCCAGCCACAACATGATTATGGTTATCATTGACCTATGTATCTCTATATACATTAGACAATACCCATATTTATGTGTTATAATCCTAACCTTAAATATTTTCAGATCTTCATAACCCTTTTCATGACTTCTAATCACAAAAATGTCAAACTTCTGAGAATTCTTTTGCCTGACTATGCAGCATGTGCCCATAGGTGGCCTTGCATAAATAGTCCACATAACAGACTTGTCAGCTAAAAGATGCTATTTATTTAACCATGCAGCCAATGCCCTTAGGTGGCCTTGCATATTTCAACCCCTTAACGGGTTTGTTAAATGATAGTAACTTCATTCTTGGGAAGAATGCCTCTTTTGTCCTTATTTGTCTTAAACGACAGTATGTAGGTATCCGCAAAAAAATATACCCATCCTTAACATATTTGTCCCATATCCTTTTTCATGATCTGAAAGTATTCAAGTCTACGGTTTATTCTTCTTCCCTACGTTTGGGTCAGACCTTCGTAGGAGTGATATTCATCCAGTTCTTCAATATTCTTGTTCGAAAATATCTTCTCCATATTCAAGTACCTCTTTCCATACAACAAACTCTATACTTTAGAAAATTTGAATCTCCATAAACTTTCACTGGCTTTTAGCACTAGGAAAGTAACTTTTTGAGAGTTCTTTTCGCCTGACTATGAAGCACGTGCCCATAGGTGGCCTTGCATAAACAGTCCACATAACAGACTTGTCAGCCGAAAGATGCTATTTATTTAACCATGCAGCCAATGCCCTTAGGTGGCCCTGCATATTTCAACCCCCTAACGGGGTTTGTTAAATAATAGTAACTTCATTCTTGGAAACTACTTCTTCTAATGACTTTTAGCTCTTTTTCATATCATTCCTCAGATTCAAATATTCTTAAGCCATAGTTTACATTTTTTCCCTCATACTCGAGTATGGTAATATGTTTTCAGATAAATTGTCAAGGAATTGAATCAATTTTAGTACATTTCGGTCAAAGCTATTTCGACCTTAAACATTAGCCCCTTTATGTTCGGTATGAATGACTTTAAACTGCCCATAAAAGACAAAGGAACTCTGAATAAAAGTCAAGTCCCAGCTCACTAAACATACATTCTGTATGATTTAGGTAATATTGAGCAATTAAAAGATTCAAAGTTTGTAGGGTTATTTGTAATAATCCTAGTAAAAATCAAACTATACTTACTGGGCCCATTGTCTTAAGTAAATTTGAAGCAGGTAGTGAAAGAATGCAGGTACAAATGATTGAAGATGGAAGTGTTTTTTTCATTGATACACAAGAGTTAGAAGGACATCCACAGACTGGAGTCTCTTCTCTTTTTCAAGAATTTCAAGAGGCTTTCAACATAACACTTCATTTGATTTACAGCATCCCGAGCTTCATCAGAAACCACATGGAATTCATTCATTCAACTGGATACAATAAGAGATGCAGTGATACCAGCTCTTCTTGGAACAATTGTAAAAGGATGTTCTTGAGTGTGGTTTGCGAAAATTTTCTGCTGATCAAACAGTGACTCTGTTGCTGTCCAAGAGACTTGGGAGATGGATACATGGATTTGAGAATGGAGCATTGGAAGTAAAGAGCCATTTGGAGAGAGTAATCTTTTCAGATATTGCTCTAATACCATGTTTTTCTTCTCTCCACCAATCGGTAGTGGAAAACATTTCTGCCCATGGGTTTTCCATTTTCATATCTTCAAGGAATTGACATGGAGGAAGAATTTGAAAGTTCACACCATTGTTGTTGCTCTTCATGCACAACATAACCGAAATAGAGGAGTAGTAGTGCAGCTGCATCTCAGGTGTATAATTGTTTTCATTTGGAACATTGAGTCCTTGCAGATGACCATGACCACACAGAGGCAGATGGATGCTCTGTGGAAAATTAGGACGATATTTCTTCAAGTACTCAGCCAAATCTGAGAGAGTGTTATTGCAAATATCATAGAAATAATGGCCAATAATGTTCATCATGTTGTCAATCCTCTTGCTAGACATTTCATCAGACGTTTTAATTCCCTTAGGAGCCATTGAATCTGCACAAAAGTTGAATAAATTAAACTCTTAAATGGGTTTATTTTTTCATAAAATTTGTGAATGAATTCGGAAAAAAAATGGCTAAGGAATTAAGGTGCGCAAGTCTAAAACATGATGCGCATGTATCCATGTGCCACGCTAATTTTTGACGCGCAAGTGTAAACCGCGCAAGTACAAATACCTGTACAATAGCGCGACATCGAAGAAAACGTTGGAAATTAGAGCACCTTGCACGGCTAAGATAACGTGCGCGACTAGAGCTCGAGAAGGTATGAAGTCCAGAAATCCGGATGCTTGTACGGATGTGAGGCCATGTATTTATAGGCCATGAGGCCTATCTGCGCGCCGTACCCAGTGTGCTCAAGGCCTGCACGATGCAAACTTGCGCGCCGCCCTCGATGCCCTGAAGACCTGCGCGCCCCTTTTCCTTTGGATGGATTCGATTTCCTCAGAGTCAGATCCTCATTTCTCTCCAGATCCAACTCTGAGGGGGGACTTTTGTTGACGCTCCTTTCGTCACAGAATCTAAAGATCAGAAAAGGGGAATATCTGAGCTCAAAGTGATTCAACCTTTGAAGAAGACATCCAAAATCGACAAAGGCATGAACAAAGGATCAAAAGCAACTGCACCGCGCAAGTTATATCACTGTCGCGCAAGTACACTTGCGCGATGCCCTTGGTCGCGCAAGTGACTTGCGCGACCTAAGTGATAACCGCCCGGGGTCTTCTCCTGCCTATAAATAGACCCTGTGGGCCCCCCCATTCGAGAGGATTTTTTTTCTTCAGAAACTCGGATTGAAGCTCCCGACGCCCAAGTCTCTTCTCAAAGCTTCCTGAACACTTCTAAGGTAATTTCTTACCTAGAACGGAAGATCTAAAGAGAGGGAGGAAGGCCTAAGTGTTGAAACTCATCAACACTTGCGCGCCTGAATGGCCAGCCCTTAAGGGAACTGGTCACACTTGCGCGCCGCCTTATTCCTTCAATAGAAATTTGCGCGTCCCTTATCTGGAAGAACCTCAAGGGGATTCTAAAGGGTTTAATAAAGAGTCGCTCAAGTATTTCAATTCTGATTGAAAATCGCGCAAGTACACCATGTGTCGCGCAAGGTATACCTGCGTGACCAATACTTGCGCGCCCACGCAAGACTTGCACGCCTTTCAAGACTTGCGCGCCCCTACCTTTCTGGGTGACCATCTTGCCCATTTTTTCCCTCTTAAGCCATTCCACCTTTCTTATTCAAAATTCAGTCTTCAAGATACTCTTCAAAGCCATTTATGGTATGATTTCTTGATTTTACTTCCTTATCTGAAAGGAATTCGGTGGAATATCTCTCAAAACCTAGTGATTTATACATCTTTATGTCACCAAATATTGAGAGTTTGTTCATTCAACCTCATCCTTTATGATGAGAGAATCCTTAACCTGGGTCTCCTTTTCAGGAATAATCCCTAGTTATAAGTCCTTTAATCTGGGCATCCTCCTCAGGAGTAAGCCCCAAACCTTAATTCCTTAACTTGGGCATCCTTCTTAGGAGTAAGCCCCAATCTCAATTATGGGCATCCTTTTCAGGAGTAAGCCCCAAGTCCCCTAACTTGGGCCTCCTTTTCAGGAATAAGTCCCAGTCATAATTATGGGCATCCTCTTCAGGAGTAAACCCCAAGTCCCTTAATTTCTCTTAACCAGTCCTAAATTACGTTTGATATGGGGTTCCTTCTCAGGAGTAAAACCCAATTATCAATCCTTTCCTAATTTGGGTTTCCTTTTCAGGAATAAGTCCCAAGTTAGAGTATTCAAATCTCCATAAAGCACATATACCTTTATGGACCCTGTTCCTGGATTTTCTCTCTAAAAGTAAATCCTAAACCTTCATCTATTTGGGCAGTCATACATACATAAGCCCCAAACAATTTCTTATGATTGCATCTTTCATGGCACAATTGTCTAATTTTTACCAATACCTCTTATTTCTCACACCGAGAATGACTCACGTGAGCTTATAGTGTAAAAGTAATTATGACATTCTTCTTTGAGCCATCAATCATAAAAATCATACTTCATTACTCGAACTACGTGGGTTCTAATTCTTTTTCCAAAACAAAGGATACGTAGGTAGCCCATTTATGGGTTCGATCCCAACTTTGAAATAATCCTTGTCCTTCTGAATGACGATAAACTTCAAGTGCCCCACTGAGTGGCTTTAAAACCAGCCTGGTCATCATAATGACCAAGATACTTTTATATAAATGTTTTGAAGGATACCATTGACCAAGAATCTCTAAACAGATATAGATGATTCTCTATTGATGAAGAACCTCAAATACATATAAAAGATTTTCTAAATTTCTTGCATATTTAATCATTGATTGTTAAAACTAAAGGAAAGCTCATTTTATATTTGATAATGTGACAAGGATTCACGAACATAACTTAAATCTATAAAGAGAGTCCCGGAGTAGACAATAATTCCCCTCAAAAAGGTGTGATGAGTTCGACCTCCCATCCTCTCGACCAATGCAAATTCCTAAGCCTCATTAGTCCACAAGCTAATGAGCGCCTACCTTTGGAAAGTAGGTCCAAACGGATGTGGAATCATTGGATGTTTCCGGTTCTACGAACAAACCCGCTAGAAACCGATCGGAACGTTTGAATCTCCCGTCCAGGTGGTCATCCCCGAAATCCGTGCGAAACAAGTACCTACACTACCAATGATAAAATGTCCAAGATATAAACCCTAAACTACATCACAAAAACTATTCAATTTTCAATAGTTGAGAAGGTGTAATTATTATCAGGTCAAAAAAGAGTAAGTGTACCATTGAAGAAAATCCTATTCCACACCCACTAAGTCTTCCTCCCTATGAATTTTAAGAAATAGTTTGGGTAATATTCATAAAAATATTTAAATCTTTTAAGATATACCATATATCCTTAGTAAAAATCAATCTATTCTTTACAATTACACTAACATCAGCAAAATATAGAGGTCTCTACCTCTGGGACATATATTTTACACACATTATCCTTTTTTGGATTGGGTAATATCAATATCACTAGAGTACATACATTAGTAAATAAGATCATGTTGGTGGGATTTCATGAGAAATTATTAGGAAGAATCTATTATGATTTTAATATTCATATCTAGACATTCATGTTTACTTGATATTATAATAAGGGTGGGTATCATTGATGATTCATTCAATATCAAACCAAATGTTTATCAGGAGACCATGTGTCACCCATGAAAACAATTTGTGGCACCCCAAAAGACTCATAGAGGAATTTAAATTCCTTATAACTTATCTCATATACCAACAAATGTCTCTTATGAGTGGTTGAATTTGTTACCACCCGCCGAATGAGCATCATAAAATATTCAAGGGGATAAATACTTGAAGAAATGATATTATCTTACCTGGAAATAAGAGGAAGAGAAGGTGTATAGAGCTCACAAATCAAATAAGCCTCCAAAATGAATTTGATCCTGAGTCTTTCCGGAGGTCACGCAAAAGAGAGATGCGTACTGCATGACCTATTTCATATACCTTGAAGCCCATTTTGAAAAACCTCCCTGTTAATGAAAAGTCACCTAAAACAATAAATTATTATTTTTTTAGATGCAATATAAGCTCCCCCAAGTCACATAAATAGTCAAGTGGTAACAGACTGACATCCATTCAAAAATCCTTGTAAAATAGAAGACTAAAATTTCCAAAATACGGGAGTCTCTTCCTGTCATAAATCTTCTAGATACGAACCCATGAAGTCTACAGGACTCCACAAAAGCCCTAGCGATAGGTGTTCCTTGTTGTGCAACATCCTACTGGCATGTCACCCACATCAGGAAAAGGAATTAAGAAATGTACATGTGGTCCTACAATATCCCACTATCTCCATATTCAAATGGATTGGTTGTCCATGATAATGATGATTCATCTCCATATGACCCTTTATTGGTCATGTGACACATCACTGTTGTGGACAATGATTGAATTTGAAAACAATTTTATAACATCACGAGACCCCTAAACATTGTGAAATAAACAATGACATAAAACCGAAATTATGGGATATTCTTGAGAGTAGAATATATGGTGAGTTTATGGGAATGATTTTATATGTTCCAGGTGATCAACAAGGATCACATGAGGCCCCCTTGATATACCCATATAAACTTATTACCTCCAAGATAATTCAACATAGTTCTAAAGGACCCTTAATAAGCCACCTATATCTCACTAAGTCCCCCTGACAAGACACAATTATCTCTCAATGTCCCCCTCATAAGCCGCCTCTATCTTACATAATTTAATGGAAAAAGCATCTACGATCAGGAAAAATCCATTCATTAGGATTCCTAATCTCACGATGGTCCCT
The DNA here is from genome assembly GCA_963277665.1 of Viscum album. Lineage (NCBI taxonomy): Eukaryota > Viridiplantae > Streptophyta > Magnoliopsida > Santalales > Viscaceae > Viscum > Viscum album. Next base: position 375,984,781 of record OY728163.1, on the reverse strand, counting down.
ACACATGTCATCCTAACATTGTGAAATCTCATTTTAATGTCCACGTTATTAAGAAAGACCCCATTAATTGGAAAAAATATTTAAAATATGGAGTGGATGGGATAGTCTTGCAATCACTAAAAATCATGCGACACCTTCCATGAGATCATGTGAAATGCATAACCCGAAGGCCCTCTAAGAAGACCAACCTGGATGGTTGAGATTCACTCTACACAAAGTGATGTCTAATTGGGGTAGTGAGGACTATAATTCTCCCACCCTGGCATGGTAAAATGAATCCCTAGATCCATGCACGGGCACCCCCAAGCATTGGATAGAAATTCTGGGAGCGGCCAATCTCACAATTGAAAGTTCTTCCGCTAGGAAAAAATTTGGGGAATAACCTATGGGATTATGTGGAAGGAATATGAACTTCGTGTGATCATTTGAGGTAACATAAATGAATTCTAGCATGTCAATAGGATTATAAAAAGGACATAAAACATTTCCACTACATCAAATAGGACTTAAGAAATATAAACACTTAACGAATCTAAGGCACATATATAATAAAAAATGGAATAAAAGGATAAAAGATGGGAGACACACAAGATGATATATAGGCTTATCCTCATGTACCTCACATAATCCACCCATGTCATGTGATAACACTAGGTCATTTCACCCCGATCACAGGGTAATCATTTGGTATACTATTTAGATCATGTGAGGTCCTCTTAACATGTCAGATCAAGTCATGTGGCACCCCTCTGGACAGCCACCCAAGTCCCAAAAAACCCTCTAGGCTCTCCAATGATACCTTATGATGCACTCTATAAATGAATCCCAAAACATAAAGTGGAACCAGTTCATATCATATGGTTCTCAAGTTGGAACCAATGAATTTCAAATAACTTCCATGACGTCCCGTGGATAAGTTGTCCAGGTCATGAGACATCCTCCAAACATGTCATTCTGGATCATGTGTCACCCACTAGACTTGTCATCCTTTATCATGTGATGCCCTCCAAGAATTTCAACCGAGATCATGTGATGGACATCAAGACAATTCAACCCGGTCATGAAATTTCCTTCTGAAAAGTCATCCTTGTTCATGCGATATCCCTCATACATGCCATCCATATTATGTGATGTCCCTCGAACAAGCCAATCGGATCATGATATTGTATTTTCACAAGTGTGAACTAAAACCATTCATGTCAAAGTATCCTTAAACATGTAAAAAGTAAAATTAAGACATATAATGTAGACAATAAAGTAGGATGGTGAGGCAATAAGGCATGTTCAATCAGGTGTCATAGGACATGATAACCTTATCAAGTGCACATTCCAGGGCAACCATTGTGTGTAAGCCCAGATCAATGTCATGATATGAAAACCTCTATATTAGAAAAACATCATTTTTAAGCCCCAATCAAAAAAACTATGAGAACTCAGATTCCTACGATAACCAGGATATGTAGGATTCCATCCTTGGGCCTAATCTCAAATGGGAATCCACTTAAATGTAATCTCTATATTCTTCCTACATTCTAACCATTGGGACCCAATCATTCCCATGGTTTGATCATTTTATTTTACCTAACAGTGGGATAAGAAATAATCTCATATATGAGAAATAAGAATCCTATAATAACCAGGATAACTAGGATACCTTTATAAGGCCAAGGTACAAATGGGACTCAACTTTAGTGTAAGTACCCCCATGTGTCCAATATTCAAACCACCGGGAGCCAATAATTTCCATGGGATGATCATTTTACATCACCTGTCAGTGGGATATGAAATCAAATGAACTAGATGACTTGGATTCCTTTTATAACTATGATATAAAAGAAAAGTTCCTAAGGACCAAGATCCATATGAAAAATATAAAGGGTTATCCCAGTAAATAAGTCCCGCATCCCCATATAGTGAGACTGATTACTTTTCTTCCATTTTTTATCACACCAAGCATGGCCCATGTGGGATTAGGTAGTTGAAATGACCCTATCATTTGCATTATGAATTAACACTAGTTTGGGAAATCTCAATATGTAATCCCAAATTAGTTGAATGACATGACTACCCACATACAAGGGTATCCACCTTGGGGTTAGTCCTATGGGTGTGATCGAACTAGGATAATTCATATTCTTACCATAACCAGGATATGTAGGACGTCTCCCTGAAGACTGATCTTAAATAATCGATGCATATGTTCCCTTATATGTTTCCTTTCCACATCATATTAATATTTATAGTTTTAAGGGACTTTATGGGTTTCTATTCCTACTATAAATAGGATACGTAGGACACCTTATAATGGATCAATCCCATAATTGACATGTTGAACACCCCCTGCATGGATGCACATTCTAAAGTGTCTGACTATAGGAGCTAAACATATAAGAAGCCACCCATCATGGGAAATGGATGAATAACCTTAGATACATATATATGGACTCCCAAAAATATTAACATTCACATATTATAGGGTTTAACCAATGGTCATTTTGTCAGAGTAATGGGTTCAGTATCCAGATTATGAAAGATATTTAACCAATAGTCCTTTTGTTATGTTAACTAGTTGTGTATTGGGGTTAAAAAAGAGATTTGTGAACTTACCTTAAATCTATAAGAGATTCCCATGGTATGGTGAAGTTCCACCAAAATGTGTACGGTGAGTCTGAACTCCCATCCTCTTGACCAATGTGAGTTCATAAGGGCTATTGGTTCTAAAACCCCAGCTAACCACCACCATTTAAAAATAAGGTATATATATAGTTATAGATGTGTTAATCATTTAGAGTCTTTGGTAAGAACAATAATGGTGACCTAATGCCAATGATTTTTCAATACATTGGACCCCCTCTGTATTCAATCATCGATTAAAACAAAATGCACCCACTTTATGAAAGGAAAAAAGATGGTGAACTTGGTGCCAAATCATTTCACCATGAAATCTATTTTACAAGATAAAACTGATAGACTTCCCAGTCCTCATCAGACCATCTTTTACATGTCAGGGTGGTTCCCAAATGGTTTTTTTCATTTTTTTCAAAATGATTTTCTGACAGATTTGTCAAATAAATCCGTTATATAGGAAACTGACTATTCTCTTAATAAATTTGAAGTAGGATTACCTTTTGTTTCCTTCTAAGAAATAAAACTATCTAAAATTAGCATTCTTGATCACTTTATTTCACTTCATACTAGATTCTTTAGAAGTATTTCAAATTGATGTTTTGAAGAAAAAGGATAAACAATTTAAGAGGTTCTAAGAAGAATATTCTAGGGATTTAAAGAGTAACATAACACATTTCATTTTGAAATTTTGTAGATAATGATTCGTATTCTCGATCCTAAAATAAATATTAATCATTTCAATTTTCAATTTTTAGAAATAATTTTTTATGTAAGAATATTATTACGAAGGAAGATGTTATGTAATATGAATATAATTTCTAAAAAAGTTAAAAGACAAAGATAGTTTGAAATATTAAACTAATAATATAGTTTTACATAAACCTATTTTTCTCATTTAAAATGTAATATATTCTCTAAAGACTTTTTTTAAGAGATATATAAATATAATAATGTTTAGAAAAAATTGACTATTTTTGCAATTTAGTTATAGAATTCAACATGAAATTATATAAACTACGTTTTAACAGCTTTCTTCAACGAGTGAGAAAAGTATTAACAATTAGGGATTAAAATTTATCATCCCCTATATAAAAAATAAAATTAAATTAAAAAAACAGAAGTTAAATACTTCATGTATTATTAGTTCTAGTATTAAGGATTTTCCAAAAAATGAACTCCTTAACTGTTGAGAACTACTTTGTTAAAATCAAAATTTCCATGCACTTTTTAGACCCCCACTTAACTATTTAATGATGTAGTTTAGTGGTGTATTAATAAAAAAATCAAATACAAGTTCATTTTAGTACCCATGTATTTTTGGGTCTAGTAGTCTTACGAATTAATTTTTTAGGTATCTAAATCTGTTTATTTTGTGTTGTGTTTCTAATATTAATGTTAGAATATTCTGTCAAATAGTAAACATTTTTTAACACAATAAAATTACTATTTTATAAAGAAATGGTAATTCAAATAATTCCCATTAATACTATAATAAGAACATTTTACGTTGTACATTATTTTATAATTTAAAACAGAAACAAGAAAACAAATAAAATTTAGGTTTTTCACCACTACAACCAATTATGAGTTTTCCATTGTAAATTTTATTTTTACCAAGAATTAAATGTAAATAATTTTATCCTTTAACAAGAATACCTGATTCTTATTTCAAGGTATAAAATTAAACTGATAATTCCTTAATTTTATTTTCAATTAAATCACATGAAATTTATGAAAATTTATATTTTAAAACTATAATTTTTTTGAAAACAATTCATTATAAAAAGAAATAGAATAATAATATTTCATATTTTTTTTATAATATTCCATGAAGGTGTCAAATATATCTTGAATCATAAAACAATACATATTTAGTTCATCATTTTTAAGTCTTTTTGAAAAAGTTTTTTCAGCGTAAAAAGGTTGTAACTCATCATCATGATCTGTAAGACATATCATTTTATTTTTATGCTCAACATTAGAGTTCTTAGAGGAATCATAATTTAAACTAGAATAATTACTCCAAGTGGCCTTCAAAATTTTCTTTACATTTATTTTATCAAATTATTTCCTTTAATCATTGATTAAAGTAATGTTATAATTTTTATGGCCTTTTTCTTTTCATTCATAACATCTATCTTCTTTAATACTTTTCTTTCTTTTTCACAGTTTTTCAAATATTCTAGTAAGATTTGGAAAATAATTTTTTGATATAGATAGATTGAATTAGATGATTCATCCATAGTAGTTTCTAGATTATTTTATTCATATTTATTATGATTTCTAGCTTCATCCTTCATCTCAACTTTATTTATCTTCAATGTTCCAATCATCTCTTTCATTGATAATTCATTAACAAGTGTGGATTGACATATGAAAATATATATTCAATTATACTAAGAAGGTAACACACTATGAATTTTTAATTCATGATCTTGTTTTGGAATTAAAGTTCCCAAGGTAGAAACAACATTGACTATTTTAGTTAGTCTTCCATTATCTGAGTGATGTTCTCATCTTCATGAATTATAAAAATATTAAAGAGAAAATTTATTGTATTTCATCTTAGTTGTCTAATATTATCAGTTCCTTCATAGGAAACAGAAATAGTCTGTCACATCTCATATATAGAAGCACATTTAGAAACTCGATTGAAATCATCAGTTCATAATCTATATAAAATATCATTGATTGATCTTAAATTAATATCATATTATTTTTATTGATTGTTATTTTATTTTACATATCTTCCATAGAAATTTTTTAAGGTTTGAGAACCTTTAAATAAACTCATATTCAAATATTTTTCAAAAAAATATTTATTCATTCTTTCTAAAATACATAATTATCAAAATTAATGTATGGATAATAGATCAATAACATAACTTCTCTAAGATCATCTACTCTGATATTTTTCTTTGTCCAGATCTGCAACTAAGGATTTAAATATAAAAAATAAATATTTTAAATTTTGGAAGGGACTAAACTATTGACGCGCAATATAATATTAAACATAATAATCAAGGATTTTCAAAAAAAAATATTATATCCAATGAAAACCTAGAATTTGATACCACTTTTTAGTTATCAGATATAAACATCATAATTTTCAAGGATTTTCAAAAAGATAAATATATCCTATAAATCCCAACCATTGATACCAGTTGTTAGGTTGGAACAACTATGAATAAGTGATTTGAGGGGGTAGATTGTGATCCTTTAAAGTTTTTATAAATTTTTTAACATTCCTCTTGGTATGCAACAATTCATTCATTATATCTTAAAGACAAGTGAGAATCTTAATTAAATAATTAAAATAACAGAGCAATGTATAGTGGTTTGCGAAAAAATGATCCACTTTTCCACTCCACCAATGATCTCTCCAAAATCATTGTGATTTTGATTAGTATATTATTTTATTGAGGACTTCTACAACTAAGTATAGGTGGTTGATATATTTACAAAAATTCATTTACAAGGTTGTCAGGTTCTTTTACAAGGAACCAAAATATCAACATCTAATTCTGAGAAGCTGACACTCCACTAAGGACCGATTCCATGTAGTTGATACTCCGATAAATCAATAGAGATTGATTTGAGGGATAAATCGATATAGATTATAGTTATATTAGTAACTTATATTTGTGTTTTATCTTCAATAATGTATATCTATATCAAAATAATCATCAATGTCGATCCCTCTTTATTTTAATAGTGACAGATAAACCACCATGAATATGAATAAACATGTATGTCTCTGATGTATAAATCTATTAATAACTATTTTCAAACTCTACAAGTATATTTAACAAAACAAATATTGCATCATCAATAGAAATTTGAGGAACTATATCAAAACATGTATATCTCCAAATACTCTCTCTAAAATCAATGACATGATATTATTTAAAAGTGAAATGATTTTCTTCTAAAGAATATTAGTTCTTTTGAAGATGAATATATCAATATTTATATTGATTTTCAAAAAACAATTATTAAAAATATATCTAGAAATACTGCATATTGAATCAATAATATTTGAAGTAATTTTTTTCAAAGAGAGTCGTAACATCCCCCTGAAATAGTAATGATTTAACTAGTTGAGTACAAGCCTTAGAATCAGTTTTAAAATATCTTTAAAGAGTTATTTATTTCCAAAAATAATTTTACCAAAAAACATATATAATAACTTTAATTAAAAACTCCATTATTGACCCATTCAAAGTTAGGGTTTCTCCATGTAATGTTAAACTCCAAAATTGAAGTTGAAAACTTATAGATTAAAAAATTATGTTTAATAAATAAAACATTTGTTCCTCATTCATAGTGTTTCTATTAAATGTAGGTTTATTGATCCATGATTTCTAATAGTATAGGGTTCCTGATCAATACATTTTCTTATAAATTTAGGGTTCCCAAACCATATGTTCCATATATAAACATATTTTATGAACAATGTTTCTCGATTACATTCAAACACATCTAGAGTACAATGAAAATATATTCCAATGGATTAATGACTTTTTAAACCTTCCAAAATAAATACATATTCTAAAAAATACCATATTTTTAAAATTAACATTAAATAAACATTACACCTAACACAAATGATTTTTTTTGGGATTTAAAATAAAAATAAAAATTTTTAATTTTTTTTTGAATCAATACTTGCTCAACATCATCACCTAAAAATTGATGTTCACAACTGATATAATGTGTAATAACTTGGATACTTCCTACAATTTAGTATTAAGGTTTATAAGTAGTTCTCATGTTATTATCAATGATTTAATCGTTGATTTTGATACTTTTCTTCGTGATTTGTTTTATATGTCTGAGACAATTCAGTGCGGGATGAAGTAGGTACAATCAATCTTTGGTGTCATCTTAGAACCTAGGGATTAACAATAGTTATTTTTTTCCTTTTCCATTGTATTTATTTATTTATACATATAACCTCACTTCTGTTAAAAAATATCTAGTGTGTGAGGAAGTTCACATGAGTTAATTTTTCCTCATCAATCCAAACATTGATTATTGGTTATTGGTTAGGGGTCATTGTAAATACCTAAGCATAACATACATGGACATTAAATTATTTTTGTGTAATAATTAATACATGTCACAAAAAGATGCCCAAATACTGTATATGTTTAGTTCCTTTGGAAACTAGAAAACATAAAGAATTGGTTCATATAACATCTACCTTTTCTTTTATTATCCTTTATAACTTGAACCCATTTTTTAACACATCATATTTAATACCCTTATTCAATTCTTGGGGGAAAATAAAATAGAAAAAGGGGTGATCTCAAATACTCAATAAGGGTAATAATGGAAAATATATAATAAAACATAAATATAAGAAAGTAAAAACATGAACATAACTTTTTACAAAAAATATACCACATTAAACATATTCTAAAATCATGAGACATGAAGTAAATCTTGGTAGTTCATAAGAAATAAATCATAATGGGTTCATTAACCATGAGAAAATAACATTAATATAAAATATAGAATTGTGGGAAAATAATAATCACATAATATGATTTCCATAGTATCCAAGGCATTGCTTTGAAGACCATCATTATGTACAAATTCCATTACTAAACCATGTTTATTTTTTATTCTAGCCATGTATTACTAAACCAAATTTACTTGTCATTCCAACCCTGTATTATTGAACCCGATTTACTTTCTATTACATTCATTTATATATCATGAGATATACATATTTACCTAATGCATTGGAGGGATATATAGGTCCCACCTATCTCATAATGAAATCATTCTTATATATTCTACAAAAACATAAATCATTTATCATAGCATAGCCAAAGAAATAAAATGAGTTTTCTAAAAATCACTCCGTAATAACAAAATCCATATAAAGGATTATTAAATCATTAACACAATCAAATGATGGTAATAATAGGGGTATAAACATAACTATATTCAATAGAATCATATTATATGGAAAATAAATTTTATAAAACACATGAACTTAATTCTTGAGGAAAATATCTTTTCTTCTTCAAAAACTTTTTATTTTCTCAAAAATGTCATGAAATTTAAAAAAAATGAATTTAGTTGAAAATATAATTAAAATATTGTAGAGGAATATTCATGTAAATAAGGCATCATGAAATCATAAAAATAAATTCGTGCTATATAAATTAAAAATACATTCTTCTCGTACTTTTTCTAAAAATGCCAAATAGTACGTCGTAATGTAAATGAAAGAAAGAATCCTTCCAAACCATGTAGTGAAAGTAAAAATGGGTAAAAATTACTTTAAACATACATAAAATAATACTAAACATTTTATGATAATATTTTTTGGAAACTTGGACATGGATGATAAATATATCCCCAGTAAATACTTACATATAAACAATCTCAGATAAAAATGAGATTGGAATATGATCCCTTACATTAAGTCTGATTTCTTTTGTATGTGTATGAAATTATCATATAGTGGGTTTAAATATATTATTAACTTTAAAAAATCCATAATAATATTTATGATATCATATATTATTCACTAATGACTTTATATTAGGTATTCTTTTATCAATTCCATGTTAAAACAACGTTTTGGGGAATAATCATTTTATTAATGTACGTGTTTTGATTTTTTATTCTTGATCTTATTACTTATATCCTGATATACTTAATTCCAGAATGTAAAACCTGATTTCTATATCATAAATATTCAGTATATAATTATATGTAATAGATATATAAATGAAATAGAATACACCGTTCATGGAGATGGTAGGTCGTACATACACATGAATGTTGTTTCTGTTTCCTTACTAAATTGAATGGAATCTAGTAAATGACAATCATATTTATATAGATAGATATAAATGAATCCAATAGCATTATTATGTCATATATTTCATTCTTATTTGTTATATATACTTTATAATCATTCTTTAATGGTTAACCTAGAGAATATATCTCATCCTGTTGTGGAGACGGTAGGTTGTACGTATGCATGTGCGAAGGTATAATTCACTTAATAGTTAAATGGTATGGAATTGGATGGTATATTAATTATACATAATAATTATAAAGTTATATTAATTATTTAAATACATTATACTCATCATTATACCCATTCAAATTAAGTATTTCTGAATAACCAATTACACCACAACGTGGAGACATTAAGTCGTATGTACACACACATGGTGATATAGTAATTCATAGGAGGGATAAAATGAGGTATATGGTTGTAAAATAATTATAAAAACATGTAATCATGTAGAAGATACTGGATTTATTACTTATATATGGGAACAAAATAATAATATAAATTTTAAGATAAAATAATTTTGAAAGAGGTGATAAAACAAGTAACTCTTTTGAATATCACTTTTTGATTTGCACAAAATGGTCTCCCTAGGATGGATTTATTCTTATGGTGTGTCATAGAAGAGGAATGAATTGATTTTGGGAGCTTATTTGTTAATATTTTGGATGAGCCAACGGGCTTTAAAGGTGTGATTAAGTAGGAAGAAGTGGTGTCCATTTATAAGAGTGAGGAGGGGCACTTTAGGAATGTCTCGAAATATTAATTTATTATAAATTTAATTTAAATTTATAATGGTCAAAAACTAATTTATTTAGAATATAACATGACTATGCGTCTAAATAATCTCAATAAATAAAATTTAGACATGTTTGGAGTTTATTTTAAACATTATCATTTTGATTTATCCTTTTTTTGACTATTTAATTTTATTTATGGTAACAATATTATAAATATTAAATGGTTATAAATATTTACTTATGTGTTATAAATTGTCCATAATTAGATATGTTATTACATTTTTTTACCATATAATTTTAACTTGGTAATTTTTAAATATATTTTTTATTTTTAAATAATTTAATACTTAATTATTTTTATAACATATCAATAGTGTCAATTTTGACACTATTCATTTATTTGAATTTAAAATCCACACAGAATATAAATTCGAAACAAAATATTTAATACACTTCTAACATGTCATAGTAACCTATATAATTATTTTAGTAAATTAATTACATCATATGATATTTATTTTAATATTTTTAAAAACATTTATTTGATTATTCTATCAGTAAAATAATTTCTACATCACTATTGTGTCATCATTAATGGTAATTATATTATCTCTAAAAATTATAAGTAAATTGGCATGATTTATATAATTTCATTATATTTTTTAAGACTAGTTATGTTTGATTATTTATCATGTTTATCACTATATAAAAGTTATTATACTTATAAGACATGTGAGAGTGGAAAGTTGTCACCTTCTTTTTTTAATTATAATTACATCACATTCATGAAAAAGTCCATTAAATGATTAAATTACAACCCATAGGTTATATTTTTCGACTTTAATTCATCCAATAGTATTTTTGAAGATTTTACCTAATTTTATTACCCTTATTATATTGTTAGTTACTATAATTTACTGATTTACCATTAACTGTGGTAAATAAACAATACCGTACTTACTATCCATTATTTACAAAAAAAATAAATCTATCCTATTAAAATAATTTATACCCATTGATTCCAAATATGGAATCCATTTCTCATAATTCAAAACAAAAAATATTCAGTAATTAATTTAAAATTAATTCCCGTTTTCAAAACAAGAAAAAGTATTTTTAAAAAGTAAAAACTATCAAAAGATTGACATGTGTTTATGTCCACGTTAATTGTGAATTACTTCTAATGAGAAACATTGGATTAAATTATAAAAACATAATTTAAATACACTATAAAACCAATAAAAAATATAATCTATCTATGTAAATAAATTAGATGAAAAGGCAGTTTGGAATTAAAATGTATTATTTGTTACTATTCATTAAAATATTAATTTTATCAGAAAAATACCAAAAATTTAAACCAATGTAAATTTAGATTTCACACTCCTAAATAATATATTTCTTTTTTTTCAAATAGAATATATAAGTGTATTAAAATCTAGATTTAAAATTGGTGTGCCATCAAAAGGTGGAAAAACATCATTTATTGATAAACTCTTCTTTTGTCCAAAAAAATAGACTTTGTTCTTATATCATGTTCTAGAGAATAAATAAGATTATTGTTAATGTTGTTTAAAATTAACATTTTGGTTAGTAATACTCATAATATTTTTTTATATCCCAATAAATAATAATTTTTTAATAATATATCGTTGTTTAGGGAAACTCGGTATTATGTACAACACAAGATATTGAGGAAGGTGGCTCTTGCATGTAATGAAAGCCAAGTCGGTGTTATGCTTGGTGAAATCTTACTTTGGTGTTATATATAACATAATCCAAACATATTTATTTCATAAATTGAACATAATCTGTACTCAATGTTGCGTGAAATAAATTCTACAAAAATAACATGAAATTGTGTGTAATACAAGCCATGTATATTTTTGCGTATAATTCATGATAATACAATTTTGTGTATTTCACAAGATAATATTCATGTAGAATACAACATAAGACATAAAAAAATTAAAAATAATCTATCTCATAAAATCTCAGGGTGTCACATTATACCCTCCATAAAATGAATTTCTCCCTCGAAATTTAGTGGGGTTATAAAAGGCTTACTACTTGAAAGTTTCTTTCATAAAAACCCACATTGTAAAAATTAATAATAAAAATTCCTATTAAAAAGGAAATTTGTAAACATAATAGTAACCCAATGTAACTCATCACTGGGTTTCCATATAGGAGAATATAGGTGGGAAGTGAAAACATGGATATGGATGAAAAATATAACCATTATGTTCTGATGGATAGTGATAGAGAAAAATGTTTGGAAAAAGTTAACAACTAAAAATCCATAAATCTGTGAAGATTTATGTGACCATATGATTCATCGGATGAAAAGGTACTAGAATAAATTTTTTTGTTTTCAAGATCCTTTTCCTATAGATGAAGAACATGAGAAGAAATACTTTCCTGATTTCATTACAATATCATTATTGGTCATGCCTTGAACAGTTTCCACTTCATATCTATTTTAAATAAATAAAATTGAATTTTTCACAATTTAAGTGTTATAAGATCATGTGATAGAATGATAGGTCATTCCATCTACCTCAACCAAAAGGTTAGCATGGATAATTAAATATTCATAAGTCCACCTACATTGAGATAATATAAAAATCTAACAAACATCAAATGAAAAATAACTTATTCTATTTATAAATGGATAACATTAAAATCCTTCAAAAACTAAAAATATAAAACATTAGAAATATTTGAACTAAATCAACATAAAATTTGTCTCTCATATCTCATAATTTAGTTCTTTGTTGTCACATTCTAAATATGTGAATACCTTAATCATGTATTCTCTCGAAACATGATAATAATATGAATTAATGTAGAACCTTAGTGAAAAGATACATTCTATCAATATTATCTATTTCCACACATGACAAATACCAAAAAATTTATATACTCAAACCATGATATAACTTTTCCTTTTATCAGTAATAAGATCATTAATACCATCAAACATCTAATTATCACTTTATCCCATCATTATGCGCATATCATGTGCTTTCCAAAAATATTTCAATCAATTTTCATGGTTACCTATAACATATACTTATGGAAATTCTCAGTGGGCCAATACATAGATATTCCAATATTCCATAATACTATAAAAGATATTATACAACATTATTTTTTAATCCCATTACATAAACACATAATCATTTCACCTATTTGTTGTCATACTCAACATCACCAATATTAATCGCTTATGATTTTCCTTTGTCTTTGGATTTAATATATTTTTGGCCATGATAATCATCCATAACCCTTGGATTAGAGAATTTATTTTCATAATGCCCCAATTTCCTTACAACTATAGAATTAAAGTGTGTGTGGTATGTTATTTGTAGTCTTTTCTCTATTCACATCATTAGAATCATTTTTCCCATTACTTTGACACTAAAATACTCTATGACCTTCTTTTCCAAACTTAAAATATTTGGTATTCCCTTTAATACAATCTCCACCATGCTTCTTTTCACACATTATGCATAATGAAACATTCATATTCTCTTCACTATTGTTTTGAGATTTTCTCTTTAATTCCATGTTTCATTTCATATAAAAATCATGAGATTGACTGGTAACACCAACTTCCATTTCTACCTTGATAGCATAATGAAAAATCAATTAATAGATACTAAAGTCTGTTATAGCTAATTACCATAAAGGAAATGGATTTAATCCACTGAAGAATCGGTCAACATTAATTTCTGGATGGATGAGAAAACCAGAAGCATACCTTTCATGTCATGTAAAATTTCCCTTGTATATACAAAGATATTCATCATCCTTTTTCTTATGATCAAGGAACTACTTTTACAACTTTATTTGATGAATATGATGGAAGTTATTATTGAACAATATGTTAGTAAACTCATTCAATTCCCTGGATTTAATTTCATATTGCTTTCTTCTATTCTATATTAGAGTCCACCACTAGTCTACTTCACCTTATAAATGATAAACAACCAAAATTATGTTTTCATGTTCGGAATAGCGAGGGATTGAAAATAACTTTCTCTAGTACTGATCCATTGTTCTGCAACAAGTGGATCATAAGACCCATTGAAAGAAGGTGGATGTTGCCTCTTGAATGACTCAACAAAAGTTTGTTCCCTTCTCTGCTCATTGGTTAGTCCATAATGATTCAGATATTGTGTAAGTATATAAATAAGATTTCTCATTCCATATCCCATAACATTTGGTTGTGCAAGAGAAAATTCATTGTATTTCCCAGTGTATTGATCATTAACACGGTTCCTTCGCGTTCCAGATATTTTTTGAAGCCCAAAAACAATAGTGTGAGAGGAAAAAATAATACTAGGAAAACAACATAATCATGCCAGAGTACCTTCAATCTCTAACATCTTTGGTTCAATCCTAGGGTTTTCATGATTGTAACTATAATTCTTGGACTGTAACCTATATTTATAATTACCCTTTGGGAACTCCATATACATACCTAAAAAATATCTCTAGGGATCTCACTAATGTTTTTCCATCCTAGTTTCTAAAGGTTAACTAAACCTTCGCTCTGATACCAACTGTAAAGTCCAAATCTTGACATACATGGACACTAAATTATTTTTTCAGCATACTTAATACATGAAACTAACAGATGATCAAAAACCTTATTAGTTTAGTGCCTTTGGAAACTAGACAAATTAAACAACTATTTTATAAAACATCTACCTCATCCCCTTCTTTATCCTTTATTACAAGAACACCTTTTTGAAACATTATACTTAATACCATTCTCAAAATCCTAGTGGAAAAGAAAACCTAAAAAGGGTGAGATCAAATTCTTAGTAAGGGTAAGCATGGATAATATCTTATAAAACATAAACATAAGAACGTAAAAACATGAACATTAATTTAAAAAAAAACAAACGACATTTAACATATACCAAAATCTTGAGTCATGAAATAAATCATGGTAGTTCATAAGGAATAAATCATAATTGGATCATGGACCATGTAAAAATAGAATTGATTTAAAACATGTAATTGGGGAAAACAAATAATAACATAATATGATATCCATAGTATCCAAGGCATTACTTCTGAGACCATCATGGTGGACAAAGTCCATTACTGAACATGGTTTACTTTCAATTCTAGTCGTGTATTACTAAACCAGATTTACTTGACCTTCCAGCCCTATATTACTAAAATATTTCACTTTACATTATATTACTGCATTTTTAAATAGATATAAATAATTATCTAATGCATTGGAGGATGATATATGTCTCACCCATCTAATAATGAAATCATTCTTACATGCTCCCCAAAAACATATATCATTCATCATTGCCTAACCCAATAAATATAATGGGTTCCTTAAACATAATTCTATATTAACATAATCCATATAAAAGATCATTAAATCATTGACACAATCAAATAATTGTAATAAAATAGATAGAAACATAACCCTATTTTGAAGTATCATATTTTATGGGAAATAATTTTTGTAAAACACTTGAACTTAATTCTTGAGGAAAATATCCTTTTTTCTTCAAAAACGTTTTCCATTCTCAAAATTTCGCGAAATTCAAAAAAATAATTTGGTTGAAAATAAACATGAAATAGTGTAGATGAATCTTCATGAAAATAAGGCATCATGAAAATGTAAAAATCTTTTCATGCTGTATAAGTTAAAAAACATTCTTCTCATTTTTTTCAGAAAAAGTCAAATAGAAAATTTTATGGTGATCGAAAGAAATATTAATTCCCAACCATGTAGTAATATTAAAAATGGGTAAAAATGAATTTAAACATACATATAATAATGTTAAATATTTTATTAGATTATTTTTATAAAAATATGGAAATGGGTGATAAATATACCCCCAGTAAATACTTACGTATAAATAATCTCAGATAAAAATGAGATAGGAAAAACATCCCTTACCTTAAGTCTGATTTCATCTACATATGTCAAAAACTATTGAAAATTGGTTTTAAAACAATTATTAACTTTTATAAAATCATAATTATATTTATTATATCATATATTTGGAACTTGTGACATTAAATGTATTGTTTATTTATCAATTCCATGGTAAAACAATGGTTTGGGTAATAATCGGTTTATTTATCGTACATGTTTTGACATGTTATTCTTGATATTATTAAATAGATCATGATATAATTACTTCCATAATATAAATAATTATTTATATATCATAAATATTCAGTATAGAAATATATATGATAGAAAGATAAATGAAATAGATTACATTGTTCATAGAGATGGTAGGTTGTACGTATTCTTGAACATTGTTTCTGTTTCTTTATTAAATTGAATGGAAGTAAATAAATGGTTTATATATATACATTAGAATTATTATTTCATATATTTAATTATTATTTCTTATATATAATTTATAATCATTCATGAATGGTTAACTTGGAGAATGAATCTCATCACATCATGGAGACGGTAGGCCGTACGTATGCACGAGCGAAGATATATTTCACTTAATGGTTAAATGGTATGGAGATGGATGGTATATTGATTATAAATAATAATTTTGATGGTATATTAATTATTTAAATCTCTTATAATCCCCATTATACCCATACAAATTCAATAACATAGAATAACAAATTACACCACAGCGTGGAGACGATATGTCATATGTACGGACACATAGTGATATTGTTATTCATAGGATGGATAAAAGGAGGTATAATTTTGTTCAAGAATTATAATAACATCTCATCATTTATAAGATACTAGATTTATTACTTATTTATGGGAACAACATAAGAAGATAAAGTATAAGAATAAAATAATTTTCAAATATTTGATAAAACAATTACCACTTTTTTGAGCATCTCATTTTGATTTGCACAAAAGGTCTCCCTAGGATGGCTTTAATCCTAATGTGTGGACTCTCTGAGGAAGGTAAGGATATTGTTCAATTATTTAGTCATATTTTGGATGAATCAAATGGCATTAAATGTGTGAGTAATTTGGTATAGTTGGTGGCCTTTTATAAGATAGAGGAGGGGATCTTTAGGAATGTCTTGAAATATTAATTTATTATAAATTTATTTTCCGTTTAAAATGCTCCAAAATTCATTTATTTCGAACATAAGATTTTTATGGTTCGATATCCTCTCATTCAATAAAATTAATACATGTTTTGAATTTATCCTGAAACTTATCATTTTCATTTATCCTTTTGTAATCTAATTAATATTATTTGTGGTAATAATTTTCTAAATATTAAATGATTATTAATATTTTCTTATGTGTTGTAAATTTTCAATAATTGGATATATTTTGAAATTTTGGACAATATAATTTTCACTTCGTAATTATTATAATTTTTTTATTTTCAAAAAATTGAATAATATTTTATTTTAATAAAATATCAAGAGTGTTAATTTTGACACCGTTCATTTATTTGAATTTAAATAAAATTCAAAAATAAGATAAAATTGAAAAAAATTATTTAATATAATCTTATCCTATAATATTCACCTATAAAATTTGTTGAGTATATTAATTAGTTCATATTTTATATATTTTAATATTTTAAAACCCCTTATTTGATATTTCTATCAATAAAATAATTTCTACATCATTATTGATTCATCATTAATAGAGATTATTTAATATCTAAAAATTATAAATAGATTCAAATGAGGTATATAATTTCATTTTATTTATATAAAGTATTTATCTACCTACTTTTATCAGTTTTATCACTATATTAGAATTATTATACTTATAAACTATATGAGAGTGACATGTTGTCACCTTCCGTCATTTTAGTTATAATTACATCACATTCATGGAATAAAGTCCATTAAATGAATAAATTATAACTCATAGGTGATATTGGTCAACTTTAATTCATCTAATAGTATTTTTCTGGTGTTAGGATAATTTTATTATCTTTATCATATTGTTAGTTACCATAATTTACCCGATTTATCTTTAACCATGGTAAATAAAAATTACCGTAGTTACTTTTCATAATATCCAAAAAGTAAAAGTAACCTATTAAAATAATTTGGAACCACTTATTCGAAATATGGAATCCATTTTTCAAAATTCAAAACACAAAAATTGGAAAAATTAATTTAAAATTAATTCCTATTGTAAAAACTGGAAAGCGGGTTTTTAAGAAGTAAAAACTATCAAAAACATGAATTGTTTTTATATCCAATTTGAATGTGAAATTACTTCCAATAAACAATTGTATTATATGATAAAAACCTAATCCAATAACACTTCAAAACAAATTAAAAATATAATCAATCTGTATAAATAAATTAGATGAAAAGGTAGTTTTGACTTAAAATATAGTATTTTTTACTAACCATTAAAATAAAAAAAAAATCAGAAAAATAACAACAAATCAAACAAAGTAAATTTTGATCCCCCAATTCCAAATTAGATATTTATTTATTCAAATATAAAATATTGAAGTGTTAAAAACTATATTTAAAATTTTTGCTCCATCAAAAGGCAGAAAAAACTTTATTTTTTGAAAAATGATTATTTTATCTAAAAAATTGAATATGTTCATATATAATGATCTATAAAATACAAAATATGATTATTAATGTTATATAAAATTCAAAATATGGTTAAAAATTTCATAATGACTTGTTTATATCCCATTAAATAACAATATTTTAATAATATATCGTTGTTTAGTGAAACTCAGTATTGCATAAAACGCAAGCTATCAAGGAAGGTCACTCTTGAATATAATGCAAGACAATTCAATGTTAAATTTCTAAAAATATTCCTTTGGTTTTATTTATAATACAATCTAAACATTTTTCTTTTATACCTTAATCAAAATATATACTTAGTGTTTCGTGAAATGAATTCGTTCAAAAGAACATGAATTTGTGTGTAACACAAGGCAAGTATGTTGTTGTGTTACTAAAAGATAATACAGTGTTGTGTATAGAACAGGATAATCTTGTAGATTAAAACACAAGACATCAAAGAAATTAAAAATAATTTATCTCATAAAATCTCTGGGTGTTACTGTCATGACACTAGGGGATAACAAGACTTGTTTTAGGTGTTATAATGCTCAGGAAAGGTATAATCTTGATCCTAGGGTAACTCTCTCATCTTATATCATTGTAAACTACATTTAGATAATGAATACATGAATAAAAAAAAATGATTATCTCATATAATGATTCATTATAAAATATAAACACCACACTATAATGTTATTTTCAAATTTCATTTATTGCTCATTCAAATCTGGATCATTAATGGAATTTATCACAAAAATATCCTTTTAAAATTTACATATCTATCAATTAAATTCTATGTTGATCTCCTAGTTGATTATTCTCTAAAACAAGGATTAATTACTAAAAAAATTCTCCATGAAATTTCTACTTGACACCTAAAGATTGTTTCTTAGAAACACTCATTAATACCTAATTATTTCAACCAAGTCAACAAAAATCCAATGGCACCCAATATGAATTTTAACTTTCAGAAATTATTGGAATTACCTTCTTCACTACATGAGTACCTTAATTTCATTGTGATTTTCATTAACAAATCATAGATCACTATTTCATGTCTTTTTCCATGGAGTGATATAAATAAAAAACAATATCCATTGAATCGAGAAAAAACTAATTTTTAAATCCATGTTTTCTTGATATGATCTTATCAGGATTCAAACAAGTTACAAAATAATCCTCCTAATTACAGTTTGAGGTCCTAATTCTTAAAAAATGAATCTTCATATCATTATACCATGAATGGAAAATACATTGAAAGACCTGGAAGATTTTGGAATGGGAATCCTATCTCATAAAACTTATAGTGTGTGATGCATGTATGTGGTATGATATCTTCATTTCTTCACAAAATTGAGTTGTGAATTCTATTCAAATTTAGGAACTAAGGGATTGAAATTTCCTAAAAAACCCAATTTTTTCATCCTATTTATTCATGTATAGCATTTATTTCTACATGATCTACTGCTTCATAATGTATCACTCTTCGAGATCCATATTATTCTTTTGTATACACTAAGTGTCTTAATTAGGACTATATACTATGATGATAATCTTACATGGTTCCTCTTATGGCATGGTATTTTGATTCAAAAGTTTATGATATCCTCTAGAAAATTATACTTTCCTAATACAACTATCAAACAACACTAATTAATCAAATGTATCCTTCATTTGTAGTTTGATAACTCTCATTACAATGATATGTAATCTCTATTGTAGAGAAAACTCCAATCATCATTTGTGTTCTTCCGAGAGTTCTATATCTCTTGTTCTATCTCAAACATCACCTAAAATTTTGACTTCAACTGTGAATATTGAATTAACATAATAAAATATCCTAGCTCCATAACTCCACCATGTTGTCTAAAAAACATAACTTGTTATAACCTTGGATTAAATATGTGGTACGAGATATAATCTTAGTAGTAAACACTTTTACCCCAAGCATTACATGGAGAGGTGAATCATTTAAAGACATTTTACAATGCTTTAAAATAATAAATAGATTACATTTAAGAGTTTATTTTCTAAACAAAACACCTAATAAATTATGTATACATGATTAATCTATTATTTTTTATACTCTTAATTTCCATCAAAATGAGAAAAAGAAAAACATATTGCCTAAAAATTCTTTTATGGACACATGAAATTTATATAGTCTCTCTCTCTTTTCCAAACACATAGAAAATATTAATAAATCATCACACAAGGATTATACAACAATATAATCAAACCCTTGGTCATCTATAACCTAATTGAAGTGGTCATGCATGCTAGTCAAACTCAAGCATTTAATAGACAATAAATAAATAACATGCCCCCATGGGAAAACATTTAACATTAGTAAGTTTATTTTCCATTCAAAACATAAATTTCAAAAACCACATTATATATTCATTAATTAATCTACAGATAAAAATTTATAGAACTCAATTTAATAAGTTCCCCCATAAAAATATATACATTTGAGTAGAAAATATACTTTTTCAACACACTTTAATGACTCGTAATGTGTTTTTCCTTCATTTAATTTTTAACAACCCATATTAATTCACTAAACCTTATGTGAATCAATTTCATCACAAAATAAAATTTCCACCAAAAGTTTTTTATGTGAAACAATTTTTTCTATTATTTAAAACACTCATAATAACATTTAATTATAAATTTATTCACTTAGTTCCTTAATAATTCATCATTATTTAAAATGATGAATTAATTAGCCCAAACGGCCAGAAGGCCTTATTTTTTATTTTGTTATGGATAATCCCCCTTTTAAGTGTTGAAGGGAACCCGTACATGACCCATAGGCCCAAGGCACAAGGCCCGACAAACCCTCAATACATGACCTGAAGGCCTAGAGGCATACCATGCCCAATGCATGACCTGTAGGAACAACCCACTTGAACAACCCCTCCCCATCTTTATGTGTCATTAATCACCTAGCTCCCCACCTTTCATTGCCGATCGCATGTCATTTCCTCGTACAAAGCTGCACGGTTACTGGTCCCGATGGCGGCTGCCATACCCTCTAATTCTTCCAATCTGATTAGCTCTGCATCTGGTGGCTGCAACTCCTATTGCTCTGATCCTCTTCTGGGGCATGTTCTTTGTGAACTGGGCACTCCATGGTCTACGTGGCCCGAAGGCCATGTGGCCCGAAGGCCTTTAATGACCCGAAGGCCATTGAGACCCATAGGCCCAAACCGGTGGCCCGAAGGCCCAAATCGGGTGAATAGTTCCTGCTGCTACAGTACCGAATAGTAACTGCTACATTAACTGCTATAGTAACTGCTACACTACCCAGAAACTCGCCTCCTCAAAGTTTTGAACCTATGTCTCTTGGATGCCAAGAAGGAGCCCTTACCACTCGGGTATGTGCTTTTTAGCATGAATTAAATAAATAAATAAATAATAAGCTAATCCAATGCTAAATCATCATTAAATAAATAAATAAATATCTCATACTTATTTAACACCAAAACTCAAACCCATGAGTTTCACACCAAAAATACAATACATAAAGATAAAATTATATTTTTAAACCCTAAAATACTAAACTATAACATATAATACATATTAAATTAACCCCCAATAGACTATATATAATCATATGGTATTAGTGTGAAATTAAATCCCATTAATAAAAACTATAGATTTAACACTAAGTCACCTTCTTATAGGTACTTTTTGACACTTAATCTGGTCATACATTGGTTCGGGTTTGTTATGGGTTGTTTTAGTTGAAATATTAATAATTTTAGTGCCTTAAGGGTACATTCATGGTGGACTCATAGTTTGGTAAAATGGTGTGGTTTGTCACAGGAAACCATCTAGCCATGCTGGAGCCAATGAAAGGGAGTTAACAGTTTCTTCAAACCATGTGACCACTCCCTCAACCAATGTGGATTCGAATAGTGTTGTTTTTCATGGATGGAATATGGTTAAAGTAGCCATGAACCCAAACCATGCTCCCAAAATAAAATCCCAGGGAGGGATCACAGTTAATACTCATCGCGTGATTCGTGAAAAAATCCATGCATGTGGGTTTTAAATGTCATGAATATTAATTATAAAATCCAAAGATACTCATTTTAACCCCAAATTGACCCCAATTAAACCCTAATCTTTTTCACCAGTCATAGAGTCTCTTAATAAGTGGGTTCGTATCATCTAACCCCTTATCTTTGTAGATCAAAGTTCTAGTGATCTTGTTGGATCTCCATTCAGTAAGTGCTTATCCTCTCATGTGGTTTCTTCAAGACTCCTCTTTTCCCCTCATTAGATTTTGATACATCATCATGTTTTTTATGTATCTATAATCCATTTGGATTCATCTTTATTCTAGTATGTGTTTATCGATATCCTTCTCCATCATTCTCATTGGCGTTCCCATTATGGGTGTTTATTTGTTTCTATGATTAAAAGTGGGTGGATCCATAAAGCATTATAATACAATTGAAACCATAAATTTCTATAATAAGTTGAAAATGAAATTTTAAATTATTTAAAACTCTTTTTTTGATATTATTGATGTTTGATTTTGAGATTATTGATGTCTAATATTGATATTAAAATGAAATTTGTTAAACCCCCCCCCCAATTTTAGTGAAATTGGAATTGTTGGTGAATTTGATAAAATTAATTGCTTTATTTGGAAATTGATTGGATAAAATGATTTTTTGTTGATTCTAGTAAAATGGATTAAATTGAAATATATTTTTTAAAGGTCATGAAATTGATGGATACCTTTATTTGGTTTTCAAATGAAAAATGGCATGTCAAAATATAATTTTTGGGAATGTTGGCATGAAAATCTCATCTGGGGCCTCAAAAATCCATTGTGGGGTAAACCAAACATGCCACCCATCCTAAAAGACCATTCCAGGGCTAATATAATGGGTGTGTACAAGCTACGATATGTGCATAAAAGGATGAGATTCCATACAGAAATGAGTTTCATACAAAATATGATGGATAAATATGTGGCTCCTCCATAGGGAAAATGTACGCTTAATTATGGAGCTCACAAGAAATTCTTATTGTGCACAAAAAGTTAACATTTTGTGCAATAGATTATCCAACCTCTCAAGTTTCATACCAAATAAAAAATAAATTTGGTGATGTGAGCATCCAAGCCCCAACAACAAAGGAAGATGTTATGCACAACTCAACATGAATTCCTAAGGGGTTGTGCACCGACAACCGAGGATTTATATTTTAAATATAAGATCACCCCATACATTGGGGAGGATATCAGGATGATTATGTTTTACTTTTTTGCACAGAACTTCTGGTCTTCTTTGATACCATGCAATGAGGAGCCTCAAAGGTATGTCCTTTTTGTGAAAACCCTCTTGTGGGGAAAATGACATGGAGTACTATTGATTGATCCTCGTAAAACTATCCTAAATGATAGTCGAATGTTTGAAAATAACCATCATGCATAAAAAATTGATCATACATGTAACTAGTAATATTTCATGAAACCGTGCCTCCTTACTTTATTATTTTCCCATCTGGTAGATCCCTCTACCCACACATCTCTTCGGCGCAACCCAACCAAGTTTCATGCACCAATATTCGAGTCCACTACTTGAAGTCTTCTATGAATCTATTGTATCCATTACCCTAACTTTTTCTTTTAATATTAGGTACTTTATCCCCTTTTTCTTCTATTAATATGTATCATAACATGGATCCCATGATTGGAAACTCCTTCAAGGCAGTGCCAACTCCATGCCCCGCCCAAAGGTGCATGAGTGTTGGTCACATAAACCTAAGGGGTGAGGAGTCATTCTGCCAATGTCCAAGCTACATAACATGAAACTATATAGTTCTAAAACATTATATCATGTCGTTAAACAACATTATTTCCTAGTCATATGACATTAAACTACAAAACAATATCCCCATCGCATGACATAAAACTTTATCCTTACCATGTGTAGTAAACATAGGATTCCCCATGGTATCCCAAATTTGAGGAGATCCTCCCAAAATCATTCATAAATAATACTCAAACCATTTTTATACGAGATATACTCTTATTAAGGGTAGATTCTACTCATAATCCCTATAGGATATCTCACCAATTCACCTTATGTGACATGAGTGTCCTTAATGCATGATGTTAAACAACTTGGATCAGTCCTATCTCATGAACCTAAACTATAGAATTGAAATACATGGGTTTTCATTCGTATATTATAAATATGGTATATAGGATGCCTCCCAAAGGTTCAATCCTGTTTATGGTAAACTTTTGGTGTTCACTTCTAGGGGATCACCTCCCAAATCCACCTCAAGGGGCATTCTGATCCATGCATCCCAAATACATCTCAAGGTGAATTCTAATCCATCAACTCAGGTTTTACATCTTACCTTCTAGGGATACACCTCCTAGATCAACCTCATGGTGTGTTTTGATCCATCCACACCATATCTACCTTAAGTGGAATTATGATCCATCAACCATGGTGTGACATATTCCCTCATAGGAACACACCTGTTGGATCTTCCTCAAGCGGTGTTATGGTCCATCCATTTTGATTCTTCCCTAAGGGACACTCCAATACATCAAACCAGGTGTCACATATTCCCTCCTAGGGAAGAACCTCCTAGATGTACCTTAAGTATAATTATAATCCATCCATCATGGATTAGTATCATGTGTAATTACTTTCTATCAACCCCGGGTTGTCATCTTCCCTCCTATGGATGCACCTCTTAGATTCACCTCAAGGGGAATTTTAATCCATCTATCTCAGATTGAACTCAAAGGGAGTTCTGATCCATCCATCTAAGATCTACCTCAATGTCTGTTTCGATCCATCCATCCTAGATTCATTTCAGCGTGCGTCCTGATCCACAATCATAGATCTACCACTATGGGAATTTATGATACATTGGTAAACTCATGTGTAATGTATTCCCTCCTAGGGACGCACCTCACATATTTTCCACCACGACTCATTCTAATTGTTCCTCATTCATATCAGGTTGTTCAGTCCTCTATGCTACACATATTGATTTGAGGCATTGATTCCTGGTCCAAACTCCATGAAACTAAACTAAGAGGTTTCATTGGTCTAAGATTTAAGACCTTAAACTAATATCCTCATTATGGTCTAGGAAATATTACCATAAAATATTTTCAACAGTTCTAAAGATCATGACCTCAACCTATTTATATCCCCTACAATCCATGTTTTGCAACTTTAAACTACAATGCCTGGCTTCCTTAATGCATGATGTTAAACTGCTACCTTTCCCAAGAAAATCTTCGGATTCCTTTGAATAAAATATTATCTTACCCATATCAAACCAAGATGCCCCGTATGAAGAATATGGGATAAAAAAATGTCCTCAATTCATGATATTAAACTACGATCTTACCCCACATAAAATCAAGATTCCTCTTTGTAAAAGATGAAATTTACCCTATTTGAAATCAAGTTACATCATACGATAAGTATGGGATTTTCAAAAAACTATATCCCATTCCCCAAACATGGGATTACTCACAATACACTTGGGATGCCTCATATTACCTCTCTATAGAGGATCACCCCTATCGATGTCAATATTCTACCACACCATGTTTCAGAAATACGTATGACCTGATTCCCATAATCATGGGATGCGTAGAGAGGCCTAAACTCATCATATCAAGGCTCAAACACAAATTAACCAACACTTTGGCCTTATTTGTGGTATACTGGCTCCACTAAAGTCAAGTGTTCCCACTATCAGTGCCACATATGCTTCCATGGGGCAAATATCACCCTATTCTAACCATTATAACATTAAAAAATTTATTCTCTTTTCCATCATCCAAGTATTACGAACATAAACTATGTTTTTTCCTCCATATACTTTTTTGGTATTCTATTTTTCATTATCCCCCAATCACATCTGGTTTTACCTCTTTTGTTCCACATAATAACTCAGTAAAAAACACTTTTACTATCCACATACCATGACTTTAAACTGAGTTCCCATAGTCCAAGAAACATGAATCTATAATTTATGCCATGGTCTCGACTATATGACCTTAAACTAAGTGTATCACCTACAAAACTACATCTGTCTTGATTCCTATCCTTATTAGATGTGTAGTGATGACTAGACTTTCTATATCAAGTCCCATTAGTATATTCACTATAAGACCATCCGTTATTGGCGGTCGAATCCCCCCACTATGTACCACATGCCTCGTTTCAGATAAAATCCAAATTCAATTACCTTGACCCATCTTAAGGCCAAGATTTCCTCATAGATTGACATGAAAAAGGAAATAACACGATTCCAATGTACAATCTTTCCAACATCCTTATTGCATTATGTTAAACTGTACTCATTCCCTAGATATGTTTGGGATTCCTATTAATAAGAGATAATATTACTGTATATAAAACTAATATTTCTCATATGATGAATATGGTATGAACAACCACTAACTTCATCATCATGTGATGTTAAACTATATATTTACCCCATATAAATTTATTATGCCTCATATCCATGTATGAGAATATTCAATACCCTTGATCAATAGGGTATCCCATTATTGGTGTCAGTATTCTACCATACTATGATTCAGAATTATGTGTGGCTTGATTCCCACTATCATGGGATACATAGTGATGCTCAGATATTCTATCTTGGGTCTATCCTCTCTATAGACTTGTCACAGGGAATTTTCCTTCCCTGGTTTTACGACGCAAAAATTAATGTCCTTGAACTAAAACCCATGGTCCAAGCAGCATAACCACAAACTATTTTCAGCCTCCCCATAAATGTTTCATTGAATGAGGGCCTTCTGGGTCCTAATTCACTTCATGTTAATCCCCTTTCATTCCACACAGACCACTTTAGAGAACCCCATGGTTCAAACCCTATAACCTTAAACTAAGATTAGAATAGGAGTCAAAAAGGGTGTTTTTTGTTTCATTAGGTGGCCACCAAGACCTTTATATTCATATATTTTAAACATCCTTCAATGTTGATTATGTTTCTTCAAGACACCCTCCCCATGTTATGTTAAACATGGCCTTAAATTGTTTTCCACAGTTTCAATATTTATGACCATAAACTAAAATCCATGGTCATAGAATCATGACCATATATTGTATGTAACCCACCACATGTTTTATATATTGGTGTAGGGTCCCCCATTAAGAAACCATCTTTCACTCTCATCTCCCATGGTTGGGAGGGTATCATTCACGTCGATTCACTATGTCCATTTTGTAGGAAATTAAAATATGAATCTACCATGGGTAATAAGCAAGTGATTACCTATTGACATGACATGAAGAAGAAATTTCATGTCCAAAAACCTCCCCATATGGCTTTAAAATGCATTTTAATCGTCCTCATACATGATATAAATCTACAAGTCATCTTAGTCCCTCGCCCGAGAATCCCTTTCCTTCGGTGTCGATCATCTACCACATCATTCAAGTTTTTCTTCTATCACTAATTATCCAAGATGACACTCCTGTAGAAGATGATTTTTATTTATTTATACTGATACACCCACAATAATGTTCCATAATCCTAGGTGGTGTAATTCTCTGATTGTTGTAATCCATTCAAACATTTCATCAACTCATTTCTACACATCAAATTTCCTTTATTTGGATCCACATCCACCTCTATGTTTAAAGGGATCCCCTTAACAGTAATGGTTCCTAGAAAAAATGGCTCCCTTACCATCCTAGGCCAATGCCCCAAAAGAATTTTTATGACATTGTCAGATGGGTCCTGTGTTTTTCAAACATGGTCAGTGGTCAACCCTCATTTGTTTGCCCCCATTCCTAGATAAGCGGTACAGATGAAGGGTTTCAAACATGGTAAAAAATTATCCCATATCCTCACACCACTTTAATTGTGTTACAAATTTTATTCATCATGATTTAAACTCATCATTTCCCTTTTTTAAGGTATAATTAAATTCCCCTGATGTTACCCCATTTGTGCACTAAACTATGTTGTAAAAGAAATTAGTTATTCTCTGAACCCCATTATCCAGCTGAAGTCTCTCTCAACTCGAAAACCCTCAGGGGTTAGTTAAAAATAGAAGAACACCAAGTGTTAAATGATTATCTAACACTCTCAAATTAACAATAAATCACATTTACTTCCCTTGTTTCGTACACTGATTGCTCGCACCATGAATCACTGTTTTATTTTCACCCTTACACCATTGTGCTAAACTAGTTTTGTATTGAAAATTTTAAAAATAATAACTAATTTCACTTCATTTTTTATTTAATTATTTTTTATCACTGTTAAAATGATAAATGTTACTTGTTTTGATAATTTTAATGTTTGTGGAGGTGATTTGGAGGACCCCTGACAAAGTTTAAGAAAAAAGGGCCAAACTGCGCAAGATCTAAACACACCAGTGGCCTCAACCACAAAATGCTATTAAAATGTGTATCGAATTGGCCTAATATTTTTTTTCATAGTCCAAAATTAAGTGGGATAAAACTTTTATCAAGTAACCCAAGCCCAATTCGTCCATATATTGGCCCATCTAGACTGATATATCCAAGACACCATGTCTGTATGATGTCAAAAGTGGTGTTGTATTCTATTAATATCCTGATATGTAGGTGTCCAAATGAAGCCAAAAATTCGGTGGAGATATTTAAGTGGTCTTAAAACAACATTTTAGTTTTTAAAAAACCTATATAATACATTATGGATGTAGAAAACCATGGGCCATGTGGTTTTAAGAGGCATGTGTTCCCCAAACCACATTCCACTTTGCCAATAAAGCGGAACCTTGGTCTCTAAATTTTCATGTTCAAACAGAAGGAAAATATCTAGTATTATGGATACCCAAAATATTAATATCCTCATCCAAGAAGTTATGGAGGTCCCTATCCACATTGGGGTTCAAGGATGATGGCAATGTTCCACCCGAGCCTCCTCCTCTCGATGGCCAGCTAAATGGTGGATGATCATTTCAAGGGAGCTACACGTACTTGGGAGGGAGTTCCAGAAATTTTTACTTTACTGGTTTTGGTTAATATGTGTTTAAAATATTTCACTTATGTTTAAATTGGATGTTATTCTCTTCTAAATAAATTTCATCTTTTATTATTAAGTGAAACACAGTCTATTTCAACACTGATTAGGTTGATATTTCATGTGGGAATCCTGGTTTGTTCTGATTGGACAAGACAAGAATCCTATTTTATCTCACACATAAATAAGATTTCAGTATTCCTTAGTAGACGTTTTTTATATTTTTAGAACCAAACCTTCATAAAATGATTGTTTTTTCAAGGGGTGATTATTTGAGCATCGTTTTATGAGGCGAGAGGGATGTCGAGATCTTGAAACCCCTCTACCAAAGGATTACATTAAACCATATAAAATTTTTAGAACAATGAACCATCCAAGATGTGTAGTGAAATTGAAATTATCTTCTTATATCAAAATTATAAAATACCACCATTAATTATCAATTGATAATCAGTTTAAATCATGTTATTTTCTTAAAACATTTTTTCAACACCCCCACACTATTTTGTTTCTTTTTATTAAAACTTCAACATATAAACAACCAAATCTCTTTAGGAGAAAAACGAGGGTCTAAAATATAAAAAAATCCATAAAAGCATAATAAATTTTATGTTTCATGATGATGTGGTCAAAACATGGCGTTATTTCTAGATAGTGATTTTGGTTTTACTGTATGTTTCTTATAAAAGTATTGCGTAATTTGTAATTATTTTACCTTTTTTATTCCTTAATTTTTAATATAGTTTATAAAATAGTCCTTATGTAACCCTTTTTCATGATTTGATCTTCATCAGAGGAAATATTACGTACAAACATGAACTGGAGGGGATCATACATCAGCGACACCGAGATGCACAAAGAACCCTTTGAAGGAAACACAAAACATATACATAATTATTGATCCTTGTCCTTCTGAAACACATGTTAAAATTGAATTAAACATGTATAACAAGGATGAAAACAAATTAAAATTAAATGAACTAACCAAACCTAATATTGATATCCAACCCACTTATATTCAAATTCATGGTGATACACCAAATTTTGAACTTAATCCGGTGAAATTAATTTATTACCAAGATTCTATGGACTCAAGGGAGAAGATCCACAAAATAATTTAAAAGAATTTTATATTGTTTTTTCAACATTAAAACCTAATTATGTTTATTAAGAACAACTTAATATTAGGGAATTTAAATTTTCATTATAATTCACTGTGAGAGATTGGTTGTTTTATGTTAATACACCAATTAGAGGTTGGGTTGACATGGATCACCTATTTCTAGAAAAATACTTCCCAGCCTATAGAAAAATTATAATAAGGAATGAAATTTCTAGGATAATACATTCTCAAGGGGAAATGCTTCATGAATATTGGTAAAGATTTTAAAAGATTTTTTCTAGTTTCCCAGACAATAAAATAAGTGGTCAACATTTAATCCAGTATTTTTAGGATGGTTTATTTCTTATTGATTGAAATATGATTGATGAAGATGTATATGGTGTGGCAGTTTCTAAGACCCCATTTTCTTTAAGAAACCTAATTGACAACATTTCATAGAACACTGAATAATTTGTTTCAGTATCCAATGTATCTATTTGAGGTTTCCATTAGGTGAAAAGTATTGAATTAGAGAATAAGGTGGACACGAAGTTCAAAGAAGTAAGTACCCTTATTTGACAACATTCTATTTCCCAAGGGAAATCCCAATATTTTCCTTCCATCCAGATTTTAATATGTTCTTCAAACACCCATTATTCAGACCAATTCCCCCAACGAAGAGAAACTTTTGAGAGTTGTGAGGAAATCCAATAGGCAAGGGGGTATTCAAATTAACCTCAGCAACCATGGAACCAACTGGGGTTGAGTAGTCAAACACCACCACCCAGAAAACCTCAAACAAAACAAAGGCATTTCCAAAAACCTCCTCCAAAACATGATCCTATCCTTGAAGGCATGATGAAAAAATATCTTCCAATAATATCCAATTCTAATATACCACCCAAGCTACCATAAAATACCAAAAACCCCAATTAGGATATCTCTCTAACTATGTGGGGGAAATTCAATGTCATGGGTCAAGTAAACTACCCTCCCAACAAGTATTTAACCCTATAAATGTTAGTTATATCACCCATAGGAGTGAAAAAAAACACAAATCCTAAATAAAATCTCTATTAGAGTCATTCTTTCATGAGGAAACCACCATACCAACTACTGAAAATGGTCCAAGAGAAGAAAATCCTTTTCCTTAGAGAATACCTTCCAAAGAAAAGAGTTTTTATGTTGATGATTCACCTGTCCCAACTATTCCTCTCCCATTTTCCCAAAGTTCCACCCAACCAGGAACACAAAATGAAACTGAACATGATAATGTAATACTGGAAACTTTCAAAAATATGTATGTTAGCATCCCCTTGATTGATGCTGTGAAGAAAATTCCATGATATGGAATGTTTATAAAGGATATTTGTACACGCTGAAGGAATCATAGAGGTGATGAGAAGGTAATATTAGTGAGTAATATCTTATAATTGATAAATCCATCACTTCCCACCAAATTCAATGATTTCGTCACATTCTCGATTCTTTGCACCATAGGGGAGTATTCCTTTTCCATTATTATGATTGATTTTGGTGCCTCTATAAATGTGATGCCTCACTCAATTTTCTCAACATTGTAGGTTGGAGAACTAAATCCAGTAGGAATTATTGTTCAACTCTCAAATCAAAGTACAACACACCCCACTAGTGTTTTAGAGGTTGTTCGGCTGAGGGTGAAAATTTTAATTTTTCCTACTGTATTTTGTTTGGGTGAAATGGATTATGATAGGAATAATGGACATTAACTAATTATATTGGGGATAACTTTCTTGAAAACTTCCAAAACCATAATTAATGTACATAATGGTACACTATCTATGGATTTTGGTGGTGACATTGTCCACTTAGACATCTTGGATGTCATGTACCACCTCTAAGAAGAACATTCATCTCTCCTTATTAATTAAATTTATGTACCCCCTTACCTTGAAAACATCTTTTCATTCCCGTAATCCTCAGTATGAGTTCTCATAATTGATTAAAATTTTGAGAAATAAGTCATGAATATAATATTATAGTGGTTTAGAAAAATTTCATGCATGTTTTTTAATTGAATATTTTTGAACACTAAGGATCACATAACAATCAATAATAGTTCTATTCTTGTAAAAGATAATTCCTCATTTGAGGACAATACCATTAATAATTTAGATGAGATTAGTGACATATCACTTTTAGAAACACTCCCATCAATCCAAAATCCACCTGAATTGGACCTAAAACAACTGCCACATGATTTAAAATATTTCTATGTTGATAATAGAAATAGGTTTCTTATCATCATTTCTAGTTCACTCCCTTATGAGCATGAATTGAGACTACTTGAACATTTATGGGAGTATAAAGAAGCTTTCGGAAGTACACATGTGGAGATTATTAGTATTATCCCATCAATTTTCACACATCATATATTGTTAAATGATGAGGCTAAACTAGTGAGTCACCCACAATGTCAAATGAACCCAAACCTCCTAGATGTTTTTAAAAAGGAGGTAACAAAATTATTGGCTACTGGAATCATTTACCCCATCTCGAATAGGCAATGGGTCATTCTAGTACAAGTGGTTCCTCAAAATACCGATCTTACCTTAACAAAAAATGAAAACAATGAATTGGTTCAAACATGTCTGTAGAATAGTTGGTGTGTATTTCTAGGCTATTTCCAATTAAACCAACACACTAGGAAGGAACATTTCCAATTACCATTCATTGACCAAACTCTATAGAGGCTATCAAAGAAGACCCCTTACTATTTCATTGATTTGTATTTTGGATACCTTCATGTCAATATTTCCCCAAAGGATCAATAAAATACAACATTAAATTTCCCCTTGGGAACATTTTAATATAAAAGGATTCCATTTAGTTTCTGTAATTCTATGGGTACAATCCAGAGATGCATTTTTAGCATTTTTTCTAATTTCCTATAGAATTTCACGGAAGTATTCATGGATGAATTAACTATTTATGGATCCTATTTTGATGAATATTTGAGTAGTATTGGTTCATTCTAATGTAA
This sequence comes from Viscum album, assembly GCA_963277665.1. Classification (NCBI taxonomy): domain Eukaryota; kingdom Viridiplantae; phylum Streptophyta; class Magnoliopsida; order Santalales; family Viscaceae; genus Viscum; species Viscum album. The sequence continues at coordinate 375,950,864 of OY728163.1, read as the reverse complement.
CTTTATTGAAAATAATCTCATTTATATTATGAGAAATGAAATTTAATGGCGATATAAGGAATAGTTTTGGGACATGTCATTTCTAGGGAGTGTATCAAAGTAGATAAATAATAATTGAATTTCATTTCTTTCATATCAACCCCCTAAAATATATGGGATGTGCATTCTTTCCTAGTTCATGTTGGATTTTACTGTCATTTTATTCGTGACTTTAGTAAAATTTCACTCCCCCTCTCTTGATTCCTCCAAAAAGAAAAATTATTCTTTTTGATAAATAATGTGACAAATCTTTTAATAAGTTATAATTTAATCTCACATCACCCCTAGTAATCCAATCACCTCGGTGGGATTTACCATTTGGCATCATTTGTGATGCCTCTAACTATGCAATTGGGGCAGTTTTATCACAAAGGGTGTTCGAGCTACTGATGTCTTTGCCTATGCCTCACGTAAATTGTACCCTACCCATGATAAATACAATGTAACAAGAAAATAATTTCATTCCATTGTGTTTTCCTTGAATAAATTTATGTTTTATCATTTATGGTCTAAATTTATTGTGTTCTCAGACCATGTAACCCTCTGATATTTCCTTAAGAAATTGGAAGCAAAACCATGTCTAATTCGTTGGATGCTCCTCCTTCAGGAATTGAATTTAGAAGTTATAGAGAAAAAAGGATCAGAGAATTTTTAGGTGACTATATCAGTAGGATCCACCTATCCTCATATATTGAAACATCCCCATGTATTCCCATAAATTACTTGTTTTCAAATGAGAAATTTTACCAAGTTTAAGATGTTATTCCTTGGTATGCAAAAATTATAAATTATTTTGTATCATCATACATTACTACTGATTTCAATAAAAACCAGGCCAACCATCTAAAACATGAGTCTCGTTGGTGTATTTTGGATGAACCCTACATTTCGATCCCATGTAGTGATCATGTCCATAGACATTGTATTATCGATAGTGAGTATCAGTATGTCCTTAGGTTCTTCCACAATATTTATTATGGGGGACACTTTGGTCCCAAATGGACTGCTCGTAAGGTCATTGATTCTAGTCCCTTTTGGTCAACTTTATTTGGGGATGCCCAGGATTTCTATAAATCTTTTCCTCACTATCAAAGAATGGCGAATGTATCTAAAATAAATGAAATTTCACAAAAACTCTTTCCCTTTCATGGAATTTTCAATATTTGGAACATTGAATTTATGAGACCATTCCCCAATCTATTTGGGAACCTTTACACTCTTCTAATAGTAGATTATGTTTCAAATTGGGTAAAGGCTTATGCCACAAGGACTGATTATTCCAAGATTGTTGTGTAATTTTCTAGAAACTAAATATTTTGTAGGATTGGATTACCTAGGTTCATCATTAGTGATCATGGTTCTTATTTATGAAAATGAACAATGCAATCTATTTTATGTCGGTATGGGGTCAAAAATTGAGCGTCTACTTCATATCACTCCCAAACTGATGATCAAGACGAGGTGTTAATTAGGGAGCTAAAAAAGATTCTTGATAAAAAACAATTCATCCTAATATAAAAGACATGAGTCTTAGGCTTAATGATTCATTATGGGCTTACAATAATGCCTTGAAAAATTCCATTGGAATGTCACCCTATCAGATTGTGTTTAGAAAGAGTTGTCACCTCTTGGTTTAGATTGAGCATCAGGCCCATTAGGCCATCAAAAAATATAATTCTAATCTTTCTGGTATAGTTGCTCAACGAATGTTGCAGATTTAGGGGCTTCATAAAATGAGAAGTGACTCATATGAGAAATCATGGATATATAAGGAGATAACCAAGACTATCTGTAACACCTGAGACTTTTATGAGAAATATTTTGTTTTTTATGTTATATAAATCATCAAAGGAATCTTTCACTACACACAAGACTATAGTGGCTTGCTTTACACGCAACCACGGTCTTCCTCGATAGCTTGCGTCTTACGCAATACCGAATTTCACTAAACAATGATATGCTATTAAAATATTATTAAAACTAGCTGTTATGAATAGTACTAACTGAATTTTGAATTTTATAACATTTTAATTCAACTTATATATTTTCTATAATGAGGTATAAAAGCAAAATCAGTTTTTTTGGATAAAAGAAATATTTTTCAAAAAAATACAGTTTTGCTGCCTTTTGATGGCGCACCCACATTAAATCTAGTTTTTGACATGTTTATAAGTTCAATTTGACAAAATAAAATTCTTCTTTTGAATCAGGTTATAAAAATTTACTTTGGATAAATTTTTGATATTTTTCTGATAACTTTCATATTTTGATGAATAGTAAAAATATGCTAATTTTAAATTAAAAACAACATTTTTCATTGAGATAATTTGTATGGATAAATTATAATATTGAATGGTTTTAAAGTATAAATAGAATATATTTTTACCATTTAATATAATTTATGTCATTATCATTAATTTCACAATGAATTCATAGGTATAAACATTTCAATCTTTGGCAATGTTTTATCTTCTAAAACCCGTTTTCTTAACAAAGGGATTTATTTTAAATTAATTACTGCAACTTATATGTTTTGAATTTTGAAAAATGGATTCCATATTCAGAATCAGTGGGTGCAAATTATGTTAATAGGCTGCTTTTTATTTTTGGGCATTATGAATAATAACTACGGTGAATTTTATTTACCATAGTTAAAGGTAAATTGGGTAATTAAGGGTAAGTATAAGATTATAAAAATTAACCTAACACCAACCAAAATCCTATTGGATGACTACAAGTAGACCCATATCACCTAAGGGTCAGATTAGATTCATTTAATGGACTTTTTTCCATGAAAATAATTTAATTATTATTAAAACCAAAGAATGTGACAACATGTCACTTTCTTAAATATTATAAGTATAATAATTTTAATTTGATGATAAACTTAATGAAACTTCGAACATGAATAGTCTCCAGAAAACTAATACAATGACCTACATCATAGGAATTTATTTAGAATTTTTAGGGGTTAAATTATTATCATTTATTATGACACAATAGTGATGATGAAATTATTTTATTAATTAAAATATCAAATAAATGGTTTTAAAAATAATAAAATAAATATTATATGAACTATTTAATGTGATCCACTAATTTTATAGACACATATGACATTTTATTAATCTATTAAAGCTTTTAGTTCGAACATATCGTCTGTATATATTTTATTTAAATTCAAATAAATGAATAGTGTCAAAATTGACACTATTGTTATTTTATAACAATAACATATTATAAAATTGTTTAAAAATCACAAAAATATTTAAACATTATAAATTATATTTTATATGGTCGAAAATTTCATAAAGCTTCAAATTATGGAAAATTCACAACACATATGTAATAATTTATAATAATGTAAAATTTAGAAGATTATTACCACAAATAAAATTAAATTGATAAATAAGGATAAATCAAGTTGATAATGTTTAAAATAAATTCCTAACATGTCTAAATTTTATTGGTTGATGAGATTACAACCCTATCGCATCTAAGCTTTGGATATGAGTCATTTTGTAAGTTTTTAAGTGGGGTTGGGATTTAATATAAACTAATATTTCTTATATTTACAAAGGTGCCCCTCTCCTCCCTTATAAAAGGGAACCTCCTCCCTCTCTTACTCACACCAATTTGAGCCTTCAAGCTCAGACAACCCCTGCCCATTTAACTTCCCCACTTCCTTAGAAACCTACTAGAGGTACTGGTCTTATAAAAAGACCAACTCTAGTGCCTTAAGAGAAAGTTTAAAAGAGGCACTTCGAGAAAGAGGTAATACCTTCTACCGTTTTCTTCAAGTTCCATTCTTCTTCTACTACCTATTCTTTAGTTGTTTCATTATGAGGTAATAACAATAGTATCACTTATATACTGAAATGTTATTATAAATATTAAACAACCCTATTTCACCTCTTATCCATCCTACGGAAAACGAAATCACCACATGTGCGTACGTACGGAATACCGTCTCCACGCCGTGGTGTAATCTATTTTCCACCACCACCTTACTTGGATGAGTATAAGGGTGAAAGTAATGAATATATATGATTATTTTAAATTGGTATTGATTCTTAAATAGTATATATACACTCCAATACAATTCCACGATCATGGGAACGATATCATCGCTCGTGCGTACGTACGGAATACCGTCTCCATGATGTGATGTGATTCGTTCTACATGATATTCATTGCATAATGATTATATAAATGAATTGAATGATTGAATATGATATATATTACACTAATACCATTCTGGAAATGAGTTATCTATAACCTAAAGAAAAGAATAAGAATTTATTCGACAAACATGCATAATAACAAAAAGTAATAAACATCCGAATAACAAGTAGTAATGAAATATTACTAATAAGAAGCTAAGAATATGACGATATATGATATCATAACAATAAGTATGATTCTGTAATAAGTCAATAACATTATTTAAATCATTATACAGGAGGTTCATACACTTACGAAGCAAATCGGACCTAAGGTAAGGAAAAATATCACAATCTCATTTTTATCCGAGATTGTTTATACTTTAGCATTTACTGGGGTGTATTCTATTATCCACATCCATGTTTCCTCAATATGTAATATTTACATCCTTCTACAATATTTTACATCCAATTTTACCCTTCGGTGAGTTTTTTGTAAAAGATATGAAAGGAATCTTTTGTCGTTTTTTTGTACGAGTTACTTTTTGACTTTTCCGACAAAAGTACGAGAAGAATGTTTTTTTAACTTATACAACATGAATATATTTTTAAAACATTTTTTTCCAAGAATATTCCTTTACAAATTTTCAAGTTTATTTTTAATCAACTTCTTTTATTTTATAATTGTATGACATGTTAAGAAAGGAAAAGTGTTTTTGAAGTAGAAAGGATATTTTCTTCAAGAATGGAGTTCAAGTGTTTTATCAAAATTATTTTCCATCTAAAATAATAAAGGGTTCTGTTTCTATACCTATTATTACATTGATTTGATTATGTTGTGATGGAAATATTTTTATTAATTCCTTTATCTTATATGAATTGTTTTATGATGTCATGATGTTTAAGATTCTGATTTTTATTACATGGGTTATGCTATGATGTATGGTTTATGATTTTGTGGAACATATAAGAATGGTATAATTATGAGATGGGTGGGACCTATATCTTCCTCCAATGCATTGGGTAAAGATTTTATATATCATGATATAGACATGGCTGGAACGGTAGGTTATACCGGTTCAGTGAAACAGGACTGAAACGAGGAGTGAACTCGGTTTAGAAATGGACTTTGTCCACTAAGATAGTCTTGGACATGAGTCTTGACTAATAAAAAATTATTCTCTATGATTATGTGTGTATGCCACAAAGTTTCATGTTTTAAGTTATGATTATTGTGAGTACATTTCACTACTATGATTTATCCCCTGTTATGAAATTATGTTCTCTTTTGCAGGTTATGATTTCGAAAATGTTATGTTCTTATGAATATGATGTGATTGATATTTCTTTTGTTTACCCTTACTTATAATTTGAGCTCGCCCTTTTGTATGTTTTCTTTCCCCAGGTCAGGAAGAAGGTTATTAAGTAATATATGCCAAAAGGGACTATAGATATGATGAAATAAATGGGAGACAGTGTAGACACTTTATGAACCAGTTGTTTATGTTTCCCAGTTTCTAAAGAAACTATACCTATACGGTCCTTTCGTGGTTTTGTTATATGTTGTAATAAGTATGCTTCAATTTTTATGTAATAACAATGTATGTAAAGTATGGGTCGTTATAGTTGGTATCAGAGGAAAGGTATAGTCAACCTTTGGAAACTAGGATGTGAAAGCCTTAGTAAGAACCCTAAGGAAAAGTCTAAGCATAGAACACAATCTTAGTGTTTTAGAAATGACCATGAATAACCTAGGATAAGAACTTAAGTGTGAAATTTTATTCTTGATTGTGTGGTTTTCCAATTATAATTAGTGTTGCTCACACTATTCTTCTTGGTTTTAGTCAATGGCTGGAACCCGAAGGAACCGTGTTAATGCGGATTGCGACGGGCAATGCAATGATTGTCCCCCTGAGAAACCAAACGTTATGGGATATGGAATGCAAAATCTTGTAGCCATGCTAACACAACTTTCTCAAGCTATGAATCATGCAGGACTTCCAAACGAGAAAAGGAAGGAGCAACATTCTGTTGAATCCTTCATGAGGCAGCGTCCACCTTCTTTCAACGGGTCTACAGATCCATTGGTTGCTAAACAATGGATTAGTACTACTGAAAAGATATTTTCAGTTCTTCAATGTTCTGAACATGATAAAGTCATCCTAGCAGTGTATCGTTTGTAAGTAGATGCTGATCAATGGTGGAATCTTATTAAGAATATGAGGTAAATGGATGAAATTGAGTCCATGGAATGGGACGAGTTCAAGAACTTATTTTTCAATAAGTACTTCCCTCATATTCTCCGAACAAAGATGGAGAAAGAGTTTCTTGAACTGAAGCAAAAGGATGATGAATCTGTTGGTACATATGAAGTAAATTTTACAAGACTTTCCGGGTATGCTTCTGTTATTATTATCCAACCTGAGAGTAAGATCGATTTATTCTTTAGTGGCTTAAAACCAAGTCTTCGAAGGGCGTTAGACATAAGGGACTTCAATAGCTACGAGGAAATTGTTCGATGTGCTCTCAAAGTCGAGATGGAGATTGGAGTAACCAATCAGTCATATGGGTTTGATAAGAAGAGGAAAATGGAATTCAAAGGAAAATATAAAGAGCACACTGAAAAGAAGATGAGCTTTCCCATATTCTCAAAGTGTGGAAAGAAACATGGAGGGAGTTGTCTTAAAGGGACAAGTAAATGTTTCAAATGTGGAAAGGAAGGTCATTGGGCATTTGAATGCTGCAATGATGGGAAGAAGATGTCTAATGATTCAAACAATGGAAGGGACACACAAAATGAACCTACTACACTTCAATGTTTCAAGTGCAAGGAGATGGGTCATTATGCCAATAAATGCCATAATCCAAGGGTTTTTTATGATGATTGACATCAATAAAATCTTAAGGCTAAAGACAAAGGAAAGTCACATGCAATTTCTATCAGTGATGTGGAGTACGATAACGATGTGGTGAAAGGTACACTTACCATCCACTCTAAAGTAGCAAATGTTTTATTTGATTCTGGATCCACCCAATCTTTTATTTCTGAAGAAGTTTCTAAGGGTATCACCGTATTACCTCAACAATTAGATGTTGAGTTAGCTGTGACAACACCTAATGGCACAACAGTCGCATCAAAAGTTTATAATTCTTCCTCAATTGATGTTTGTGGGAAAGTGCTTCCTACAAATCTTGTGATCCTTCCTATAGTGAAATTTGATGTGATTCTTGGCATGGATTGGATTTCTTTATATGGAGCTCATATCAATTTCCAAATAAGGGAAGTCACATTTCATATTCCAGATCAATCTATGATCGTCTATCTATGCCAGGATGAACATAACCTTCCAGTGGAAATTTCTTCCATCTTATGGGTCTTGAATCCACTTAATGAAGGTTATTTATCTCAAATGGTTGGTGAGAAACTCATGATTAAGAATATGCCCATTGTACGAGAGTTTGATGATGTCTTTCCGGAGGAATTGCCAGGTCTTCCACTAAATCGTGAAGTTGAGTTTTCAATAGAACTCGTACCGGGTGCTTTGCCTATTTCAAAGACACCTTATAGAATGGCCCCAATTGAGTTACAGGAATTGAAGAAGCAACTCCAAGAAAATCTTGATAAGGGATTCATAAGCCCTAGTGCATCACCTTAGGGAGCACCTGTTCTATTTGTTAAGAAGAAAGATGGATCAATGAGACTCTGCATTGATTATCGAGAACTTAACAAGATCACTATCAAGAACAAATATCCTCTCCCACGCATTGATGAGTTATTTGACCAACTACGCGAAGCTCAATACTTTTACAAGTTTGATCTTTGTTCAGGGTATCATCAATTAAGGGTCAAAAGGGAGGATATACCAAAGACGTCTTTCCGTACAAGGTATGGACACTATGAATTTATAATGATGTCGTTTGGTCTTATTAATGCCCCTGCTATCTTCATGGATCTGATGAATAGAGTCTTTAGAGACTACCTTGATCAATTTGTGGTAGTCTTTATAGACGATATTCTTGTCTATTCAAAGAGAAAGGAAGTACATGAAGATCACTTGAGAATTATATTTAAGACCCTGAGAAAGGAGAATCTTTATGCCAAATTTACCAAGTGTGAATTTTGGCTTCAAAAAGTTTCATTTTTGGGTCACATAATCTCAAAAGAGGGGATATATGTGGATCCAGCAAAAACAAAGGTTATCGAAAGATGGTCGAGACCAACAACAGTAACTGAGATCCGAAGTTTTCTTTGTTTGGCTGGATATTATGGACATTTTGTGAAATATTTTTCACGATTATCTAATCCACTCACTAGGTTGACTCGAAAAGGAGTTAAGTTCATGTGGACGGACGAATGTGAAGAGAATTTCAAGGAGTTGAAAAGAAGGTTATCCAGTGCACCTGTACTCACACTTCCTTGTAGTGGAGAAAGGTTTGTGATCTACAGTGATGCATCCAAGAAGGGATTGGGATGTGTTCTCATGCAAAATGATATGGTGATAGCTTATGCCTCACGATAGTTGAAAATCCATGAGAAAAATTACCCAACTCATGATTTGGAGTTAGATGCGGGAATCTTTGCATTAAATATTTGGAGGCATTACCTTTATGGTGAAAGGTGTGATATTTATACTGATCATAAATGTTTAAAGTATATTTTCACACAAAAGGAGATGAATATTCGTCAAAGAAGATGGTTAGAGCTGATTAAGGATTACGACTGCTCAATTCATTACCACCCTGGGAAAGCAAACAAGGTGGCAGATGCATTAAGTCGACAAGACCATGCCAGTTTATCCATGATGAGGATCACAAAAGATCCAATATTTATGGATTTACAAAGGATGGATCTTGGAATTAAAATGGAAGGGGGAAAATTGTATCTTTCTCAAATGAATGTTCAACCGTCTATACATGTGAAGATTAAAGAGGCACAGAAAGAAGATGTAGAGTTACAAAAGAAGGTGAGAAATGTTCCTGAATTCAACCTTGATTGCGATGGGATAATAAAGTTCAGGAATCGGGTTTTTGTTCCTCCCATCCCCGAATTAAAGAAGGAGCTGCTGGATAAGGCTCATAGTTCTTCATTCTCTATTCATCTTGGAAGCATGAAGATGTATAGGGACCTGAAAGAGTACTTCTAGTGGGATGGCATGAAAAGAGATGTTGCTGAATATGTATCTCGATGATTGGTTTGTCAGCAAGTTAAAGCTGAGAGACAGAATTCTAAGGGGATGTTACAACCATTACCCATACCCGAATGGAAATGAAAAAACATCACTATGTACTTTGTCACAGGACTTCCTAAAACATCCAAAGGAAATAATGCTATCTGGGTCATAGTTGATCGTCTTAAAAAGTCTGCACACTTCATTGCTATAAGAGAGGATTTCTCTCTAGATCAGCTTGCCAGGATATATGTAAAGGAAGTGGTAAGATTTCATGGAGTACCACTTTCTATTATATCTGATCGGGATCCGAGATTTACCTCGAAGTTCTGGCGAATTCTTCAGCATACTCTAGATACAGAGTTGAGTTTCAGCACTGCTTATCATCCTCAGACAGACGGTCAGTCTGAGAGAACAATTAAAACTCTAAAAGATATGTTGAGAGCTTTCTCTATGGATTTCAAAGGTGGTTGGGATCAACACCTACCTTTGGTGGAATTTTCTTATAATAATAGCTTTCACTCCAGTATTCAGATGGCTCCTTATGAAGCTCTCTATGGAAAGAAATGCAGGACTCCAACTTGCTGGGATGAAGTTGGGGAAAGAAAGCTATTAGGACCTGATCTCGTTGATGAAATGGCAGAAAAGGTCTGATCTATTCAACAACACATAAGAGCAGCTCAGAGTCGACAGAAAAGTTATGTCGACAATCGAAGAAAAGACCTAGAGTTTGTAGTGGGTGATAAAGTGTTCTTACGAATATCTCCCTGGAAGAGGGTCATGAGATTTGGAAAGAAGGGGAAGTTGAACCCTAGATATATCGGTCCTTTCGAAATACTGGATCGTGTTGGAAAGGTAGCTTACCGATTGGCGCTTCCACCGAATCTCTCTCAAGTTCACGATGTGTTCCATGTATCTCTCCTAGGAAAGTACATACCTGATCCTTCACATGTACTCAGCTCAGAAGTTGTACCGCTGGAGCAAGATCTTTCTTATGAAGAACAACCGATATAGATTCTAGATCATAGCGAAAAAGTCCTACGAAACAAGACCACTCGCTTGGTGAAAGTATTATGGAGGAACCACCAATTAGAAGAAGCTACATGGGAGCTTGAGGATATGATGAAGGAGAGGTATCCTCATCAATTTGTTACAAAGTGACGAATTTCGAGGGTGAAATTCATTTTAAGGGGGGTAGAATGTAACACCCGAGACTTTTATGAGAAATATTTAGTTTTTATGTTATATAAATCATCAAAGGAATCTTTCACTACACACAACACTAGCTTGGCTTGCTTTACACGCAACCACGACCTTCCTCGATAGCTTACGTCGTACGCAATACCGAGTTTCACTAAACAACGATATGCTATTAAAATATTTTTAAAACTAGCCATTATGAATAGTACTAACTGAATTTTGAATTTTATAATATTTTAATTCAACTTATACTTTTTCTAGAATGAGGTATAAAAGCAAAATTAGTTTTTTTGGATAAAAGAAATATTTTTCAAAATAATACAGTTTTGCCGCCTTTTGATGGCACACCCACATTAAATCTAGTTTTTGACATGTTTATAAGTTCAATTTGACAAAATAGAATTCTTATTTTGAATCAGGGTATAAAAATTTACATTGGATAAATTTATGATATTTTTCTGATAACTTTCATATTTTGATGAATAGTAAAAATACGCTAATTTTTAATTAAAAACAACATTTTTCATTGAGATAATTTATATGGATAAATTATAATATTGAATGGTTTTAAAGTATAAATAGAATATATTTTTACCATTTATTATAATGTATGTCATTAGAATTAATTTCACATTGAATTCATAGGTAAAAACATTTCAATCTTTGGCAATGTTTTAACTTCTAAAACCCGTTTTCTTAACAATGAGATTTATTTTAAATTAATTACTGCAACTTATATGTTTTGAATTTTTAAAAATGGATTCCATATTCAGAATCAGTGGGTCCAAATTATGTTAATATGCTGCTTTTTATTTTTGGGCATTATGAATAGTAACTACGGTAATTTATTTACCATAGTTAAAGGTAAATCGGGTAATTAAGGGTAAATATAAGATTATAAAATTACCATAACACCTGAAAAAAATCCTATTGGATGACTAAAATTCGACCCATATCACCTAAGGGTCGGATTAGATTCATTTAATGGACTTTTGTCCATGAAAATAATTTAATTATTATTAAAACCAAAGAATGTGACAACATGTTACTTTCTTAAATCTTAGATGTATAATAATTTTAATTTGGTGATAAACTTAATTAAACTTTGAACATGTGTAGTCTCCATAAATCTAATAAAATTATCTACATCATAGGAATTTATTTTGAATTGTTAGGGATTATATAGTGATCATTTATTATGACACAATAGTGATGTTGAAATTATTTTATGAATTAAAATATCAAATAAAAGGTTTTAACAATAATAAAATAAATATTATATGAACTATTTCATGTTCTCCACTAATTTTATAGATACATATGACATTTTATTAATCTATTAAAGCTTTGAGTTCGAACATATCTTCTGTATATATTTTATTTAAATTCAAATAAATGGATAGTGTCAAAATTGACACTATTGTAATTTTATAAAAAAAACATATTATAAAATTGTTTAAAAATCACAAAAATATTTAAATATTATAAATTAAATTTTATATGGTCTAGAATTTCATAATGTGTCAAATTATGGAAAATTCACAACACATATTTAATTATTTATAATAATTTAAAATTTAGAATATTATTACCACAAATAAAATTAAATTGATAAATAAGGATAAATCAAGTTGATAATGTTTAAAATAAATTCCTAACATGTCTGAATTTTATTGGTTGATGCGATTACAACCCTATATCATCTAAGCTTCGGATATGAGTTATTTTGGAAGTTTTTAGGTGGGTTTGGAATTTAATATAATCTAATATTTCTTATATTTCCAAAGGTGCCCCTCTCCTCCCTTATAAAAGGGCACCTCCTCCCTCTCTTCCTCACACCAATTTGAGCCTTAAATTTTGGCCAAACCCTACCCATTTCAATTACCCACTTCCTTAGAAACCTACTACTGATACTGGTCTTATCAAAAGACCAACTCTAGTGCCTTAAGAGAAAGATTAAATGAGGCACTTCGAGAAAGAGGTAATACCTTCTACCGTTTTCTTCAAGTTCCATTCTTCTTCTAGTACCTCTTCTTTAGTTGTTTCATTATGAGGTAATAACATCAGTATAACTTATATAATTATATTTTATTATAAATATGAAACAACCCTATTTCACCTCTTATCCATCCTACGGAAAATGAAATCACTGCGCGTGTGTACGTACGGAATACCGTCTCCACGTCGTGGTGTAATCTATTTTCCACCACCACCTTACTTGGATGGGTATAAGGGTGAAAGTAATGAATATATATGATTATTGTAAAGTGGTATTGATTCTTAAATAGTATACATACACTCCAATATAATTCCACGATCATGAGAACGATATCATCGCTCGTGCGTACGTACGGAATACCGTCTCCACGATGTAATGTGATTCGTTCTACATGATCTTCATTGAATAATGATTATATAAATGAATAGAATGAATTATTATGATATATATTACACTAATACCATTCTGGAAATGAGTTATCTATAACCTAAATAGAAGAATAAGAATTTATTCGACAAACACGCATAAGAACAAAAGGTAATAAACACCCGAATAACAAGTAGTAATGAAATATTACTAATAATAAGATAATAATATGACCATATATGATATCATATCAATAATTATGATTCTGTAATAAGTCAATAACATTATTTAAATCATTATACAGGAGGTTCATACACTTACGAAGCAAATCAGACCTAAGGTAATGGAAAATATCACAATCTCATTTTTATCCGAGATTGTTTATACTTTGGTATTTACTGGGGTGTATTCTATAATCCACACCCATTTTTCCTCAATATGTAATATTTACATCCTTCTACAATAGTTTATATCCAATTTTACCCTTCGGTGAGTTTTTAGTAAAAGATATGAAAGGAATCTTTTGTCGTTTTTTTGTACGAGGTACTTTTTGACTTTTTCGACAAAAGTATGAGAAGAATGTTTTTTAACTTATACGGCATGAAGGGATTTTTAAAACATTTTTTCCAAGAAGCTTACTTTACAAATTTTCAAGTGTATTTTTAATCAAGTTCTTTTAGTTTATAATTGTATGACATGTTAAGAAAGGAAAAGTGTTTTTGAAGTAGAAAGGATATTTTCCTCAAGAATGGAGTTCAAGGGTTTTATCAAAATTATTTTCCATCTAAGATAATAAAGGGTTTTGTTTCTATACCTATTATTACATTTATTTGATTATGTTGTGATGGAAATATTTTTATGAATTCCTTTATCATATATGAATTTTTTTATGATGTCACAATGTTTAAGATTCCCATTTTTATTACATGGGTTATGCTATAATGTATAGTTCGTGATTTTGTGGCACACATAGAAATGGTATCATTATGAGATGAGTGGGACCTATATCTCCCTCCAATGCATTGGGTAAAGATTTTATATCTCATGAGATAGACATGGCTAGAACGGTAGGTTATACCAGTTCAGTGAAACAGGACTGAAACGAGGAGTGAACTCGGTTCAGAAATGGACTTTGTCCACTAAGATAGTCTTGGTCATGAGTCTTGACTAATAAGAAATGATTCTCTATGATTATGTGTGTATGACAAAAAGTTTCATGTTTTATGTTATGATTATTGTGATTACATTTCACTACTATGATTTTTCCCCTGTTATGAAATTATGCTCTCTTTTGGAGGTTACGATTTCCAAAATGTTATGTTCTTATGAATATGATGTGATTGATATTTCTTTTGTTTACCCTTACTGAGCATTTGAGCTCACCTTTTTGTATGTTTTCTTTCCCCAGGCCAGGAAGAAGGTTATTAAGTAAGATATGCCAAAAGGGACTATAGATATGATGAAATAAATGGGAACCAGTGTAGACGCTTTATGAACCAGTTGTTTATGTTTCCCAATTTCTAAAGACACTATACCAATATGGTCCTTTCGTGGTTTTGTTATGTGTTGTAATAAGTATGCTTTAATTCTGATGTAATAACAATATATGTAAAGTATGGGTCATTATACTATCCTCAATTTTTTCATCCTTCATCGTAAGTTCCACATTATGTTGAAGGTCCTCCTCTATGAGGAAAGGATGAAGTTGCATCCAGTTAAGCTTCATTCCTGCTGGTTTGGACCATACACTATTACAAATGTCTCTCCACTTGGTTTTGTCCATGTTCAAAATGAGGAAACCGTGGAAATCATCACTGTTAATGGGAAATGATTAAAGCACTTCCATGAAGCCATTCTAGAGTCCCTGATGGAGGAACTCTATGTTCAAGAGGTTGTCTATGATTGACACTCACTAGGTTATATCATTCCTTCCCACATTCTGTTTAATTACAGTGAGGTCACTATGCACAATAAGTGTGGGGGTGGTATATTCCTAGGTTAGTTAGGAATTTTCATCATCTTTATTTCTTTTAACTTTTTTCCTTATTGTATAGTATTGTCACTCCCCTTGTTTCTATCCTTAATTTTTTACCAGAATGTTATTTTTTATGCCCAATTTATAATGGTAAATGATGCTGGTTTAATCATGGATATTATTTTAAAATTATTGAGAAATTTCAATATTTCATGTTACTTTAAAATTCAAAAAATTGATGGGATGTGCATTTCAGCAAGATTTCAAAATTTTCATGTTACTTTCTATTAAAATATGGTTCTTTGTTGATGATATAAATGATTTCATCATTTGGAATCCTTTTAAATGAATGTTAAGCTTTGTGTGAGTAGTTTAAGGCAAACTTTTGTCACTTAATTTCTCCACACACCTTTGTACCCATCCATGAAATGTGAAAATATCTAACTTAATAGTATGTAAATATAATTTTGGTTATTTTTTATCTACTTTCCAAAATGATTTTTTTATAGGTTCAATCCTCATCCGATCTATTTCATTACTATACAATATTGAACTATGTGTGTGTACCTATTATCTTACTATTTTATGCCTTAAAGGGTTTTATATCGCATTGGTCAAAAACCATCCTTCCACGACTTTTTATCTAGTTATAACTATTACAATTATTGTCGTGAGGAGATCAAACAAGGGTTGAGAAAAGAGTGTGAGATTTTTTCCAGGAGAAACATTTGAAGAAAAAAACTAGTGGAGTGATGAAATTTAATACAAAGGGTGGTATATAGGTTAGGATCTTATGGGTTTAAATCTAGTAATGATTAAGTGAGTGGGTCTAGAAATTTTATTGCAAAGGATGTAGGGTAGGTTCAGTGGAAAGGATCATGTAAGTATACAAATTTAAAAAAAACTTATATTCACTCGATAGAAATTTCAATGAATAACATGAAATGGTTATAGAATAAACACATGGAAACATAATTAAATGAATAACTTTTGAATTATTTTCATCGATTGGTATCATGAATCTCTAGTAATATCATTCTAATACACTTTTTGAGACATCTTTTTCCATAATCACTAAGAATAACTCCTCTGTGTGATTTTTTCACTGATCACATTTCTATCAGGAATTAAATTTTCATTTAATGTTAAATATTTACCAAGTTTGAAATATCTACATGAATAATTTTTGAAAATATTACTTTTCCCATGAGTGAAAATTTTAGGTGTGGGGGTGTGATCGCACAATGATTCACTGTCTCATTTTCACCATTACACCACAATGTTAAACTAGTGTTGTATTAAAAATTATAAAAATAATAACAAATTTCACTTCATATTTGATTAAATTATTTTGTTTTTATCATTGTTAAAAAGATAAATGTTACATTGTTTGGTAATTTTATTGTAGGTGGAGTTGATTTGGATGACCCATGATGAAGTTCATGAATAATGGGCCAAACTGCCCAGGATCCAAACACACCTGTGGACTCAACTGCACACTGCTACTAAACAATGAATCCAAATGGGATGATATATTTTGGTATAGTCCAAAATTCAGTGGGATACAAACATCATGAAAGAACCCAATCCCAATTAATCCATTTTCTGGCCCATCTGGACTAATCTATCCAAGACACCGAATCTGCATGAATTCAAAAGTGGTGTGTTGTGTTCTATCAATATCTTTAGCTGAACTTGTGAAAATAAAGCCAAGACTTTTGTGGAGGTATTCAAGTTGTGGGGAAATAGTGTTATAGTTTTTCACAAAGCGATATAATACATTATGGATGTAGAAAACAGTGGGCCAATTGGTTTTAAGAAATATGTTTTCCAAAAACCACCTTCAACTTTTCCAATAAAATGGATCCTTGGGATACTCATTTTCATGTTCGGTCTAGAGGAAAATACTTGGTATTTTGGAAATCTAAGAGATATGTATCCTGATCCAATAAGTTCTAGTTTCCCCTATCCTTATAGGGAGATCAAGAATGAAGGTTAATTTCCACCCGAGCCTCCTCCTCCACTCGATGGAGATCTAAATAGGGGACGCTCATTTCGAGGGAGCTACACATACTTGATAGCGAGTTCCAACATGTGTTCTTTTACTAGTATTGTGTAATTTTTGTGTTAGATATTTAACATCGGTTTAATTTGTCTGTTCTTCTCCTTTTAAAATATTTCTTTTGTTATAATTAAGTGAAACTCTTTTTATTTCAACACCGATTGGGTTGAGATTTCAAGTGGGAATCTTGGGTACTCCCGATTGGACAAGATAAGAATCCACTTTCTATCACACATAAATAAAACTTCATTATTATTTGGTATCCATTTTTCTATGTTTAAGAACCAAACCATGAAATCATGATTGTTTTTTAAAGGGGTGATTCTTTGAGCATTGTGTTAAGAGGCAGGATGAAAGTTGAGGTATTGACAACCCTCACCCAAAGGATTACATTACAACATATAATTTTTTAGAATAATGAATTATTCAATATGTGTAGTGAACTTGAAATTATATCATTCTCTCATAATTGTAAAACACCACCTTTATTTATCAACTATTAAACTCTTTAAATCAATCCATTTTCTTAAAACTATTTTCAAAACCACCCCCTTTTGTTCTTTTTTATTAAAAATTCACAATATAGAAATCATCCATAGGATTTAAAGAAAATATAAATTCATTAAAAAAATTAAGTACATATTTATAACTAACCTTTAAACATAATTTTGACCATTCTATGTTTTGAATTTCAAAACACAGTCATCAATGGTTGTGATCAGTAAGTTTTTTGGAGTCTTATAGAACCAACTTGATTTTTTTTTGGAAAGAAATATACCCTTATGAATATTAAATTGGATAGTAATATTACCATAATTAATATTAAATTTTGTTATTATTTTATTTTATTAAGGCTTTAATATAATGGAATCTTCATTAATTTTTCAATGTGATATAAAGCAGTTATAGTTTTAAAATTGTTAATTTATGAATAAAGTATGATTTTATTTAAAAATTTAATGAATAATATTTAAAATTTATTTTCAAAAAATGGAGTTCCTTTTTGAATTTTACATTTTGATAAATATTTAGGGTGATGTTTTGGGATTTTTCTAAAATTATTGAATTTTTGATGAATAGTGAAATACGTTAAAATACAGTATATTCAAATTATCACTTAGATACAAAATTTATGACATCATAAGTTATATAAAACCACTTGGTTCGAACTCACATGCCATTATTTCTATTTGGGGTGAAATGAATTAAGACTATTCATTGTATTGAGAAAAAAATATTATAATAATGATTAAAATAATGTAAAATACCTCCTCACATCCAATATAAATACTACCATCATTCCCCTCTTCATCTCACACCTCCCTAGAATTTATCATTACCTATGTTCTGGACAATACTCCTCCAAAATCACTTCCCTACATTTTATAGCTTCTTTCCTCTCCAAAAGGCCAAAACCAAATGCATTAAGAAGGATCTCAAGTAGAAGAGACTAAGTGGTAAACATCCTCTTTTGTTTTCATTATTTTCCTTCCATTTTCTTTTCTATTCTTCTTATTTCCTAAAATAAACATATACAAGAGAAAGACTGATCTAGTATCATAGATTTTCTCTATTGAATCATGTTTATGGAATAATCACCATTATACTTGTTCTCCTCTCCCACTAATCCGAGAAATTAAAACACCGTCTGTGATGTGTCGATTTATCTACATCGTGGACGATGCGATTTCAATTTCTTTTACATCATTAAAGACTGATCACAAAACCATTTTTATGGTTTAACCATATTATAATTTATGTATTATATCTTATTTAAGGTTCTGGAGTCATTTTTTACACATGTTATTAATTTATAAAACAAAATGAGTTCATTACAATGAAAGAATCACCAAAATGACCTAAATGGATATCATTAATGTTTTGACTTATGAATCATCCTCATGTAAGAATTAAAAATGATAAATGGTAAAATTTATGGTTATGTAAATATTTAAATACCTCTATTCAAATTATATTGTTTCCCTTCCAATCGAAAAGCATATCCATCATGAACCAATCATGGAAATCACGTAAGGAACACACCCAACACAATGGAAGAAACAAAATAATAATAATTAAATGGTGAAATGATGTTATAAAATGATCATATAAGGTTTTATGAACATTAATATGATTTTATAGGATATTAATAACATTTTTTAACCATTATACATGAGGGTTAAATTAGTTTTAAGTAATACAAACCCGAGGTAAGAGAATCCATTACCCGAATTCCATTCTTTCAGATAACCTTATACTTTGTTATTTATGTGGTATTAAAATTGTTTATGAGATTAATTTTTTATATATTATGTTTAATTATTTGTAATTAATGTGTATATACATATTTCATCAACTCTTTTAAGTATCACTTCGATTATATAATATTTACAAGTGACCTACCTTTTAAAAACTTCTTTCAAAATTCTATTTTATGAAATTCAAAAGAAATGTTTTTTTGCAATTATTAATGTTTCATGATTGTGTTCTAGTTCTTGAGAATTTTTTATGATAAATGGAGGGACCAATATATCCATCCAATGCATTGGGTATGTGTAAGTTTGAGTTCAGCTGTATGGTTACTCCAAGTGCAACTGTGATGGTTACACAAATTTTAAGGTAGCTGTGAGGGTTACAAATTATAAGGTAGTCGAGAGGGTTACAATATTATATATGTAATTCTCTGATATACCTTTAGGTTTCTATTTAAGTTCATATATATTATTGGAATCTGGTGGAAATATCATGTTTCCCTAAGTAAGAATATATGAGTGAGAAGTGTGTCTTTTGAAAATGATTTCATATGTTACAATTATTAATGGACTTATATATTCTCTCATTATTTTTATATCCCTTAATGAGATTTTTATGCTCATGCCATGTTTTTAAATGATTTTCAAATGTTATAAGGATTTTAATATTAAGAAGTAATCTAAGTTAAATGTTTCAAGAATTTTCAAAGAAATCATGATTTATGTGAAAAGTTTTGTATTCAAGAAGAAATGAATACTATTTTTATGGTATCCTCTATTTATTAATGTGTAATATTGTGACTGTATTATGTCCAATTATATAAATCTCTAAACTTGAAAAAAATCCTCAATTTGAAATGAAGTGATTTCTTTACTAAATTCTTTAATATGTAATGTAATAAGGCTGGGTCCTTATAGTTCGTATCAGGGGATGATTTATATAACATTAGGGGTTAGGATAATGATAATAGAATACCATAAATAATTTTTACACTATGGTCAATTTTCAATGATATAGAATCTAAATATTACCATGTCACTTCAACTAAGATCTGTTTGTTCAGAATAGTTTTCCATAGAAGAAACCGGGAAGTTTAAGAGGAGAGGTTCCGACAGAATGGCGTCCTTACGAATCTGCATCCCGAAATGGTATGTATTGGAACCAACTAGTTTGTGAAAGTAATGGATTAGATAATTCATGCAATAAATGGTGGTTCTATCCATGTAAGGTAAAAACCATAGGTACCTCAATAGAACATGACAATAATGGAAACTTTTATAAGACAACACCCTCCTACTTTCAATATATCCTCTGACCCAATCACAGCTGAAGGATAGATTAAAGACATTGAAAAGATATTGGATGTTATAAGATATTCAAATAATCAAAAGGTAAGTCTTTCCATTTATCTTTTTCAAGGTGAAGATTATCAGTGGTGGCCAATGGTAAATAATATCAGGGATATAGGGGATATTTATGCCTTAAAGTGGGATGAATTTAAAAGTATTTTCCTTGAAATATATTTTGCTAAGGTGGTGTGCCTTAGGATGGATAAAAAATTCCATGAGTTGAAGAGAAAGTAGAAATATTCATTGGTTGTGTATGAAGAAAACATCACCTGACTAGTGACGTATGCTCTAATTATTATTCTAGATCTTGATAGAAAAATCAACCACTTTTACATCATATTGAATCCAAGGTATCAAAGGGAATCAGCCTCCTATGAATTCAAAAGTTATGAGAAACATGTTTGATGTGCGGAGATAATAGAGATGGAATTTTCTAATGATCACATGCACTTTGACAAAAAGGAGAATAAGAGGTCAAAATGGAAAGTGATGGGTAAAAATCAATCAAATAAATCCGATTGAAAGAAAATACGGTTTCCATTTTTTAATAACTATGGAAAGAAGAACCCTGGGGAATGCCTTAAAAAAATATGGAAGTGTTTTCAATGTGGTAATTTTGGACATATGGCCTGATATTGTAATGAAAATTATCCTAAGACTAATCTTGATAAGCAAACTGTTAAGTGTTTTAAATATGGAGAGATGAGTCATTATGAAAATGCCTAGCAAAAGAGAGATCTGAATGATGCAAAGAATCCATACTATAATAAGAAAGGTTAAGTGAAGTCCTTTGTGACTACATCATCAGACGTCAGGCCATCCAATGAATTTTTTTTCGGGTACCTTGTTTGTTTACTCATATTTTTCTAAAGTTTTTTTTGATACAGGGTCTATACATTCTTTTATTTTTGATAAATTTTCTTGTAAATTAGAAATTTCACCTCCAAAAATGGGACGAGAACTTATTGTTAAAACACTAGGGGGAAATATTAGAGTACAGTTGAATTATAAGAGTCTTTATGTAGTGGTATGTGGAAATAATTTACCAGAAAACCTTGTTGTTTTTCCCTTAGTAGAGTTTGATGTCATTCTGGGAATGGATTGGCTTTCTGTTTATCATGTTAAGATTTACTATAAAGTTAAAGAAGTTGTTTTTTAGAAATATTTTCAGTTTGTATTCAAGAACAAACTCATACAATTGACAACATATTAGAAAGCTGGGAAACTATTAAAATATGGAAATGAAATTTATCTTAGTCATATTTTTTGAAAACAAGGGAACTATTTAGATTAATGATGTGCCAATGGTAAATGAATACCTAGATGTTTTTTCAGGAAGAGTTACCCCATGTCATACCTGATCAAGAAGTCAAATTGAAAATTTACATAGTTCCTGATGATAATCCCATTCCAAAACCCCCATATAGAATGGGTCAAATAGAACTAATTCAATAGGAAAACCAATTGCAATATTTTCTTGATAAATGCTTAATTAATCAAATCCCTTCACCATGGGGTTATCTTATTTTGTTTGTTAAACATAAATAGGGTTCCATGCAACTTGGAATTGACTATAGAGCTTTGAATAACATCACTGTTAAAAACAAGTATCATCTTCCTCATATCAATGACTTGTTTGATCAGCTCTAGAGAGCTCAGTACTTTTTCATGATTTACTTGAGATTCAGATACCATCAGCTGAAGGTGAAGGAGGATAAAACCCCGAAAACAACTATTGGTACTTTATATAGGCATCATTAATCTTTTGTTACACCATTTGGGATAACTAATGCACCTATTGTATTCATGAATCTTATAAAAAGAATATTTCTTGAGTTCTTGGACAAGTTTTTGGTTTAATTTATTAATGAAATTTGAGTATTTTCTTAGAATAAAGAGGAGCATAAAAAACATATAAGGGTTTTTTTAATAATATAAAGGAAAATGAACTGTATGGAAAATTCAGCAAAGTGTGATTTTTGGTAGAAATAGATTAATTTTCATGGGCAGTTTGTAAATAATGATGGAATAACAGCAGATCCTGCCAAAACAAAAGTGGTTGATGAATGGAAAAGACCCAAAAATGTGACAGAGATTCGTAGTTTTATTGGATTACCAGGTTATTACCAATGGTTTTTTAAAAACATTGCACATTTATTTGGAACACTAACTAAGTTAATGTGAAAAGGAGTTAAATTTATTTGGACAGAGGATTGTGCTTTTTGTTTTCATGAACTGAAGTAGAGTTTCGTGAATGCTTCGGTTTTGGCCTTTCCTTCCCAAAAAGGTGAGTTTATCATCTACAGTGATGCTTCATTTAAGATACTTGGTTATGTTTTGATGCATAATGATTGTGTAATTTCTTATGCTTCAATAATACTAAAACCCCATTAGTTAAATTATCCCACAAATGATTAGAAATTGGAAGCTGTGGTTTTTTCTTTGAAAATTTGGAGGGATTATTTATAAATAGTGAAATGTCAAATATATTCTGACCAAAAAAGTTTGAATTATATATTCACTCAGAAGGAATTAAAAATGAGGAAGA
This sequence comes from Viscum album, assembly GCA_963277665.1. Taxonomy (NCBI): domain Eukaryota; kingdom Viridiplantae; phylum Streptophyta; class Magnoliopsida; order Santalales; family Viscaceae; genus Viscum; species Viscum album. The sequence goes on along the minus strand of OY728163.1, from coordinate 375,927,742 downwards.
TAATATGGCGTGAACTAATAAAGTATTATGATTATACTATCAATTACCATATGGGAAAAGCAAACAAAGTGGTGGATTCCTTGAGTCAAAAACATCATGCATCATTAAACATATTATGTTTGGAACATGATCCCTAGATTAATGATTTGTTGAACTTTGTATTAGATTTTATTGGTGCAACAAATACCTCTATTTTGTTTTAGGTTTTAGATTACTCATCGTTATTAGATAAAATTAAGAAAGCGTCAAAGGAATACCGTGAGCTATAGAAAAATGTAGAATTGGTTAAAATGGGTAATTTCCTGAAATTATCGTAGATAAGGAATGTGTTTTAATATCTTGAAAAAGTTTGTGTGTGCCTTGTGACTACTAGTTGAAGAAATATTTGTAGTGTGAAGATCATAGTTCTCTATTTTAAGTTCATCCTGGCAGTACTAAGATGTACAAAGTCCTTCAAGAGTATTATTGGTGGGATGGAATGAAAAGATATATTTTTTATTTTACCATGAAATTTTTGACATGTCAATTGGTTAAAGTAGAGAGGAAGTTACAGATGGGGTTGCTTTAGCCATTTCCAGTGCCATAGTGGAAGTGGGATAATGAATCCATGGACTATGTGGTGGGACTACCTAAGACTTATGAAGGTAACAATGTGATTTTGGTTGATATAGATAGACCAAAAAAATCTTCACATTTTTTTTTCTATTCGAGATACAATGTATTTAGATCAAAATTCTTGAATGTACCTAAAATAGATTGTCAGGTTACATAGAGTTACTATTTACATTGTATCTGATTGGGATCCCAATATCACTTTTAAATTTTAGAAGGGCCTTCAGAAGTCGTTGGGTAGAGAATTAAATTTCAGTATAATTTTTCATCCTCAATCAGATGGGAAGTCAGAATGAATGATTCAGACTTTGAAATATATTCTTTGATCTTGTTTAATGGACTACTACAGAAGTTTGGAACTACATATTTCTTTAGTTGAGTTTTCTTATAATAACAGTTTTCATTCTTATATACAGTTGGCACCTTTTTAGTCATTTTATGGGAAATGGTGTTGAACTCCCTATTTTTGGGATGAATTCAGGTAAAGGAAGTTGATGGGACTAAAATTAATAGAGGAAGTGGCTGAGAAAGTGAATATGATCCAGTAACACATGAGGACAACTTAGAGCAGATAGAAAAGTTATGCAGACAACAGGAGGAAAGATTTTTCTTTTGTGGTTGGAGATCATGTTTTTCTTATAATCTCATCATGGAAAAGTGTTATGGATTTTGGTAAGAATGGAAAGCTACGTCCATGGTTCATTGGACCTTATTAAATCCTAGATAGGATTGGAACAATCACCTATTGAGTAGCTTTGCCTCTGAGTTTATCTCTATTACATAATTCTTTGCATGTTTTGATGTTGAGAAAGTATGTTATAGATTGAGCTCATGTCTTTAGCCCAGAACTAGTTTAGCTGGAAGAGAACCATTCTTGTGAAGAGAAACCAATTCAGATTCTTGATCGAAGGGAACAAGTATTACAGAAAAAGGTAATCAACAAGGTAAAGGTTTTGTGTTGAAACCACATGGTTGAAGAAGCAGCATGGGAATATGAAAATACAATGAGGGAAAGGTTCCATCACTTGTTTAATAAGTAAATAAAATTGAGAGGATGCAATTTACATAAGGTGAGGATAATGTAACATCTGAGGGTTTTAAAAATAATTTGTAATGAATTAAATATTTTTTGACTAGATATTTATAAATGTCCATTAAACATAATTTTGACAATTTTATGTTTTGAATTTTAAAAAAAATAGTCATCTATGGTTGGGATCAGTATGTTATTAGGAATATGATATAACAAAATTTCTTTATTTTTTGAATAGTTACATAGCCTATTGAATATAAATATTACCCTCATGAATATTAAAATGTATTATTATTTTAATTTCTTAATGCTTTAGGATGATGAAATCTTCATTAATATTTCAATATGAAATAAATGAAGTTATAGTTTTAAAATTGTCAATTTTTGAATAAAGTTTGATTTTAATTAAAAACAAAATTAATAATAGTTTAAAAAATATTTTTCAAAAATGGAATTCATTTTTTAATCCTGCATGTCAAAAAATTGTTAGGGTGAATTTTTGGGATTTTTCTAAAATTCATGAATTATTTATGAATAGTGAAATATGGTAAAATACCATATATTCAAATTATCACTTAAATACATTATTTTTGACCTAATAAGTGATGTAAATCCACTTAGTTCTAACTCAAATTCCATTATTACTATTTGGGGTGACATGAATTAATACTATTCGTAGTCTTGAGAAAAAATATTATAAAAATGATAAAAAATGTAAAATACCTCCTCTCCTCCACTATAAATACCACCCTCATTCCCCTCTTCCTCCCACACCTCTCAAGAATTTATCCGTATCTATGTTCTCCCAAATACTCCTCCCAATCCTCTTCCCTATTTCCTAGAGTTTCTGTTCTCAACAAATGGCCAAAACCAAAGTCATTAAGAAGGATCTCAAGGAGAAGATATCAAGAGGTAACATCCTCTTTTGTTTTCATTGTTTTCTTTTCATTTTAATTTATATTCATATTCCTTTCTAAAACCCCCTTATCCAAGAGGAATGAATGATACAATATCTTAAATATTCTAGATTACATCATGTTTATGGAATACTCACCATTATACTTCTTCTCCTCTCCCACTTATTCAACAAATTAAAACACCATCCGTGATGTGTCGATCTACCAACATCATGGACGATGTGAATTCAATTTATTTTACTTCCTTAAAGACTATACATGAAACCATTTTTATGGTTGAAACATATTATAAAACAAAAAATTTTCATTACGATCGAAGAATAACCAAAATGACCCTAATAAATATCAACAATGTTTTAACATATGAATCTTCCTCATATCATAATTCACAATGATAAATTGTATAATTTTTTGTTATGGAAATATTTAAATACCATTTTATTCCAATTCTATAGTTTCACTTCCAATCTACTAGAATATCCATCAAGAACCGATCATGGAACTCATATAAAGAACGCACCAAAAACAATGGATGGAACAAAATACTAATAATTAAAGGGTGAAATGATGTTATTAAATGACCATATAAGGTATTATAAAACATTAATATGTTTCTGTAAGATAAAAATAACTCTTTTTTAACAATTATACAGGATTTTTAAATGAACTTTAAGTAAGATAGACCCGAGGTAAGGGAATTCATAACCCAATTTCCATTCTGTGGGTTAACATTCTACTTCGTTATTTATGTTGTATTAATAATTTTTATGAGATGATTTTTTTTATATTATGTTAAATTATGTGTATTTATATTTTATGTACATATTCCATCCACTCATTTATGTCACACATCAATTATATTATATTCATATGGGAATTTTCTTTTAAAAACCTCTTTTTAAAATTATGTCTTATAAAATTCAAAATTAATGTTTTTATAAAGTTATTAATGTTCTATTATTGTGTTCTAGTTCATGGGAATTTTTTATGATGAATTATGGGACATATATCTCCCTCTAATTCCTTTTTTATGTGTAAGTTGGAGGTTGGTCGTATGGTTACATTAAGTGTTGCTGTGATGGTTACACAAATTGTATGTTAACTGTGAGGGTTATAAATTATAAGGTAGCTAGGAGGGTTACAAGATTATGTAAGTAATTCCCCAAGATACCTTTATGGTTTAATTTATGTTCTTATGTATTGTGGTAATATTTTGGAAATCTCATGTTTCACAATGTAAGTATATATGGTTGACAAGTGTGTATTTTTAAAATGATTTCATACATTACAAGTATTCAGGGACTAGTGTGTTATTTCCATCTTTTTATATCCGTTAGTAAGCTTTTTTTCTCATCCCAATTTTTAAATGATTTTCACAGGTTATAAGTTGGTGTAATATGAAAAAGGTAATCCATGTTAAATTTTTTAATAATTCTCAAAGAAATCATGTTTTATTTAAAAAGTTTTATATTTTGGATGAAATGAATATAGTTTTTTTGGTATCCAATCTGTGTTAATGTATAATGTTATGAATGTATTATTTCCAATTCCCTAAATATATATACATGAAAATATCCTCAATGTGAAAGGATTTTATTTCTTGACTAAATTGAGGATTATGTAATGTAACAAGGTTGGTCCCTTATAATATAAACCACCAATTCTCATTTGGAGATGACTTAGGGTATTCCTTTTACTATAAATCAACCTTAAAAAGATAATCATTTTGACATGTCACAATAATTTGGTCACTGATAATGACTTATATGAACATAGTTATTGGTTATTGGTTGCCTTATTTATATTATTTAAGTGTGATAATAAATCAAAATATATATTTCCATGCATGAATAAGCTTTAAAAAGTTACTACTTTTGTAATTGGTGAGGGTCATTCATGTATTGGAGCCTCTTTTAAGTCATGTAAAAATTTCCCTTATGGATCATCCCCAGAAATTGAGCAGTTCAGTTTCCCCATCCTCTAGCACGTGGCCTCATGGAACCATTTTCACCTATTGAGCTTGACATTCTCTTCCCCAGTCATAGGATAGAGCTCATCATACCTTACCTACACCTGGTCTCATTCATCTTAGAGTTAGACTATTTGAGAAATTACCAACTTTACTTGATTATCAACATCCTCTTGCAAATCCATCAGTTGGTTGATTACATTTTATTGAACACTAAGTATGGAATAACATTCCTATGTTTTATCTTCAAAACATTGGATTTCTTGGTTGACCTCTCTAGGATTCTAAGTATAGTAAAACCTCTACTCATTTATTGAAACCCATAAATTTTGGCTTCCATCACTAACCCGATCATTGAGAAAGTCACATACCAATTCCTAGAGACTGCATGCGGCCACCCCTCCGGTGACCGTATTATGTAGCCAATGGAGAAGGGACTCCATCTGGATCCCTGAGGGTGTTTCTGGATCCTAGGAATTGAAACATTTTATGCTCCTACATTTCCCTACACCAAACTATGATATTATTGTTATAAACATTAGATCCATAGTATTCAAGCTCTTCAATGGGTATTGGCTCATACTTAGGGAAATATTGAAGAAAAGAAACATAAGGGTCGTCTTTTGGGATCCTCTCAGCCTTGTTGTGCACCAGATTAAGAGGATAGTTGCCTTCACCATATCCTTCCTCAATATCAACATATCGACACACTTTAAGCTATTCCCCACTAGTGGAACCCCCATGACCTTAGATGACTATTCCCCAAAGACCAATGCTGGTATAACTTGAACAAGTGGCACTTCAAGGGTTGGAACATCCATCAGAGAGGGGGATATAGATGCCCCAATCTTTTTCACTTTATAGGAATGAAATTTTTTGAACACTACATGAAATAATAACATGTCAGTCAATTTCATTGGTAAAGTCAGCTAATCTCTTGTTAATGTGAAATACTTATAGAGGATGAGCATCTATATATTTGGTTATCGGGTCTATTTTGGGAGTTCCTCCCTTAGAGATCCTCGACTCTATTCAATACCTCGATATCTAGTACCTAACCTACATGAGGTATATCTTGAGGAAAAACAAACACATTGATGAAAAATCTACATGAAGTGTCCAAAAGGTCTAGGTGGATTGAAATTCGACCTTACTATGGGGAAGATGGATTTTAATGATGTGATTCTTTGGTCATGATTCTTCCCCAATAGTGGATGTCACCATTAGAATATCACAGTGTTTTTTCCCATAGATTATAGGGAGGACCTGAGGCTCTGAGGACATCACTTTAACCTCCTAAGAAAGACCAAAAGCTGCTCTAGCCTTGGGCATGGGCCCCAGAGTGTCCTCTCTAGCACATGGCGGTGAACCTTCACCCCCTCTTTTAGGTTACCCTTTCCTATTTCCAAGTTTCTCCTATAAATAATAAGATTAAGTTAAGTATTCTGAATAATAAATGTAAAATATATATATGGGAAGGCATTTTCATAATCATAACTTGATAAGTATGATGAAATCATCATTAGACATTGAAATTTCACTGCTCTCCTAGGGACTCCCATGTTTGGTAGTGTATCTCCAAGATTGTTCATCATTGGAGCCTTGTGCATCCTCATCCATCTATTCTTCATCAGATAAATCTTCTACATGTAGTTTGTAATGTGTCATATTTTTTATGTGTTACCTTCAGATATTATATGGTTTGTTTTCTAGACCGGGAACTGAAACAACATGCGATTCTGAAGCTTGGTGTGCCAAAAATAAATTTTTGAAATATATTAAATATATTAAATGGAATGAATAAGGAGTTTTCTATAAAAGGAATAATAACTATGAAATGGAGTAATGGATAATAAATCTAAAGGCATCGTTGAGTTTAGAATGTGGGTTTACCCTGGGAATGACTTAAGCTTAGTCAGAATGGGTCCTTTAAGGAAAATTTAATGGGGTTGTGAAAATGAAAAAAAAATTATTTTATTTTATTTCAATATCTCTAATGTAGTTGTTGAATTGTATTTAAATAGACTATTATGGATAAACCCCATGGTTAGTATTATAACCCTTGAATCATTAGAGAGCATCTAGAGAAAATTTTAGTTGAATTCTCTCAAGCAAACGATAACCGGATCGTGGATCAATGATTGACACACCATGGATTCGAAGGATCTCACTAATGAAAATGACACCACATCGTTCTTCATTAGTGATTGTTCCAAATCTAGGTAGGGTATTTTTTTAAGGTTTTCCCATTTACCGTTGTTGATTCATATGAAGAACGTGAATCAATCGACCGACTAATTTTTCAGTGGATTGTGAATATTTGTGGTATTGGTATCCTATGTCTCTACATGCCATGTAATCCTTCTCCACACCATGTATTTGGAGACTACATGTCATGTAAGGCTCTTCCATACAGGAAAGAATAGGGATAGATGGACACCCCATCTACCCCCAGTACACGCATTGTACCCCCTTCAAGAGGGATTGTTCTTGATTTTCTTAGTTTGGAACATTAAGTTTTATTACATTCCCTTGGTCCTTTCCCTCCTGGATATAGTGTGGAATTACATCTATATCACTAGATTGTTCTCCCCACTAGAGGAAAAGTATCAAATATAGTTTTCGGCATCCCTCTATGAGACTATAGTGAAATTTTATATCATTCTTTTTCCCTAGTTAGAGTTTTTGATATCGACATGACCTCCTTGAGTCGGGTGTTGAGCCTATATATATCAATTTGTATTGGTAGGGTTTGTGTAATCGTTGACATATGATCCCACATGTATCAGGTTGATCTAGATTAGGGTTTGTGGTGTCCCCCAGTGGTTCTGGGATTACCCCCAATCTATGTATCATGATCTTCTTAGATAATTAATCTTTCATTTATTTGGCCCAATTATCTAGACCTCTTCGTTGAGTGTCTCTAATGATTCAATGTCTCGATGGATAATTTCTCCTGGAATGATCATTACTTCAACCATAATCAGGTGGCTGGCAGTTGGTTATGACTGTCTGGTGGCATGGTGTGTTTCTTGAGTATATCTAGAAGTTTCTGTAATACATTTATTGTTATATATTGTATTTAGATTACGATACTTTGTTATTTTTTTATTTTTTTCATGGTTTCCTAATGAGTATTGTTATTCTCACCCATGCATGGGTTTTTCCTGCACATGTCATGTCTTATGTAAACGATGACCTTTTTTACGGTGTCCTGGGAGGACAAGGAGCTGGTGGAGCATAGTTGGAGCTTGAAATAAAGAGGAATTTTACCAGGATCTTTCATTTTAACTAGTCCTCACACTTATAGAAGGTGAGACTCATTAATTTTTTTTGGGATTTGATTGTATTTTTGCCTTTTTCACTTTCGTTATTTTTTCTGGAATAATCTATTATGGGATCTTAGATTTGTGCTTGAATTATTTCAGTTGTTTTACATTTCATCATTGTCTGGTCTTGGAGATCTGTGCATGTGTACAAGTCCCTTATGTTAATGCCTCCAGTTTGTGGAATATTCCTATATGGTGTAGGTCCTTATCCCCGGGACTATTGGAGGTGGTCTTGGGGTAGTCACCGCTTGGAACTAAGTAGTTCAGGTCATGATAGAGTGGTATCAAAGAAGGTTCAACCTTAGGACCAGAGATTGTGATTTTTTTTGGGGAGACAGTATTAAATGTTTAATTTTCATTTTTCAGGTCAGGGAACCTAGTGTTAGTGTGGCGGATGATGTATCCATACACCTAAACCCTGATCACCTATGTTTCAACTTGATACATGAAAACACTAATTGAATGTGGGGGAATTCATACATGAATCATATAAGAATGGTTGTTATTTCCATTTCCTTCTTAAATCAACTCCCCATATATATTCTTTTGAACATGGTACATCATGTTTAATTTGAGGATTCCTCCACACATAGAGCAATATTAGAATACACTATGTGATCAGGAGGATGATCTACCTAGTGATGAGGCATCTTTATAGGGGCTCTACCCAAGATAGATTCTCCTAGTGGTTTACCATCTATACCACCAAAAATTGAGCTGCATCTAGACCTGGGGTTACCAACTAAGGATGCACGTAGGTTGAGTGAATTTCATGAGTTCTAGAGGGAGTGATCTCTTATGTTTCAAGGTGAGTCAGACCACCTAGTGGTTGAGGACTGGCTAGAGGTAGTCACTCACATTTTCTACTTTGTGAGGATACTGACAAACTAGATGTTATCCCTCACAAAGAGTCATCTATAGGGATATACAAGGTGATGGTGGATCTTGGTGACTCACCACATGATGAGATATCTCTCTCCTAGACATACTTTGAAAATATATTCAGATATGAGTTATATCTGGACACATTATGATCTGTATGCATACATGATCTTATGAATCTGCAGCACGAAAGTATGACCTTGGCAGTGTACTCAATTCGGTTTATTTATCTATCATATTACTCCTTCGATATGGTATAGGACTAGTGATTTAGATCTCAGACCATTGAGTAGGGAATGTTTTGGTTCATTAGGGAATCATTGTTATATCATTGAAATTCCACCTATGTTGGAGTGCTTGAGTGATCCTTGATGGTGGAGAGATTTATGGAATAGAATACATTGATAGTGGGATCTAATAGTGAGAACCTAGTAGTCGATACCTTGGTAGCAGGTGGCTGCAGGTAGTTGTGGGGATCCAAGAATTTCAGATGCTTTTGGGGGAAATACTTGGACCCAAGGCCAGTGGTGTAGGGATATCAGGGTGGTTTGAATCACCCAAGGGATAGGCAGTGCTTCTCTTGTTATCTTAGGGTAAATTTGGCTCAAGATGGTCTGACATATCATATAGTTGATTGAGAGATATTCTGGGGACCAATGAGGAAGAGAAAAGGGTAGAATCACGGTGGTCTATAGGGAGGTGGACATGGTAGAGTGGATGATAGGGTAGTAGGAGATGTTATGAGGTGCGGCCTATTACAACCACCACCCCTAGGTTGTCCACACTAGGCTGAGGGAGATGGTGGGTTGGGACGAGGCCAGATTCAAGCTATAAAGGCCTATAATCCCAAGTAATGAGGGATGATATGAGGTAAGATTTTTTTCTTTTCTTCTTTATTAGTAGTATCTATAGAAATTGGTTCTATACATTACTTCCTTTCCACTTCTTTGGTTCGAGATAGAGAATCCAGTTGATCATTTTTCTCAACCCTTTTAGTTGGAGACTCCAAAAGGTGGTGACTAAGATATTGTGAACTTATTCTAATGGTTCTATATGGCACTTGGAGGTGAGAGTTTTATATGAAATCTTTTCATTACAGAAATTAGTTTTTATAACCTCATGTTAGGTATGGACTAGATATCCACAGTTCATGCCCAGATTTATTGTTTTAGAGAGATGATTTGGTGTGTCTATAGTGACAAGAAAAGGTTTTCCTTTGTGCGAAAATGGAGACCTTGGTGGAGCTAGATGAGACCAATCATATGATATTTTTTCCGATTACACATTAGTTGGTTAGAATAACTCTTGGAGTAGTTGATGTTTTGGGCTAACAATTTCCTATAGTGGTAGTAGAGTATGAGGATGTCTTTTTGGAGGATGTACAAGGTTTAAATCCCCATTGAGCGATAAAAATCTATATCAACTTGCATTGTATTATGGCACTGATATATGTACCAATATATTGGATGGCTCCTATAGATCTATGAGAGATGAGGATGTAATAAGAGGACTTTTAGAATAAGGGATTTGTGGGACCTATTGATTCCCATATGGGCATCCCCAATGTTGTTTTCCATGAAGGAGGATGGTAGCTTGAGGCTATGCTTGTATTACTGATAGAGCAGATATTTTCAGCAAATTTACATTTAATTTCATTTTTTAAAATATAACGAATGTTTTAATTTAAGATAAATGACCACATATTATTATATTGGTGGTATTTTGAGATTAATCATAAAAATGGCCCATTTATTATTTTTAACAGTTTTAATTTATTTCTATATTTTGGCCAAAAAAATTTCTATATTAATCCAAATTGAGAAATTATTTCTATATTGGATTCTTTGCATCTAGGGATTAATTTAATCCTTCTTTACAAAAATCTTAATCGACCAAATGAAAGCTCAGAAGAAGATAACATGTTGAACCATGAAAACTGTTTATAGATCTTTCAGGTTTTGGTTTGGGGTCCCTAACTCATTCATAGTGGTCCCAATTGTAGTGATATTCAGTTCGTGGATGCACAAGACGTTTTGGAACATCTTTCCAGCATTATTGGACATGTGAGTTGGCTGTTTTTGTGGTCATTAAGTCATTCTATGTTGGATATTTTTAAATTAGATATTCTGACAATATAGAATTAATTGTTAGAGTAAAATGTGAATAACTCTCAGAATACATTTCCAAATATTCTAAAACATTGAGGAGAGACGTCCAAGATATCATGGAACAACATTAAAGAAGGTTGAAACATGTGAATAGGTATTTTATTGGGGATATAACTCATCAATTATTGGTGGAAAAATTATTACTATAAAATGAGGGTAGCTCCTCCCCTCAAATAATCCCATTTTCTATCACATTCCTTCAAGGCACCAAGGAGGAGATATACACCGTGGGAGGCCGACCGAAAATCTACCCCTTTTCTTTTTAATTTATTTTTTGTTTTTGTTTTTGTTTTCATTTATAATATATATTTCTAATAAATTCATGCATTGTTTTAATTTTTTTGTCTACCAATCCACCCACTTATCTTCTTCTTCTATTTTTATTCTCATATTCTATTATTCTTCTCAGATTACCATCGTGACCTATAAAACTCATCATCATGAGTAAATAACTCCAGGAATATCATGATAGACTAATGAAGTTATTTAACCCAATTACATGTTTTTAATATTCTATAAGTTAATTCTTGAGGATAATATAAAATGGTTGTAATCCTCGCTATGGTTGTCTACGATTTAACTTCCTAATCTACAACCATTTTTCCTCGATTGAGGAGGTCGACGAAGGATGTTCTTGGAAATATATAAGTGAAATTTTCATTCATAACTGGGGTAGAAAATTGTGTTCACACCTACAATGGAGTGTGTTCACTATGAATATTTGAATCCAGTCAATGAAGGTTCTCTCTGAAAATTATCTCAGGATAAATTCTTTTATTCCATAATTCCATTTTGTTTATCATTGCATGTTAATTTAGAAATGAATGTTAGTTTCATAATCTTTTTAATTTCTTTTATTTCATTAAATTCCAATTATTTCATAAATCATAAAACAACAGAAATAATTATTTCATATGTGAATTATATTAAGTAGGTGAATGAACTGAGAAAGATCCCCAAACGAGATGACCCCAGTCAACCTCTATACAACACTAGGAGAACATAAAATTAATCTTGTGACACACCCTATGACAGGCGTGTTTCAAAACTGGCACCATTATTAGGTATTCAAACATTTGTTTACTTATCATTTTTTTCATGTTGTAGATAGATTTTAATTTTTCTTTTAAAAAATTCAAAAAACATGTTTTCATGATGTATCTGACCTATAATTACAATGCATGGAATGATTACTCATAGGTGCAACAACAACAAGAGGAAGATATTTTAGAGTATAATAGATCTCAAGTGACTGAAATTAATGAGTCTGTAGAAGAAATAAAGTTTCAAATAGAAAGGATAACAGAATACATCTATAATACCCAGGAGAAAACCGACCTTGAGCCAGAGAAAGAACCTGAGGTAGTGGTGGAAATTTTTTTACCACTCATCATGGAAATTAAAGAACCAAATGAGGCAAATTTAGAGCTACCTGGAGATTCATTCATCCTCACTCAACCATTTCATGGAGAGATAGATAAAAAGGACTCATCTAATGAGCTACATGTATGAGATCAACATGAACTGGATAAATTATGGAATGAATGTAAGGAACTAACCGATATCTCTAAGCCTCAAAAAGAAAAACCTGAACCACTATTTCATATCTCTCTAGCCTGGGAAGATGAATAAACCACCCATGAGGTGGAATTTGAATAAAACATAGAGGATCCCAACTACCTACCTCAATCCAGTGAAGATCAACTCCAAGAGGCAATTTCAATTGGAGAGGATATTAAAGTTGAACCAATTAAGGGAGATGATATATTCTTGAAATAAAATTATTTTAATTTTTTTGAGACTAATTTGAATATCTCCCTTAATTATTTTGAATTTTCAGACTCGGACAACTTATACTATGCCCAGAATGAAGATGATGAAATTGAAGATGAATCTGTTGAGGAATACTTGGAGCTCCCTAGAGTAGTTGAACATTTACTAGAGGTAGTACAAGTGGATATACCATGGGATCTTCCTAAAGAACCAAATACAAAAGCTTCCCATAATAAAAGGATTTATTTTTTAATTAATACTTCAAATTTAAATTTTGAATCTCACTTTGATTATTATTTTCTTTCATCACATCTGTAGAGACCTATGGATTTTAAAGAAGATGTTGCAAAATTAGAAATAAAGGAGGATTAGGTTCCATACTTCATCTTACCCCCACCATGCAAGCTATATTAAATTATGATGGGGGAGGATCTAGTTTACTCTATACATGGATTCCTACTCAATAGAGAAGAAGCAGATAAGGATAGAAAAATACACATGTGGTGGTTCATTTCAAAGAATCCACTACCACCCTCAGACTTTGGATAATAGCTGGTACTACCCTCTAGTGGTATTAAAATTTCAAGGCCCACTTGGGGGGATCATACCACGACTTTTCCTTTATGTTATTTTGAGTACTTTAATTTTAAATATTAGTAATTTATCGTTCAAATTCATTATTATGAATTATTCCATCTTTCGACCCACTCCCTCTTTTAATTTTTAGATTTAATGAAATTATCCTTGTGATTAATTGAATAATTTATCTTTTGTATGATCATGATGGCAGAAGGAATCCCCAAGCATTGGAAGAAGAGGACCGGTTCTTTATTTCCAAAGAGATTTCACTTTTTAAGAGTATCTTTTAAACTCCTTACATTTTTTGGTCCAAAACATATTTTGAGCCTTAATGATAAGAATTAAATTCCCACACATAAATTAATTCTTAACTTGACTTATCAAGGAGACATTATTTTCTTAGGAATCCAGTGATTCCATGTTTTAGATTTCAATGTTAATGACATTAAATGGGTAAAATAGAGAGGAAAATGATTTAAATGAATCATAGATAATGAAATGATGAGTCATGGTTTATGGAAATTTGATTATTTATGTAAATGAAATTTCCCACCCATTTTTTATGCTTTTAATTTCTAAATTTCTTGTGAAATTATTTTTTATTATTGATCATGCATTGAGTGATTGTCACAAATATCATAAGTCTCATTCATGAGAGGATTTCTAGACCAAGTAAATTCTATTTTTTCTTGAGCATATTTCTTGAGTGATCTTAGGGAATGTCACCTACCAGAACATGAACTAGAACTTGTCAAAGAAATGACTATACAAAAAAAATTTAAATGATTTAGGAATATTTTGAAAATACCTTATCCTTAAATACCACAATTACATCAATCCTTATTTTATCCCATAGATACCATGAATGAAAATTATAGGGATGATCCATGTATCAATCTATTTTTATGCATTCTTACCTTACTCTTGTTATTTTCATGGTATTTTAAAGTTGAAGTGTGGGGGTGAAGAGAGTCATAGTGGAAGGGATGATCTACATTATAAGAAAAAAGAGTGGGGGTGATATTCTTGGAATTGTAGAAGGTTTTAAAAACATTCATTGTACTCCACAACTTTCCTCTTGAATTATGAAAATGAAAAAAATGAAAAAAACGACAAAAGAAATAAAAAATGAGAAAAATGGTCTTTGATTTGGGAAAAAAACCCATCATTTTCTAGAAAAATTATCTTTATATTGTATGTTTTAGGTGATTGATGTGTGGTTTGATCTAATCGTAACTTTTAAAAAATAAAAAAATTCAAGAGGTTTCACAAATCATTCAGTATATTTACTTGATCGTAACATTACATTGAGTTTTGGGGGAATTGGGTGTTTTTACATTGAAGAGGATAATTTCAGTCAACTTTTATTTTTAATATCATGCATTTTACTTAAGATATTAGCCTCCTCCTTTAGCCTTAATTTTTAATGCATCAAATCTTTCCAGCCTTATACCTCAGAGTCAATTGAACCTTTATTGGAAGTCCTCATGATTTTATGTGCCTTCTATCCTTACAAAATGGGGAACGTAGTTATTTTAAATGATTATGGATAAGGATAATGTTATCATGATATGTGCCTAAATATACTTGATTTTTATAATGAGAGATGAGTGGAAGGTTTCAAAGCTGAGGTAAATCATGATTTCTCCTATTTAATAATATTTTATTAAGGATCTTAAATGAATGAAAGGAGAAGTTTAAACATTATTCTAAGGGGTAGTTGGGGTTTGGATTAGTGTTAAGCACCAGGTAATCCTACATGAGAAATGGGTGTTGAAACCCCCTTGGTCACAAGTAAAATAGCATTACTAAAGTGTGTAGTAGAAAAGGCGAGACTGTAGCAACGACGACCTCTATAGCGGCGGTGTGTACTATGCGGTACTGTAGAAGGTGGGGTACTGTAGAAATACTATTTACAAAATGGGCCATTGGCCAAAAATTTGGGCCTATGGGCCATGTAATGGGATAAATGCCCACTGGGACTTTGGGCTATGTAATGGGTCTCAACACCTCGTTTGCTAGTGGCATTCTCGGCTCTCATGGCCTCCGGTCCTATGTATGTTTCTATGGGAGTTGCTCTGTCTGGTTTGGGGGATCCCCTAGAACCCTCTTCTAGGTCACGCAAATCGGCCCTTTCCTTTAAGGAGGCTCTCTGTGGATCTTCAGGCAGCTCCTCTCAGGCCTACTTCTTGGTAATCCGGCCATTTTATCCTTCGGAGTCACAGGATGGGTTGATGGTTTCGATGGAGGTTAAAGCTTCAGATATCATGGAGGCCAAAACATTCCTTAAGTGGACGCTTGTGGATCGCTTTGGATCTGTGCTTTCACCCCTACTGGCCTTCAAGAGGTTTTTGGAATCATGGGTGCTTCATGCGCCGAAATGTTTTTCCACACTCCATAGGAACTGATTCTGTCTTATCCTTGCTTTGGAAGCAGACATTATTCTGGCCTGGTGTAAGGAGCCTCTCTATTGGGGTCGTTGGTGGTTCAACCTGGTTCAGTGGTCCTTTTAAGTGCATAAGGGAAAGGAAAGTACGCATTCTGTGGTTTGGATCTGTCTTTTGGGCCTACCACTTCCATTCTATAACGAGACTTTTCTTAAGGATATCAGTTATTCTCCATGGGGTTTCTCTGTGCGGATGACCGCACTAGCAGGGGAGAGGTAACTTCAGTGGCCAAGATCAGCGTTGAGATGAATTTATCACTTCATGTCCTGGAGAATTTATCCCTGAGGGTGCAGGAATCTTCCATATGGAGTTGGGACATTATGTACCTTGTGTTTCCCAGATACTATTCTGATTTCCTTCTCCTAGATCACACATTACATGTGTGTAGGAAAGGTCTCAATGCTTCACGTCACCAAGAGTCGAGAGTCCCTCCAGGTGGTATCTCGCATCCACTCACAGGGTCTACCTCATGACCTGGCCATGTGGTGCATGGGCTTGAACACCCATCTTCTATGGGCATTGGTCCAGACCCCATGGCCCCAGGGGGAAACCTTCCCCTTCTACTAAACAATTCCAATACTCCAGCATGGCGCTTGTTCCCTTCAGCAGTTGTGGGTCTCACATCATGCTCTCGGGGTGTCTATCTCACCATTACAGCCCCTCTCAATGGATTTTCAATGAAAATCTCCTTATAACGATGTTATGTTCACCAGTCTATTCCCTAAGGACTCTTCCAATAGATCTTTCATCACCAATGCAACCCTCAAGCCCTTGTGATGGATTTCTAACTCTAGATAGGAGTTTCCAGGAGGCCATTTACCCATAGTTGTTTCAAAGGCTCGGAATAAGGAGGAGGAAAGTACCTCTTGGGCTGATGCATCAAGGGTGATCATTGTTCAGGTTGATAAAAAAATGGGATTATGGACCAATCCCAGACTAAGGAGTTGAAAGGGAAATCTCCCAAACTCTCATCTATTCTCCAATAGACAGCCCTCGACTCATTAGAATAGAGCCCGAGGGTGTGCACAAGGCTACAAATGAAGCCTAAATTGATACAGGATGCCTCCTTAATTTTGTCTTTCATAATGGGCCAAGATTCTGGATCCAAATCTTGACGTGAATGATTCAATGTTTAATGTTCTCATCTGGAACTCCCGTGTTTTAGGGGCCTGGGTGAAATCCAATTTCATTGTTAACGAGATCTTACACAACTCAGTTGTGATCGTGGAGATCCTTGAACCCAAACTAGCTTCAATAAAAATCAAGGATTATGCCCAGAGGCTTAGAGTACGTGGTTTCATGCATGGAGACCCACATAATTCTCACGTCTCTATGTTATAGAAGGATTACATCAAGGTAGACTTCTTCAGTGCATCGGACCAGTATCTATCTACTCATGTCTCTTCAGGTCCACATGAATTCCTTATCTCATTCATCTACACCATGTGTATTGCGTAGGACCATAAGGATATGTGGAATGAAGTGGATGGAATTATTCCATATGAAATCCCGTGGATAGTTGTGGGTGAATTTAATATTATCTCACATCCAGAGGAGAAACAAGGGGGAGATTTCTTTCCCAGAAAATCTATCCAAGATTTTGTGTCATTCAAAGTGAGGAACATGATTATGGATGTGATCTATGAGGGGGACCATTTCCCATGGTGCAATAATCAACGAGGCAGAATATACACCGGGTTTCTTCTAGATCTGTGCTTGATGAATGAGACATATATCTCTCTCTTCCCTGACACCAATGTTTCTCAACTGGTCTGGTGCCTTTCATTTCACTCTCTGCAGTGCATTACCCTGGGGTCAGGATCAGCGAGAGAAGAGTATATGCAGTCCTCAAAAATGTGGGTGGAGGAACCTAGTTTCAACAATATTGTAAGGGAATCATGGTCTCCCAACCTTATGGGGAACCCGTGGATTATAATCCATAGGAAGTTAAAGCATCTTAATCATTTATTACACTGATGGAGTAAAACTCTCTTTTCCCACGATCACGATCTCATCGAAGATATTATGGGGGTCTAACGTTTTGATACATGTCTAGAACATGAATGGAATGAAAGTATGTTTAATTATCTAAGGAGGAAGAAGGACCACCTCACTAATATTCTTATGTGGCAGGAATGGGTGGCAAGAGAGGGATCCAGAGTCCGATGGCTATAGGAGGGGGACAGAAATACCGGTTATTTCCATGCGTGGGTAAATGAAAAAAAGTGCTGAAAGAGGCTAAACATCCTAAGGGGGGATGAAAAATACACCAATTACCGTGAGGAAGTGGGGGAGTTATCCAATGCAAAAATTAATGATCTCCTGGCAGGCCCCATTCACAACATGAATGAAGGGTATCTAAGTGGGGCAGAAGATGTTTTTGAAGACATTATTGGATGTTTGTCATCAGATGTGGATGAGATTTTAAGAAGGGCCCCGAATGATAAATAATTGCATGAGGAAATTTGTACCTTGAACACTGGATAGTGCACCAGGGCCCAAAAACATACCAGGTTCTTTTTACAGGGCATCTTAGGAGACTGTTAAGGGGATTCTCATGATAGCAGTGAAAGACTATTTCCAAGGGGGAACATGTTGCGAATAGCACGTGCAACTAAGATGGTATTACTACCTAAGGTGTGAAATCCCAAATTCATTGAGAATTATCATCCTATAAGTATTTATAACATTCTATACAATGTTCTGGATACTATTTATAATAGAAGGATGGCTTCCTACGTGATCTCATGGATGGATCCATAGGAGCATGGTTTTATTAAGGGGTGGTATATATAAGTGAGGATTGGAATAGTGCAAGATATGGTATGTGCCATCAATAAAAATGTATTAGTTTGTAATATGGTGATTAAATTAGACATGAGTAAGTCATATGATCAGATAGAATGGGATTTTATCCTAAGGGTATTGGCTTGTATGGGTTTTTACAACTGGACCAAGGACCCTCTATTTTTGTTCTTCATCTCGGCATGGATCTCAATATATTTTATGGAAAATATATTTGGTTTCATTAAGGATTGTAGGGGAATCAAGCAAGGGGATTCTCTCTCCCCCATTATCTTCATCCTATCCTAAATTTCTCTTAGCTACTCCATTAAGTAGGGCCTTCACATTGCGAAAATCCTCCCATACAGGAACCGACATGCATCAGGGGGCACATTGCACTTGATGTTTGTGGATGGCATGATTTTTCTCATCAATGGAAGCAGGTTAATAGTTCATGGGATGAATCATATACTTGGTGACTACTATAAGTGGAGAGGACAGGTGGTCAACAGGGAGAAAATTATTTATTTCACTCCTAAGAAATTATCAAGCATGAGGGAAGGGTTCATAGACGTCAGTAAGAATATGAGAAGAGGGGTTCTTCATATGGAGTATCTCAGGGTGCCAGTTAGTCCTAATTATCTACAAGTGAATAACTTTGAAAAAATCATTAGCAAGATCATAGGGCACATCTTAAATTGGAAGAACATGTTCTTGTCTTATGGTGGTCGCATTACACTCATCAACAATGTCTTTGTGTCTATTCCCATGCACATCCTTTCCACCCTGAAGGTCCCAAAAAGTGTCATTTATAACATTGAAATTATTTTGGTGGAATTTATATGAGATGGGAAGATGGAATTCATACACCACTAGGATTTGGGAAAGCACCTTGCAAAACCTATATCGGAAGGGGTCATCAACTTGAGGAGTGTTTCTTAGACCACACAAGGGTTGCATGAAAAACATTCCTGGGAGGCTATGGAGGGAAAGAAACTATGAGGAATGACTATGCAAGATAGATATGGCCAAGATGTGAGCACACAGAGAAAAAATCCTTCAATGATATGGAAGATGATTTATCTATATATTGAGACCATGAGACCTCTCTCATGTTGGATGGTGGGAAATTTTGATTTTAACTTCTAGGAGCAAAAAGGGGGGGTGTGGCAGGTTGTGGTTTTCAGGATGTCCCACTCCATTCATGTCATTCAGGGAGGCATGCAATCTTCTTGGTTTTTTCCAGGCCATTCTTGATGTGGACCAACAGACCTCTTTCAACAACATTGTTCTTAATGATGATCCGAACATACTCATTTTTTTGGGTTCCACGTTGGGGGAGTTCTCAATAATGGATTTTTCTCTTGTGAGGACGGTTCCAATTAATGCCGATCCATGGTGGTAGATGCTATGGTGTAAATAAGATAAAAAAAATTCAACTTCCTGTTGTGGAGAGTGATACATAATGCTCTACCAATGGATGACAGGATTCAACGCATGGGTGTGATCTTAGATTCTAAGTGATACTGTTGCAGGGGTCCTAAAATGGAAATATAGGGGCACCACTATGTTGATAGTGACTGGGAAAGATGGGTGTGGTAGGATTACGGGGTCCTCACTGGATGGGATAATCAAGGTGGCTCACTCGAGGATTTCATAATCTTGGGGTTCCAGGGGTCAGGTGACCAGGGTCCCAAGAGTAAAGCTCGGGTTGGTATCCTTATGGAGGGATATTAGATCATCTAGATGTATTTGAATGATTCACTCCACAACAATTTAGTAAGATCTCATACTAGCATCACCTTAAAAATGAGTAATATATTGCTGGACTTGGCCGGCTTGTGCACCAATGTCCAGGATGCTCCGTTGGGAAGGCCTTCTCTCCTGAATAATGTTGTAACTAATCAGACTTGTAGGCAGGGGTAGTGGAATTGGGTTTATTGGCACCGTCATAGCTGTGGTTTCAAACTAAACTCATATGGGTCTCTTCTCAGTGGGGAGATTCGTGGTGGAGGAGTAATCAAGGATAGAGAGGGGTCGGTCATTGTTTCATTCTCAGCTTGGTATGGTAGAGGCGATGTTGTACAGGTGGATGCTAGGGCTATGGTCACTAGGCTGTAATTATGCAAAAAATGGAACATCAACCTAAGGTGGTTGAGATAGACTCAATGATCCTCCATAATGAATTATCATGAACAAAAAAGTATCCCTGGAACATTGCTTACATGATCAGGAAGGTTAAAAAGCTTATGGTCGCCCATTCATAGACGACTCATATAAGGTGAGAAGGAAACATGGGAACTGGTTTCTTGGCATCTATGGCTTCCTGAAACTAAATTATATACTACTTCCTTCAGTTGGGTTCCTTCCCAACTGAGGGAATCAAATTTATTGTTAACTATCCTTTGGGCCTTCAATACTTTAGACCCCCATGATTATTCTTTTTTGAGGTTTGTATTCATCAAAATCAATAAAAATGTTAGTATTCTATAAAAGGGGAAAAGGAAAAATGAATTATTTGGTTGTTTATTTGAAAAATGGAAAATAAAATTTATATTTTATAATTATTTTCTAATGTTCGATTTGAAATTGCAAATTATTAAATTTTATTACTTTGGAATTTGAATATTGGTAACATTGGTGTCCTCTGAATTCCATGTTGAGATTTTATTCTTGAGGAAAAGTACATTTTACGTGTGGGGTAATTGATAGAGAAAATATTTTCAATAAATATACATTTAATTTCATTGTTTTAATTCCAAACAAAGATTTAATTTAAATAAATTTCCACATTTTATGGTATTTGTTATATTTTGAACTTAATCATAATAATGGCCCATTTTGGATTTTTAACAGTTTTAACTTATTTCTGTATTTTGGTCACAACATTTTCTATATTAATCGAAATCGAGAAATTCTCTCTATATAAGATTCTGCACTTTCAGGGATTAATTTCACCCTTTTTTTTGAAAAAAATACATATCGATCATATGGAAGATCAAAATAAGATCATCTGTTGGACCATGAAAACTATTTACAGATCTGTTGAGTTTTGGTGTGGGGTCCATAACTCATTCATTATGATCCCAGATGCTATGAAATTCGTTGGGTGGATGAAAAAGACGTTTTGGATCATCTTTTGTGAAGGCTGGGACATGTGAATTTTTTGTTTTAATGGTCATTAAGTTATTCAAATGTGTAGATTTTCAAATTAGATATTCTGACGAGATAAAATAAATCTTCATAGTAAAATGGGCATAACTCTAGGAATACTTGTCCCAATACACTGAAACTTTGAGGAGATACATCTAATATCTTTTGGAACAACATTCATGAAGGGTGAAAATGTGTGAAGAGGTTATTTATTTTCCTAAATGGAATTAACCTTTAGGGGGAAATTTTATCTTAAAAATAGGGGAGCTTCTCCCTATGAAATCATCCCATTTCTATCTCATTCCTTCAAGGAACCTAGGAGGAGATCTCCACTGATGGAGGCTAGCCAAAAATCTTCCCCTATTCTTATTAATTTAATTGTTTCTTTATTATTGTTTTAGTTTTAAATTATAATTTAAATTTCTAATAAATCAATGCATTTTTTTCATTTTTTTTGTTTACCCATCCTCCCTCTTTTCTTCTTTTTCCATTTTTATTCTACTTTTCTATTCTTATTCTCATCTTACAATCATGAACTATAATAATCATGATCATGATTAACTGACCCGAAGAATATCACAATGGATTAATCTGGTTCTTGGACCCAATACTATGTTTTTAATATTCTTTGAGTTGATTCTAAGGATAATTTATTGTGGGAGTATTCCTCACTATGGTTTTCTATGTTTTAACATCTTAATCTACAACCATTTTCCCTCAATTAAGAAGGTGGATGAAGGGTGTTCTTGGAGATCTCTAAGTGGAATTTTCATTCATAACCAGGGTAGACTAATGTGTTCAGACATACGATGGAGTGTGTTCACTATGAATATTTGATTCTAGTAAATGAAGGTTCTCCCAAAAAATTCTCCAGGGAGAACATTCTTTTATAATTCCATTTTGTTTATCATTTCATGGTAATTTAGAATTTAATGTTAGTTTCATCTTATTTTTCATTTCATTTATTTTATTTAATTCCATTTTTTTCATAAAACATTAAACAATAACAATAATTACCTCTTAGGTGAATTAGATTATGTAGGTGAACAAACTGAAGAGTCTCCTCAAGTGAGATGACCTTGGTCAGCCTCTATTATACACTAGGAAATCCTAAAAATATTCTTTTCTATTCCCTATGATAGTTTTGCATCAATTATTGATGCATGAACTAGTTTATCGTAAATAATAAGTATCCCCTAATGAGGATCAACAACCTATTAAAATAGTTGAGAGGGGTGTACTGGTTCTTGAAGACTGAATTCAGGTCAAGCTATCACCAACTATGAGTATAGGAGGAGGATATACCGAATACAACATTTAGATTTTATGAAAGTCACAATGAGTACGTGGTGATGTCCTTCGACATGATGAATTACCTAAAAGTGTTCAGAGGACTCATGAACTGTATCTTTCATCCCATCTTAGACCGGTTCAATTTAGTCATCATTGATGAAATCCTAGTGTATTTTGAGTCAAATGATGATCATGTGAGACACTTAAGGATGGTCCTAGACATACTATGAGAGCAATATATTAATGGGAAGCTCTCGAAGTGCCGGTTTTTGGAATTGAGTGGTCTATGTTCTGGGACAAGTCATATCAGAGGATGGAGTTGCAGTGGATCTTGAAAAGGAGTAGGCAATGCATTATTATGATATATACAAGAGTATTACTGAGGTGCAGAGTTTTCTTAGGTGGCCAAGGTACTATCGGAGGTTTGTCCCAAAATTCTCCAGAGTTGTAAAATATTTGAAATCCTTAATAAAAAAGGGTATCCTTTCATGCATATATAAAGGTTCCATCAGTTATTCCAAGAGTTGAGATAGAGGTTGAATAATGCTTCCATCTAGATAATTCCAAAGGAGGGTACTGAGTATATAGTGCTATGTGATGCACCGAGGACCATAATTGGTAGTTTTTTTATGTGGGTGAAATCATTTATTACATATGGCTCATGCTATTTGATACCACATGAGTAAAACTATGAGATTTTTTATCTTGATTTAGCAGCAATAGTCTTTTCCTTGAAGATGTGGAGACACTACCTAATGGGATAGTAGTTTATCATTTACTTTGACCATAAGAGTCTCACGTATATCTTTTATTAGGATGATATTCACTTGAGATAAAGGCAACATATATATTTCTTCCCGGACTATGACTTTGAGATTTTCTATACTTATATTAAGGGGATTATGGTGTAAGATTCTCTCATAAGGAGATCTTGTTCTTAGTTGATGGTCGAGGTGTCGTAGAACTTAGCCTCAATGGAGTTTTCATTCATGGAAAAGGATAGTTATTAAAATATTTAGTCAATGGTTGTTACCCCCACCAATTTATAGAATTTTTGGGATTCTTTGTGTGGGGATACTAATTGTGAGACCATTCATACTCATATATCCATTAGATATGCTTCAGATGGATATTCTGAAGGTTAGGAGCAAGTTATACTTTTTAGAGGATGAGCGATGGTATCAATGAGGTTGAGGTAGGTTGTGTTGTGGGAGATTCATATATCCCCTTTTGAGGTAAAACCAAGAGTGGATGTTATGTACTTGGACCTTGGACATCAGTTTTTAGGCCATGTTTGAAGAAGGTAGTTATTGAGTTGGTCTATTGATGGATCACTTGTCAGGAGGTGAAGGCTGAGCACCATGTTCTAGTGGGATTAGCTAAACACCTTGAGGTTCAAAAGTGGAAGTGGTATGGGATTTCTATGGACTTCCTGATGGTATTACCATGAACATATAGGATACATGATTCTATATGGGTGATCATAGAACAACTCACCAAGTCGTCCCACTCCCTAGCTATCTAATAGTAGAGTTTAGTACAGATATTGGGATACCACTACATGTAGGATACAGTTTGAATCCATGGATTTCCCTCAATGATCATATCTGGTCAGGATTATAACTTCACATCCTGGTAATAGAGAGGATTACTGGAAGCATTTAGGACTTAGTTACACATGAGCATGGATTTTCATCCCAATACTGATGTATGTACAGAGCAGACCATCGAGGTATTGAAAACATGTTGTGAGATTGCGTGATGGAATTTGGACATAGTTTGGAGGATCATCTAAATTTTGTGGAGTTTTTGTAAAAAAAACATATATCATTCCACCATTTGTATGGAACCATTCAATCCTTTTTAATGGATGACCCTGCAGGTCACCACTTTGTTGGGCTAATCTATGTGATTCCGCACTCATGGGCCTCGAGTTTGTGAGAACTACTACATAGAAAGTGAAAACCATCCAGGAGTAGATGAAGTTTGGAAAAAGCCATAAAAATTATAATGCAGATACATTATGAAGACCTATGGAGTTTATGGAAAGAGACAATGTGTAATTAAATGTCTCGCCTCAATATGGATTAAGGTTATTTGGTCATGGAAGAAATTTATCTCGAAGATTCATTGGCCCCTTCCAAATACTATGTAGAGTTGGCGAGGTGGAATACCAAATATCTCTACATTTAGAGTAGGACTGGGTACACAAAATCAGCCACATGTCGCATCTGATGAGGTACATGCATGACCCATCAGACATTCTTGACTAGGGAGAACTGGACACTATGGTTGGAGAAACCTATGTAGGGTACTTAATGGAGATCGAGGATCATTAGGAGAGGATCCTTAATTGGTGATTGATTACCCTTGTTTACGTCTGGTGGTAGCACGAGAAACTTCAAGAGGGCACATGGGTGTGGGAGGCTCATACTCATTCTCATTTCCCATATCTCTTTGTGTAACCCTTGTATTATTTTTTCATATTATATAGAGTAATTTCAAGACCATGTTCTGAGGAAGCATGAAATTCTAAGGCCCTATGTTCCTAGAAGAAATGATTGAAATATATTAAATTATTAAATAGCATGTATGGTAAGTTTTACAAAAAACCGTAATAACTTTCGAATAGATACCCAAATAAAAAATCCAAAGGCACCATTGAGTTTATAAGTTGTTTTTTAACCTAGGAATTCCTTAACCATAGTTTCCATGGGTAATTTATGTAAAATTGATCACTTGCGTGAAAACCAATAAAAAAATTCATTTGATTATTTTATTTCAATTTTTCCCACACAATGATTTGCATGAAATTAAATAGACTATTACGGGTAGACAACATGGTTAGCTTCATAACCCTAGAATCATTGGAGTGTCACTATAGATAATTTTGGAGGATTTCTCTCAGGAGAATGAAAACCAGATCATGGATTGACCATAGAATCACCATAGGGTTTAGGGGTCTATCGAACGATAATGATACCACATCTTTTTTTTCATTATTGATTGATCCAAATCAAGGTATGGAAGTCGTTTGAACTATTTACTTTCCCCGTTATTGATTCTTATGATGAACAAAAGTTAATAAACAAACAGATTGATCTGTGGATCATGCAAATTAGTTAGATGGGTTTATGGTGAGGTGAGTTTTGGATAATTACTATGAAATTATGATTTCTTCATTTCTATTCTCATGAAAATGAATTGTGATTGACTTAAACATATATTGAGTACTGTTACTATTTTTTTATCCCATGGTACTTCTTTCACCATAAAAATTCTTCATTTTCTCTAGGGTTCAACATATCATGATCAATCAATCATTGCACACCCATTTCTTGATGAATCACTCTGATATCACAAATCTAGGATTAGAACGACACGATGGTGGTGGGACAAAAGAAGCAGTAGCGATTCTGTCGAATTTGGATACCCTATTTAGAATTCTTCTGTATTCCTCTGTGTGAAAGTAAGAACAACATGTTAATCTATTTTCAAGAAGATTCAAGACTGGTTTTTTATAAATAAATATTATAAAGGTTTGGAAAAACCACAATTTATAGGTTTCAGAGAGGGTGGAGGATCCAACGAATCGTGGTACGACGAAGAGGTAATTTGGGAAATTGGGAGAAACACAGAGTGTAATCTAATGTTACAAGCCATGTGGGTACCCTGGATGTTTTGATAGGATACTGGTCAAAATTAAGGATCACACGTCATGTGACCCCTATCAAACAGTGTTTGTCTCCTGTCACAATGTGTGTGGCCCCTGTCACAAAGTGTGTGGACCTCCTTTTATGAAAGGGGCAAGTACCTAGGTGGGTACACTGACATGGGTTAGAGTACATGGTTACCTGTCATGTCGTGTACTCCCACACAGACATGTCTTGGCCGAGTGTACACAAAAATACACATGTAGTGATACCCAAGTAGAGTACATGGGTAGCCACATGTCATGTACTACTACATAGACACGTCCACCTATACACAAACACGTCCAGGAAACACTATCATGGTCTCACGTGTCTCTACAAACCATGTACTCCTTCTACATACCATATATTTGGATACTAAAATTCATGTGGGTCTCTTCCACATGGAAAGTCATGAAGATAACTAGACACATCGTGTACCCCTAGACACATACAATTTATCACCTTTAAGATTGATTTTGGATCTTCGTTTTATAATTTTGAACCAATTGAGGTTTATTATTTTCCCTTGGTCCTTTTCCTCAAGGGAATAGTGTAGAATTACTTCTATATCATAGGATTGTGATCCCCTATAGATGTTGAGTATCCAATTAAGTTTTTGGTGTCCCTCCATGATACTGGAGTTTGATACTCTATCATCCTTTGTTACCTATTTGGATTTTATGTAATAAACAAGGCCTCCTTGAGCATGGAGTTGATCCTCAATCTAGTAGGTCGTATCGGTAGGGATTATGGAATTGGTGACATACAGTCTCCTATGTATAGGGTTGATTTAGATTAGGTTACGTGGTTTCCCTGAGAAGTTATGGGCGTGAGCCGCTATCTATGTATATGGGTATTCTTAGACAAGTAAGATTTCATGGGAGGAACCCAATGAGCTATATCTCTTCTTGAGTGTCTCGAATGATACCATGTCTCAAGGGGTGGTTATGACCACCTAGTGGATTAGGGTCTTTCTTGAGTATATATGTGTGTTTATATTATAGATATTCTTTTATATCTTGTATTTAGATGAAAAAACTTGTTTTTTCATGTTTACTGTGTTGGGGGTGTTCTATTGAGTATTTTTATATTCACTCCCAAATGGGAATTGACCTCATGTGTCATGTCTTATGAAAAATATGTCCCTTTTGACAGTGTCTTAGGAGGACAAGGACTGGGTGGAGTGTAGCGGGAGCTCAATATACTGAGGTGTTTTACCAAGAGTTTTATTTTGACTTAGTCCTCTCCCTTGGAGAAGGTTGGACTCCTTAATGTTTTTGGTTGGGATTCTATTTCGCCCAATTTTTTCTTTTAGTATTTTTACTCTCATACTTTATTTCAGTAAAATAGAAGTAACCATGCATTGTTTCAGTTTATTTACATGTCATCATTGTGTTGGCTACAATATACATGCATGTGTGTAAATTTATTTTTGGCTAATTCCTCCCATTTGTGGGACATGTCAACTCAACAATGGTAACTAGTCCCTGTCCTATTGGAGTTAGCCATGGGGTAGTAATGGGTCAGACCTCGGTAGGTGGGTCATGACATGGTGTATCCTATGATCTTGGCTCAAAAATAAAAATTACTTTCACTGGGATAGAAGGAATATCAGGTTCCCCTCATTGTAATTTTATGGCATCCATGGACATCATGTACCCATTCCTCTCATGAAATCCCACCATGGATGTGTCCCAACCCCTAGAGCTTGATTCCATCTTCTATCAGCTTTCTACATAGGTCCTTTATCATCATTTACACTCACAACATCCTACAAGCTATCTAAATCATGGGGAATACAACATCTGTTGTTGGATATAGCATACATTTTAGTTTTCCAATGGTTTTCACTGACCCTAATCATCCCGAATATCAAGCCCCCATCTTTCTCCCAAGAACACTTTCAAAAACACACTCCTATAGGGGGTGTGACAAGGACTTGAACCGCACCCATCATAGCTCCATCTTGAGATTCTCCAAATTCCATGTCTGGTCCTCAGACAACATCCTGACTACCTTTATATCGATGTGGTACCTTGATCACCCATACGTTATTCCTTATGATTGTGTCTGGTCATGTTTTCACCCAGTTTCTAGCATAATCAATTGACTAACGAACATTCATGTTTTTCAACAGTAGTGTGATCATCTCCCCTAATCCTACAACCATCGACATCCACCATATCTAAAGAAAGATATAAGGATTTCATTCCTCATAAACCCCTATGTAGACTCTGTTAATCAGCTAATATAGGAACCCATGATTTCATCTGAACCTGGAGTTCATATACAGTTCATAGTAGGAATAGACATCAATAATGGCCACCAACATTCCATTGTAGAATCTCTACAGGTACTCCATCTACGCTAATTTCCCTTTCGGGTTGTCCACCATTGCACCAACTAGGGTGGAGAAGGGATAAATGTTATGTTTTCATAATTCCGAATTCTAGTCATCACCCCAGTTTAAATAAGTGTCACTAACTGGACCCTAGTGATGTTGAGAAGATATGGCTTCAGACCAACATTCGATGGACTGATGGAATTCATAAACTCATAGCTTCTAATGTGTGTTTGGATACTCCCATGAAGGAACAAGACTAATCTGTAAATTCTCCTTGGCGTGTCTCCCCCTTCCACATGGACCAATAGTCTATCAAGTCGATTCATCACTAGAACTACTATGTTCTCCATGTTTTCATACATTCCTAAATGTTGGTAATATCCAAGGAATGTGGCAGGAAATGTGGTGTAGAAAACAAGTGGCTCTGATCCGTTAACAATATTCCACCCCCCATAACTCATACTACCCCTACTCTAGGATCAACCAATACAATCCTAGTATCCTTCTTTATGGCACTATTGGAAATTATTTTCCCCTCCATTCCATCTTCACGGATGGATAATTCTTCTGGAAAATTTCAAACATCATCTTAAATGTTATTTCTTTGTGAAATATAGGTCCATGGTCTATCGTTACCTTCATTTCATGTTACACTAAGAGAGGGGTATGTAGCCTGTCTCCCAAGGTAATCTGTTAAGGAAGAGACTCATCATATTGGAACCCGTACAGTGGGATTCCACTAATGTAGTGTACATCCCACAATACGATTCGTGACTCCCCATTGTGAAGGTTTAATGTATTAGTGTATGGGGACCATCGAAAGAGGATCTTTGACACTAGATCCTATTGATAATACATGTGGAACAATGATGTCCACACTACCTCATATATTTTGATATGGTGCATCTCATCCCCATACTCTAAAATGGTATAGAGTACCCAGTACACCCAAGCCCATTATCTAGTGAAATTTCCTCTAGACTATAGATCCTAATCATTGTTCGAGCCCTTGTTGTTGTCATGCATGCTGCTCTGAAGGATACTCACATAGTGGGATTGAAATTCTTCAGACATTGATCCCTCCTTAGAAATATTCATCATCCACCCATTAAGTGTATAGAAATTCATAGAACCTTTATCCCTTTTAGGATGACTTTTGGTGGTGAAATTCCAATGGATGATCTCATCCATGTATGTGAACCAAGATCGTGATGTGTTATCTTCGAATACAGGGATATTCGCCCCATCCATCAGTCAATAATTAATATTTTGAAGATGGTTTCTCAATAGATATTTCCTATGGGACATAGTTAGTATACACATGAGGTTTTGGTTTTCTGAAACAACCCTCTTATCTTGATGGATCTTAAGGTTTCATGCCATTTTGGATCTCTGAGAAGCAGTTGTAGCATCAATCTTAGCTTGGTTCTGGTACTAGGTCATTCCAGATGACAACTTCGAATGAAAAGTGTAGTTTTCACAAATGGATTATTTTCATATCAAAAGCTCATGTTGGCATGAAAATTTAATGGATCACAAGAAAAAATAACCTTGGCTGTAGAAGAAGCCTCATTAAGGATTTTTGCATGAAATACATTGCTAAATCTTGGGATTTTTTGCGAATGGGTGACTTACACACATGAGAGAAAAGTATTATATTGTGATAAGTTAAGGTATCTTACAATTTACCCCTCCATTTATTTACAGTAATGTACTAGTGGGTTATGTGGGTGCGTAACTCTTTTTTGTGACTAACCTGAAGGTTTGCATGCACTGGTGGGGCGACGAGTGATTCCACCCTTGTATAAGCTTCATAATGTAGAAATTCCTATTTCCGTGTACTTACTTCGTGATATTAAATTGTATTTCATCCTAGTCATATGATGTTAAACTACATGACAACATCCTTGGTACATGATATTAAATTGTAGCCTTACCTATGTAATAAACAAGGAATTCCCCATCTACAACCCTCATGTGATTAGATCCTCCAAGTAGATTTCATGATTAATCCCCACACCATTAACCAATGAGTGATCCTCTTGAGAAGGGTAGCTTCTAGGTGTAATCCACATACCATATCTCATAGATGATCGTTCAACGACATGTATGTTCCTAACACATGATGTTAAACTCTGTGGATTATTCATATCTCATGACCTCAAAGTATTGCATCGAAACACATGGGTTTTGATATTTTTCATCTAAAAAATTTATGTAGTATGCCTCCATGTGTTTTAATCCATACATTTGTAAAATCATGGTTTTCCTCATAAGGATTCACCTCCCATATAATCTTAATGGGGAATTCTGATCCATCCATCCCAGATCCACCTCAATGGGAATTCTGATCCATAAACCCAAGTTTGAAATCTTTCTTATTAGGTATATACCTCCCAGATCCACCTCAAGGGGCATTCTAATCCATACATCCTATATCCACCTCATGGTGAATTCTGATCTATCAATGCATGTGTTAAATCTTCTCTCCTATGGATGCAGCTCCCCAATCATACTGAAGTAGCATTCTAGCCCATCTATCCCATATCTACCTCAAGGGGTTTTCTAATCCATTAACCTAGGTGTGAAATCTTCCCTCCTAGGGATACACCTCCATGATCTTCCATAAGGGGTGTTCTAATTTATCCATCCTGTATATTCTTTACCAGGAATTTTGAACCATCAACCTAGGTGTGAGATATTCCCTCCTAGGTATGAACCTCCCAAATCCACCTCAAGGGGAGGTCTGATCCATCCATCCTAGTTCCACCTTAAAGAGTGTTCTAATTCATCAATCCCATATCCTCTTCATTTATAATTATAATACATCCATCTCATATCCACCTCAAGGGTCACTCAGATCCACAATCCTAGATCTGTCACTACGGGGTGTTATGTTCCATTTTTAAACTCATTTATAACATCTTCCCTCTTAAGGAAACACCTATTGGATCCTTCTCTATGAGTTGTTTTGATCCATCTGTCTTGTTTTTACAAGCCACTAATATTGTGCCAATCTCCATTAGGCATTTAACTCATTCCCTGATCTTTCTCTCTATGACTTGTCAATCCATCTCTATAGGATGTAGAACTTATAACAAACCCATCACCTACACCATGCATTAAACATTGGATACCTAAGGTGAAATTTCTTGGAGGACATACACCCCTAGAATTAATTTCCTTGTGATCAATACAATATGACTTGGGTTTCACGACTATGATTCCACATATGAGATTCCCTCTTACGAGGAAGATCCACATGTGATCAATGAACCCAACATCCATATATGCTCAGAGATCCATAACATGAATACTCCCCTAACTGAAGGTTTATTCCCTACTTGATAGACGTGGTGTAATTAACAGTGTCAACAAAGAGAGGGCACCAGGAATGAGTTTCACAGGCATGACTCAAATCTATATGGGAGACTCGTACATTGCAATCAGCTCCAAGGAGGAATCCATGGAAGGAGAAACAGACAACCAATCATTCAGTTTTGATAAAGAAGAATACATTTCCAATGAAAGTGATAAATCCATCCGCCTTTTGTAAGTGGGAATGTGGGGTTATAGTAGCCAGAATGCGCAATCATGTCAACATGTATGTAGGCCCTAGTGAAAGTGTTGAAAACAAGGAAATGTAATATTGAAAGCTGACCTGTTTTCAAACATATGATTTCCCAGAATGGGTCACCTCTTGGGGCATTGATGTTTTTTCTGAAAAATATTAATTGATGGTTGGAGAACATGTAAGAATAGGTCGTTAGTAGGTAGCTGGAATGAGTGCACTCAAAATATGACTCCCTAAAAAAGGATTTATGATCAAAACACTAACTAAACAAAATTAAGAAAGATTTTCAATATTTCCCCCCCTAATGGGATATAGATTGATTTCTTATTATGGATCTGCTAATGGAGTGTTGATTTCAGTGTGCACACATATCTAGATTCTTGTTGATGAATGAGAAGTGTGATTATCCTATTACTAGAAACTATTATATCCTCACTCTTGTTAGCAAGGTTCATTGAATTTTTTGATATGATTGTACAATCCATTAATTATTGAACAATTTTATTTGTTCAAATTTCCAAATATATAAAATATATATATAATTTCTATTTAATAAATTTTTTATATATCTTCTATCTTTTGATTATGAGGGATTTTTTTGAAAATATATAAAGGATTTTTTATGCCTGAATTTATTTTAATTTATTGTGTAATTTCTTTATTGGTATGGTATTGTTTAGGGAACACTTTGTGATACCCTATTGGTTTATTCACCTCAAACCCAACCTATTCCGTTGGGAGTTCAAATATTATCTTATTAAAGGTCTTAGAAAAGGATAACTGACACTTAAAGGTGGTGGATGTTCTTGATATTTTGGAATTAGGGTAATGGACGTGACATGTGGAGAAGTTAATTGAATAGGACCCAATAGGAATCTTCTGGTGAACTATAGTGAGCGTATCCTCTAGTGGTCGAAAATTCTATGGAGATAGTGGTTCTTGTTGTCCAAGATCTAACATAGGCATCAAAACCCATTCTCATTCAAGCTCTTGTTGTTGAAACTCAATGTGATGAATCACAAAATCATTCTCAAGAGTTTCATTTATAGGAGACACCTTATTTCCCTCTCTATAATTATACTCAAGTGTTTGTGGAATTTTTGAAATATATTGATCTTCTTTAAATGTTTTTTTTGAAATTAAAGGTTTAATTAAGGTAAATTGTGCTACCTTCAAGATGGAAGGACCTAGTAGGATATGGTGTGATTAAATGTTAATGGTGAAGAATAAAGATTTTTCTTGTATTGAAACACATTAGAGTAATTTTTAGGGATTAATTCTATCCAAAGTCGATGGTATTAGAAAGTTATATTGAGTTTATGAACCTTTAATAACATGATAATACTCTGAAGTAGTATAAAGACTATTTTAGTGACCTCATGCAATTTTCCCTTCAGGTTTTAAAAAATGAAAAACTATAGGATTAAAAATTTTAGATAGATTTTTTGGGGAAATTAAATATTAAGTATTCATGTTCATTCTCACTTATTATATTGGCATACATTATAGTCCATTAATGGTTGAAATTGATCTGGGGTGTATGTCAAGGTTGATGGGAGTTCTCTTTTCCTCCAGGGGTAGTTTAGTGAGTTCCTTCATAGGAAAGAGAATATGTTATGATCCACACGGTGGATCTATATAGAAGGCATCTTCCAAACCTATTAAAGTTCTAAATATAGGTCCTTTTACTTGATTCTTGTGTGTCAAGGTTGGGAATTCGAAACATTTTTTCACCAAGGAATCCATGTATGTAGTTCATGATATCACTTAGCTCACCTATAGAAATTATTCCATATATTTTATACTCTTCACAGTGTCATGGAATCATCAAAATCTAAAAGTACTATGGTGAAATCATATAATTAATTATCTAATTAGTTTCATCCATTGGAATCTTGAACAAATCATCTTCGTGTATTGGAAGAGTCAAAGGAGGTAGCAGATGTTGGTCCCGTGACTGTGAGTGGTACCATCACTAATGTTTCATCTTTAGGTATTGATTTATTTAACATTAGTTTTTATCACCAATTTATGTCAACTCATGTTGTGAAATTTCTATATATTTCTATAGATATTTTATCATATGTGTTGGATATTACTAAACCCCTCAAATGATGATAAAACATGGTCTTTGATTCATTGCCTATGTTTTCTAGGTTAAGCATACCTAGGATTTACTAGTTCTCAACATGACTCCTCTTAGCATCATTCATAAGAGGTATTGGATCATTTCTAATATGGATTGAATTTAGTTTTACCATTGAACCTGTCTCCTTTACTATGCCTAATGGGTGTGCCATGTGTCTCATGGGGTATGGGACCTGAGGTCATGTAGAGTTAGACCATTTTTATAGAGTTGGGAATGGTAATATAAGTTTTTTATTTTTCACATAGAGTGAAACTCATTAAATGATGATCTCCATCTATTTATCACCATGTTTCCCAATATTTTTCCTTCTAATTTCATTGGTTTTACAACAGTAATAGAAATATATTTTTCTATTGATTTATTTCTTGGTACTCAAACACAATTCATTATTTCTTACCAAATGGAACCATTAGTGTTAAGAGAGATAAATAATTTATTGCATGATCTTCTAGAGAAAGGATTTATTCACCCAAGTGTGTCACCTTGGGAAGCACATATTCTCATAGTGAAGAATGCTGACGAAACACTATGACATGGTGATAATTATTGAAAATTTAATTGATAAATGTAACGTAAAAGTATTTTTTACATAAGATAGATGATCTATTTGAATAGTTGAAAGGGTAAATGTGGTTCTTGAATATTTATATTTGGTTTGGTTATCCCCAACTGAGAATTAAAAAATCTGACAGTATAAAGACTTCTTTTTTACATAAGGTATACCCATTTTGAGTATATTGTTTTTTTATTTGGATTATCCAACGATCTTGGAGTATTTATGGATTTTATAAATAGATTATTCCATGAGTACCTTTATATTTTCATAGTGGTATTCGTGGATGATATTCTAGTTTAATCCAATACTGTGGAAAATAATGTGCATCATCTTAGAGAAGTTCTAGAATCTTGATAGATCACACAAATTACATGAATCTTTCAAAGTGAAAATTTTGAATTTTAGAATTGAATTTCTTGGGACATGTGGTATTGGAACATGAAATTTACATCAATATTAAAAATTTAAAGGCTATTATGACACATGAGAAACCGCGTAATGTTTTTGAGATACAGAGCATCCTGGGCTTAGTAGGGTATTACCGCAAGTTTATTAATGATTTATCAAAGATGTCATCTCCAATGACTAACATCACTCGAAAGAAAGTTAAGTTATTTTAGAATGAAAAATGTCAAAGTTATTTCGATGAGTTAAAACTACTATTGACTAATGTTCCAATGTTGAATCTAACAGAGGTTGGGTAAAGATATTGGTCTTCTATGACACATCAGGTCTTGGTTTGGGATATATTCTAGTGGAGGGTGATGACATGGTAGCCTATGACTCCAGATAAAATAGGTCACATAAGAATAATTATCCAACCCATTTTCTTGAACTCGTAGCTATGATGAATGCTCTTAATATTTTTTAATACTATTGTTTTAGAGAAATTTTTACCATTTATTCCAACCACAAAATATTGATTTATATATTATATAAAAAATATATGAGTCTCTAGTAGAGGCACTGAGCGGAGTACCAATATAATTTTAACTTTTACATTTCCTACACCCCGAGAAATGGAAATTTTATTACTAATAATTTGAGAAAGAAACACATAACCCATTCCATTGAAAGATTCATTAGAATATTGGAACTCAATGCCTCTTTTTTCTCAGTTGCATTTGAGAGTCTGGGAGGAAGAGTCCAGGATTCTCTTAGAAAGTGTTTGGTTGACATCCACTCTTCTAGAGATGATTCTTCTGGATTAGTATCTCTATTTTTAATTCCATGTCTTTAGGAAATCTCTCTACGGTATAGATATCATAGGTGAATAGACATTATCTTTATAGGGTTTCCAATGTTTCCATAACCTATTTTTTGTGTCTTTTACATTGAGAAAGATTGTGATGGGAGATCACCATATTTCCAAGGGGGAAGTGCACTCAAATACCACAATGATGATCTATGATTGGTTTCTATGTATTAGATGATACATCACTGTCTTTTTCTATCAGGTTTTCGCCTTCCAAAAATTAAAATTCGAAAATGAGAGACCTGTGGGTTTATTCCATCCACTTCCAATGTTGAGATCGAAGTTAGATGATATCACCATGGAATTTTTGGTTGGGTTTATATGTACACCACAAGGAATGAATGTGATATTGGTTATGATTGATAGGATGACCAAATCAACTCACATTATATAAATTTTAAATAAAAACAAACTTAAGGAAATGGGGAATATCTATGTATAGGATATTTTCATATATCATGGAGTTCCTTATATTATAATCTATGATAGGGATCCCCACTTTACTTCTTTAATTTGGGGGGTCCTCCAGGAGGTATTGGAATCTTAAATTTGTTTGAGTATATATTATCATCCAACTATGGATGTTAAGGTAGAACCAACTATATAGATCCTTGATCACATGTTAGATTCTTTAATTCTTTACTATGATGGAGTTGGGGATGTCCACTTTGGACTGGTTGAGGTTTCTTATAAAAATAATTACCAGTATGTAATTCAGATGGATCCATTTTTTTCTTTATATAGATAACCTTATAAATATATTTTATGTTGGATGGAGATTAGGGAAGCTTACATGCTTGTACTAAGTTTGGTTCAAGATATAATGTCAAATATTTAGTTGTTTATATGAATAATGGTTATGGAATAGAGCCTATATAAATTCTATAATGATTTTCATCACTGACTATTGAAGATTTCAGTTTGTGGCCAGGTGTTCTTGAGATTTTCACCTTAGTTGGGTCACTAATGCCTTTGGAAACAAGTAAATCTTGTGATGAGTTTTGTGGGTCCTTTAGAAATAATTGAGAGGGTGGTGAAGGTTTCTTACTGTTTAGAAATTCCATGATAGTTTAGTTCAATAAACAATGTGTTTCACATTTCACTACATTTCAAGTATATTTATAATCCTTCTCTTATTTTTTGGGATGATCTTTATGTTGATCACAATTTATCGATGAATGAGAATACTATTGGGATTTTTGATTTTGAGAAAATGACACTTCATGGAAGGATGATACAATTTTTTCATGTTATATGGAAGCG
This sequence comes from Viscum album, assembly GCA_963277665.1. Classification (NCBI taxonomy): domain Eukaryota; kingdom Viridiplantae; phylum Streptophyta; class Magnoliopsida; order Santalales; family Viscaceae; genus Viscum; species Viscum album. The sequence goes on along the minus strand of OY728163.1, from coordinate 375,889,967 downwards.
TGTTTCTTATTTTCCATAGATGTGGGATTGTGAGGAACTTGTGAGAGAGTAGTGGCCCCATCTATTAAAACTGGAATATTCTTTATTGTATTTATAGGTAAAGGATATGTATATACTGGGGAGGATATAACATCCCATTACCCTTTTGAAGGTACTTATGAAACCATTCTTTGGTTTTACTTTGGTTGGATGTTTTTATGGGTTGTTTTAGGTGAATTTTTTAAAATTTTAATACATTGATGGGTTGTTCAGGGTTGACACATGATTTGGGAATAAATGTGTAGTTTGTCTTAGGATACCACATGGCTATCTTAGAGCCAATGGAAGGGGTGTACAGTTTGTTAAAACCACGTGACCTCTCCCTCAACTCATGCAGCTTAAAAAAGTGGGATTTAGAACAATTGGTGAGGGTTTAAAGTAATCGTGAATCTAAACCATTTGGGAAAAATATGTGCCCTATACAGAAGCTCTAGGAGGTCACACGGTTAGGGAACACAATTGCTACTAACCATACAACACATGTAGTAATCTATGTGTGTTAGTTTTTTTCCCTTAAAAAATAATTTTTCAAATCCGAGGACCCCCAGTTTAACCACTAATCGACCCTTACTGAACCCTAATTTTTTGGGTCCTGAAGGCCCTTAAGAAGCAATTTTTTCTCATACATCCACTTTTCTTTACAGATCAATGTTTTGGTGACCTCATTTGATCTCCTTCCGATAAACTTTTCTTCAATCACATGGTTTCTTCTGATATACTATTTTATACTACATAGATTTTGATAGATCATCCTTTTATTAATGGATCTAGACACCATTTTGATGGGTATTGATCTTTGGTTGTGTTTCTTGACCTCTTTCTCAATAGTTCTCATTGACGTTCCCGTTGCGGGTGTTTTTTTATGATTTAATTTCGGTGGTTCAATAAATATTTACCCTACAATTGAAACCTTGAATTGCTTGATTAAATTTAAATGAGTTTTTAAATGAATTAACAACATGGATTTGAGATTATTGATATGTGATTTTGAGATTGACATAAAAATTAAAAAAAACCAATTTCAATGGAATTGAAATTTTTTGTTGGTTTTCAGAAACTTTATGTCTTGATTTGGAAAATTATTTGACGAGACACAATGATTTTGATTCATAAAAATATGAAAAAATTGAAATATTTTTTTTAAAGGGAATGAAACTGATGGAAACCTGGATTTGGTTTTGAAATGAAAAATGGAATTTTGAAAACCAATTTTTGGGAAATTTAATTTTGAAAGATGAATTGTTTTGAAAAATAAGATTTCCCTAAATGGGATCCCTCATAGGGTGTTGATTTTTCTTTCCTATGAATGATTCATTCACTGATGAAGAACATGTAGCGCTAGGTTGTTAGTGGGTAACTAGGATATAAATTATGGGACTCTTACTTCCTTGAAATGGATGTATGATGTCAACGCTAACTAAAATGACTTTGTATCGATTTTCCATGGTGGCTCCCCTAACAGGGTGTACATTAATTTTTTATGCTGTGGCTGCCCTGATGGGGTGTTTATTTGAGTCTACAAAAATATCTTCATTCATATTTAAGAATGAAAATTATGAAGATCACATTACTAGAAAGTAATGTACATCGAGTCTTGTTAGCATGTTTCTTTGAATTGTATTATTTTATTGTAACTGAAATTTATTATAGAACTATTTTATTCATCAAAATAGATTTATATAATATATTTAATATAATATTTTCATTTTATGTTGGTTTTTATATATAATCTATCTTTTTAATATTAATTTTTGTTTTGTTAAAAATATGTAAGTGATTTTTCATGCCATGATTTATTTTAATTAATAGCATAATTGGTTTATTGATAATGTTTTGTATATAGAAGAAATTGTGAGCCCCTAATGGGTTGTTTATCTCACAACCAACTTTTTCTTCGGTTGTTTTTATATTATCTTACACTAGGTCTGAGAAAAGTGAAGGCACATCGTGGAGGTGGTGGATGTTCCTGATTATTAGGACTTTAAATCATGGAGGTGACCAGTGGAGATGTTATCCACTCATTTCATGGGATGTATGAGCTTTTATCTTGATAAATGTTGAGTACTTAGATGATGTACTATTTTGGTTTTTGTTTAATATTTTTCTTCGTAAATTCCCAATAGGGATTGTTGATCATGCCAACTTGTGTCTTTATCTTTAGCTATTTTGTAGAAGAAATCATTCCATCTTTCATCTTGTATGATTATTGGTGATAGTTTCCTACCCATGGGGTTCATAAATTTAATTAGGGATATAGTAAATCTAGTTCAGGTATTAGGGTACCATGGTATCTGGGATGTTTCATGACAATAGAACATCATATGACATAAAAACTATGGTTTTGAATATATAAATCCTTATATTTATCACTAATAATATTGATCATAGTTTTCTATTAATTTTTATTTTAAAATTTCAAAATTATTATATGTTTATTGGACATTTAAATTTAATTACAAAAAAAATTAAAGATAAACATAGGTGTAATAAAAATTAATTCATTCAATGATTATATCATTAAATTAAGCCCTAATATTATGAAAATCACTAAAAAATTCATAAAACAGATCAAATCAATTAATTAAGCACCAAATAAATGGAATGGGTAATCCAACTTATTATATATAATATATAATTACATTATAATATCAAAAAAATTAAAATATTTATTCATAATTTAGTAAATTCCCTAATCTAGATGATAAAATGTAATTTAGAACCAAACAGTATCAAAATATAGTCACATTTATATAAAATCATGGGTTTAACTTTTATTGATAACATGATTCGATCACTACATATGGTTAATTAATTGAATATTATAGGACATAATGTTGAGATAATTTTGGAAATTTTTTTAGATAGATTACTTAAATAATTAAATGGGCATCCTTTTATTGTGACTACACATATATAAAACAGTTGTGGGTCTAACGTTATTCCATGTTATTTTTTGAAAATGCAATTTTTATAAACATAATCCATGCTTAGACTATCCTTCCCCTTTCTCCTATAAATCACCACTATAAAACGTCAATACAGTTGTATTTCTTTCAATATATTTTTCACCCACACACACACTCATGTTTCTCTCCCCCCATCACACACACCCAAACACAAAACTCCACCACAAATAAACTATATCGGAAAAAAAATCATTCACACCCAATTTGTTTTTAAATTCATCAGTATAATATATTTTTTATTTATTTAATGAATAATATTAATAAAAAGTATAATCAAAATACGATCTCTACTGTAACACTCTCATTTATTTTTATAAAAACGGAAAACTATGTTTGATTGTGTATGCGACATTTAATAGTGTGTTTAAATGAAACACGATATAATCTTATTATTTTAATTTGAATACAATAACCAAGTTATTAAATTGGAAGGTATGAATAGTATTAACTAATTTATTAAATATATATAAATTAACTATTGAATATAAATTTACATAAATTTTTTTAATATATAAGAACTCATCTTTAATTATGATATTTAATTCTACAAAAAATATATTTCCTTCAAAAAAATCTTTTTTTATTGCCTTCTGCGAGAATTATCATAATAACATTTTGATAGTTTAAAAAAATATAATTTATAAAATTAAAATATTTTTTAAATCATCATATCAATATTAACTTAGGGTAAAATTTCTAGATTTTTCAGAATATATTGATTATTTAGTGAATAGTGAAAATAAGTTATATTTTTGTAAAACTGTTATTTTTTATAATAAATTAAATAATTTAAAAGTCACAATATTATTTGGATTTGATTTAAAATAGAAATAATTATTATTTAGTTATATTTAATCCAATTAATTTCATTTAAATAATCTTTAAATAGGATTTATGTATAACTTTAATATTGTAATTAAAAATAATTTTTATGAAAATGGTTTTAAAGTGTATAATGTTTCTCCATTTTAAATAATAAATATAACCCATAATGAGTTATTATTTGAATTTAAATTATATATTATATACTTATAAATATTAATCATCATTAATTTAATTATTTTTACTCGTAATATTGGTAATATGATATCATCTTTTTCTTAAAAATGCATTTCCTAAAAACACATTTTTTGACATGTTTATTGGTTTAATTTTAAATTACATTTTTCCACATTCATGAGTTGAATTTTGGAAATATAGATTTAATATTTGGAATCATCATAATTTATATTAAATAAAAAGGTCAAATTAATTTTCTATCATAATTAATATTAAAAATATAAACAATTATGTACTGTGGTGGAGGTAAAAATAAGTTTATCAAGGGTTCAAATCAAAATACAAGTGTTAAAAATGACACAAAAAATATATAATTTCAATTTTAAGTACATTTTTCCACATTATCTCTTCCATTAATTTTCAATTTTCCATTTTGGAACCATATTTCTAGGATTTATAAATTTAATTATTGAAAAACATTGAAAATTACAAAGTGTGCCACCCACTACAATTATAAAGGTCCACTGCATCTCATATACATTACCCGCATCCAAAACCTATTAGTTCATAAAATAAATTACCCAATTGCTCCATTAATTCCATTACCTCATCCTATAATTTTTTTTTCTAAAAAATTCAACATATGAAGGGTTTTTCTACAAACCTGAAGAAAAGGTAATGTCATTAACCGATCGTTTTATTTTATATCTTATTTCCCATCATTTTAATACTATTAAACCATAATTAAATAAAAAACTCATTATTTTAAATATATTAATTTTTATTTATGTTATGTTCGTGACCTAAAACCCTATCAACCGATTTTATATGGTAAATTAAACCATTGATCATGTGTACGACAGACTTCTACCTCACGGACCGGTGCAACCCATTTACCATAATATCTACTCACTAATAGAAATAATAAATTATATAATGTTTATAGATTATATAATTGTACTTATATAATTTTAACATCACATAATCCTTATAAATTTCCATTCTATTGGGAATTCCATAATTTCATTCGTGTCTATGGATGACATCTACCACACCAAGTGATGTGATTAATTTTTAACTTAAAATATACTTGTGAGGTACTAATTATTAATTTTATGTTTATATTTGATATTAATTACATATTAATCATTATATAAAACAAATATTTCATATTCCTTCTCTAATTATCATCCATTTAATAAATGAAAACGTCATTCGTGTGTAAGGAAGACTACCACCTCATTAACCGATGTGATTATTTTTTATTAACACAAAAAAAGGATGATATTTCTAAGGATATTTATTGAAATAATATGTTATTTATGATATTATGATCATACATGGAATATAAAAAAACAATTCCCTATTTTCATCATGAGATTTGAAATATGGAAACTTTACTCGTGCGTATGTATGGCCAACCATCCCCATGATTGTAAAGTAGTTAGTTTTTCATAACCATATTTTATGGTGGGATTGAAATATATAATTTATTTATATAAATAATTATTATTTAATTTCTACCATTCTATATGTTATTAAAATATAACCTCTTTGACCTTATTCAATTTACCAATGTGATTTTGGACATATGATTCATTTACCTTGAAAACATCTAATTTTAAATTAATTAGATTATTAATTGACTATGAGATATTAAAAAATAAAATAAAATGAATAATAAACATTAAAAGGTTTTTAAGTAATTAAATAATTAAATTAATTTTATTATTCAGTTAGATAAATAACACACATGAAAAATTGGGATCGTGGTAAGGGATCTTTCTAACACACCCTTTTCTTCGAGTTATGACTATTTTCTCTCTAACTCACTTTATCTCTCTTTAGAGTTATCAAATGATTATAAATACTATATATATATATGTATGTATCTAAAATGTATATCTAGATAATTATATATTCCCTTTATTGGGTATTACTTTCTTTATGAAATTTTTTCAAATGGATTCATTAATGAATTTTTTTATTATGTTATGAGACAAGATTATGCAACCCATTTCTTTCTATGGGAAATTATTATGTTATTCCTTTTGATTGATATAATTATGTTACATTTATATTAATGTACATATAATGCATGTGATTTATGGGATAAGAATTATATATACCTTCAATGTATTGGGTAATGTTTTAGTTTCATGACATGTTGTGTATGGGATTAGGGAGTGAACCCAATACATTATGGGACTCGGTCCACTATGTGATGTTATCTTGGAATTTACACTTCACTTATGTTTATACCATGTTTTATGTCATTTACAATTTCCCATGTTTCCATGATCTTATTATACTATTATCTTGATTCCATGCTTCCACTTTATTACTCATTTAAATGCTCTTTTAAGATAAACTATAATACCTTTGATTCATATTTTATTCTTCTTTATTATGCTTATTCTTTATTGGGATTTTTAGAACACCCCTTTATTTCAAGTACTCGTAGGGTTATCCCACAAAAAAATTTGATCTCAAATGGATTTTAGGTGATCACTATGGAGAATTAATTAGGTATTCAATATTTTAGGTTTTTTATGTATTATATAACTAGTATTCAAAAGACACTAGTCCTCTTTGATCTATGAGTTTTATTAATAAAAATTTATGTTTAAAAATTTTGTAATAATATGTGTAGAAGTATTGGGTCACTATATATGGTATTAGAGGAAACGTTTGGTCAAAAGTTGGAAACTAGGATGATAAAACCTTATTGAGAACCTTCAGTATAAATTTATGTATAATTTTAAGGATTAGCCTTAATATTAGAAAATATCATGGAATTTTGGTGAAGTATAGAGAAAGTGGTTTTTGAGAAATTACATCCTTGTTTGGATACAACAAGTGTTCATGGTTCTAGAAAAAATGTACCTTGGTGAAATAACTCTGAAAAAGGTGTGTCAGGATTGTCTCGGACACTTCCTGATTCGTGGCAAGAGGCCTTACTGTATACCTAGATTGAAACTGTTGGTTGATAGGTTTTGGAAATTAAAAAACTCATTATGAGCCATTATGATTGGAATAAAAATGACTTTATTATTTTATATTTCGAAATAAAATTATGGATAACTTATATTTAAACCTTGAAATATAAATTTATGTATTATATACAATTAATGAGTTATGTGATAAATTTCCAAAGTTTCCCACTTGTGACTTAAATAGTTTTAAAAACCTCATCCCTAGTTCTTTTATTTCAGTCAAATGGTTGTAAATAAAAGAAATTGAGTTAACAAGATTTATGAGGGGAAATGAAAATACTTCCTAAATGAGCTTTCAAACCTTATAGAATAAGGATTTGGGAACTTCATATTAATAATTTCTCAACTAACTCATGTTATGAACCATATCATGAATCTGTAGGTATTCTTGAATCCCCCCAAGAAAGAGAAATTTTAAATTGTAAACATCATGCAACAAAGGCCTCCAACATTTAGTGGATCATCTGATCCTTTGATTATGGAATAATTAATCATCTTCATTGAAAATATTTTCTTTATCCTTTAATGCTATCTTAAAAAGAATGTTGTGATACTTTTTCATCATATGGAGAGAAAATATGATCAATGGTAGATGTTTATCAAAAATAAGAAGCTTGGGGAAGAAATCGAAGAGATATGGGGGAAGTAATTCCATAAAATGTTTTTTAAAAAACATTTCCTTATACTCCTAAAATTAAAATGGGAATGGATTTCCTTAGCATCAAGAAAAGGGAAAATGAATATATTTGAGAATATGAAGAAAAATTCCCATGAATTTCAAGAAATGCCCCTTTCTTTTTCATATACCATGAAAGTAATGTTGACAACTTCTTTGGTGGGCCAAATCCAATCTTGAGAAAATATTTCACAATTAGAAACTTCTATATCTATAATGAAATTATTTGATGTGCCCTCATAGTTGAGATGGAGATCAATAAATATCACAGATATCACAAGAATAATACGTAGTAAATAGATTTTAACTCTATTTATAAGATAGAGAAATATAACGGTGCAAATATAGTCCAGCATCCCACTTTTTTAAGTTGTGGGAAGAAGTATCTCATAAATTTTTTAAATGGGATTTAGAAGTGAATTGGGTGTGGGGAGGAAGGGATCCTATCTAGTTACCATTAATGGGAGAAACACGTCAATTCAATAGAACAAATATATTCTATAAAAAACCTAACCATTTGGTCCAATTTTTCCACTAAAAGAAAAAAGGTCACTATGAAAACTAATGAACTAAGCCAACGATTTTTGATGACTACTAATGAAAACATCCTCCAAGGCATAGGGAAAAATTTCAATCTTATTCCATCACAACTACAGAGGTGAATCCCAACAATGGAATAGTGATAGTTAATCTTGTTATTTATTCAAGAATAATGAATATTATTTTATATTATTATTCTACACATATCACATATCACATATGTTTTTTAGAAATATATAAGAAAAACATGAAAACATGTAAGTTGAGTTATCATTAAATATGTAAAGTGGGGAAATTATTGCATCCCAAGAAAATAACTCATCCCCTATCCATATTTACAGGTTGAACTTCCTTGAAAACCATGGGATACATCTTTTAGTGTAATTTCATAAAATTATTGGCATGTATTATCTTTATATATATAGATCCAATATAAAATTACAATGGAAGGAAATTACCATTTTTATCACAAATCACCCTCTGGCCTGAAAGTTATTATTTTTATTAATTTGTGTGAAAGAAAACAAGGGAACCAAGTCCTCAAGGAGGCCGAAAGAAATGCAGGCCCAGGGCATCCCCTTGCACCACACTGACACACTCGAGGGGAATAAAATGAAGGCTGTCAAAGATCAGAAGTGTTTCCTCCAGACGACCTAACCGAGAAAGTCTGCCGGCCGCAAAGTTGGATTCCCTCCAGCTATGGTGAAAAATCCTCCAGCTTGGATGATGAATATTTTTTTGATATACTAATCATAAGAATTGATATTTTTTAATTATGAGAAATAATATCTTTCTAACATGGTTGAGACTATGGAAATGATCATGCATGAAGAAATTACCATTGTGAGGGATTATACATTTGTATTTCCAAAAACGTTTTCTGTTATACCCATTAGATGAGAGGTATAATTTTTAATCATGATAATAGTTGGATCCTTTCCATTATATAAGAATCTATATAGAATTCTCATTGTTGAAATTGATGAGAAAAAGAAGAAAATATATGAGAATCTAGATAAAGGGTTTATACGCCCAAGTGCCTCACCATGGTGTTCCCTTTTCCACTTCATCAAGAAGGGTAGGACAATGCACCTCACATTGATTATCATGATCTTAAGAAATCATGATATAGAACAAGTATCTCCTTTCATGGAGAGAAGACTTGTTCGATCAACTATGCAAGGCTCGTTATTTATATAAGGTGGTCCTTCATTTAGGATGTCACTAATTAAGGGTGAAGAACTATGATATTAACAAAATTTAATTTTGAACAAGTAATGAACAATATGAGTACATATAGATCCCTTTTAGAGTAACTAATGTTCAAAAAACATTATGGAATTAATGAATAAATTCATTAGGAATTTAATTGAAAATTTTGCGTTAGACATTATAGATTAAATTCTAATGTACTCTAATATAAAGGTAAAGCATTGGAAGCACATGAATAGTGTTCTAAAGGAATTTAAAAGGGAGAAACTATATGAAAAGTTAAGTAAATGTGATTCTAGATGAAATAAGTTTCAATCTTGGGAAATATTACCACCAATAAAGTGATATATGTATACCCTTATAAGATAAATTAAATTGAAGAATGGATTACACTAGAACCTGTAATAGAGATCCATAGTTTAGTTAGACTATCTATGTATTGCTAATGATTTCTAAAAACCCTTCAAATTTTTTAAACCAACTAAACTAGATAAATCAAATGGGTGTAATGTTTTTCAAAACTAGTGAATGTGAGTAGATCACTAAGGAGTTGAAAAAGAGGCTTATCACTACACCAGTACTTCGATTTTTCTAAAGTGGTTAAAATTTTTTTAGTATACAGTGATACTTAAAATAAGTTTTTGGGATGTGTATTAATATATAATGACCAATCAATCTCATCTCCCTCAAGTTTATTGAAATTTCATGTGAAAAACCATAAAAATGGTTTAGAGTTTGTTTTAAGGATCTTTTCACTAAACATATTATGGAATTATCTATATGGGTAGAAGTGTAAAATATATACAGATCAACAGAGATTCAAATATATATTCACATATAAGTTAAAGTTGAACATGCACTATGAATACTCAATCTATTATTATACAAGGAATGAAAACAAAGTAGAATATGCTCTATGAAAAAATTGACCTATCAATTTTATCAAAGTTGATAATTGATAAGGATCCAATATTCCTATATCTTCAATGGATGGATATGAAAATAGTAAAAGGATCTTCATCCTACCGTTCTAAAACAACTTTATATCCATCCATTATTGAGAGTATCATGGATGTCCATAAAGAGGAAGAGGTTCTATACAGAATTTTAGAGAGTATTTTAGATCTCAACTTTTCTAAAAATGGGGTTATAAGGTATGGATACTAGATATGTGTCCCATCAGAATAGGATCTATAGAGGGACCTTATAGAATATTAAAATAGCTAATCATTCTATATTTGTCTAGGAAGTTATATGATATATAGTAATTAGAAGAAAACATTCTAGTGGGATAACATAAAGAGGTATCTTGATGAATTTATATGTTGATGCTTGGTATGAAAAGAAGTAATATCTAAAATAAATAAGTCTATGCGTACGATGTAATAATTTGATATAATTTTATGTTAATATTGAAACATAACCATGGATCGCATCATATGATTACCAATGACACTTAATGGAAATAACTCCATCTGGGTGGTGGTTGATTGTTTCAAAAACGTGGTACATTTCATTACTATCATGAAAGATTTATCCCTTGTACAAATTTCTATGATATAAATAAGATAATATGTAATATTTCATCAATTTACACTATCCATTGTATCTGATACATATCTAATATTTACCATAAGGTTCTGTAGAATCCTTCAGCAAGTGCTAGATACAAAATTTTACTTTAGTGGATCATATTACTCTAAGACGTATGGTCAGACTGAGATAACCATCCAAACTCTAGAGGATATGTTGTGATCTTTTTCAATGTACATCCAAGTATGTTGGTATTAAAAACTTCCCCTATTTTAGTTCTAATATATCAATAGATTCTATTCTAGAATCCAAATGAATCTTTATGAGAATCTTTATGGGAAGAGGTGTCAAATTCTAACATGTTTGGATGATGTTGTTGAGAATAATCTGAGTGGGCCTCATCTTTCCTCAGAGATGATATATAAGTTCTAAACCATTAAACATCATTTGAAATCCATGAAAATTCAGTAGAAAATCAATGTAGAAAATCACCATTGAGATCAGAAGTTTGAGGTTGAAGATAATTTGTTCCATCACATATCACTATGGAAGAATGTTGTGGGGTTTGGAAAGAATGTAAAGCTTATTCCTAGATACATTGTCCCCATTAAAATCCTTGATAACATCATCGTGGTGTCCTACTAATTAGTGGTCCCACCTAACATATCTCAAGTACATGAAGCATTCCATGTATCCCTCTTAAGTAAATACTTGACCTGTCACATGTAATGAATCCATAGGTGGTGTAATTATATGAATACCTTTCATATGAGAAAAATCCAATTAAGATCTTATATCATATATACAATTTTAAATGAAAAAATATCACTCACCTGGTCAAAGTGATGTGGAGAAACCACAAGTTTGAGGAAGAAACATGATAATTAGAAGAGTTAGTGAAGAAAAACTATCCCCACATACTTTCACCTTAGTTTGAAATAAAAAATGTAGTGGATGAAATTATTTAATGGGAGAATAATGTAACACCCGGCGTTTTTTAGAAAAAAATGAAAACTACTTTTTTATAAAATATGTGAAGGGCAACACTGAGATTAAACAAATCATGATATAATATTATTATTTAAAATTAAAAAAATATAATCTTGATATTAAATTTTACGTAATGAGAAGTATTAAATAATCTATTAAATATTTTTAAAGTACCTAGTATATATAAATTTATTTAAAAATCAATATTAAATAGTCACTCAACTTTAATAAAGATATTTTATTCATTAAAAAATAAGTTTCCCTAAAAAAGTATTTTTATTGATTTTTTGAGAGAATAATATAATAAATTTTTCTAACGTTTATATTTTTTAAAAAACTTAAACTATTTTTTAAATCATTATATAGATATTAAATTATCTTGGGTGTAATTTTGGGTATTTTTAAAAATATTGATTTTTCGGTGAATAGTGAAAATTCCAATTTTTTGTTAAATGGTCATTTATTTTAAAAAATTAAATAAAGAAAAGTAAAATTATTCATTGAATTTGATTTAAAATTTAAATAATTAATATTTATTTAGATTTAATAGAGTTAATTACATTTAAATAATCTATATATATTTGATTTTAGAACAAATTTATTCATGGACATAAAAATGCTTTCTTTTCAAAAAAACTATTTTAAATTGCATAATGTATATCCATTTTTGAAAATTAAAATAAAACTAAATTAGGAATAATTAAAATTAAATTCATATTACATATATATAAATTTAACTTAATTTAATTAAAATTTATTTTTATATATTTATTATCATATCATGTTTTTCTTAGAATAACATTTTTTGAAAAACGGTTTTTTCGACCATTCGGTGGGTTTAAATTTAAATTAAATTATACAAATTATGTGAGTAATGTCTAAAAAATGGAATTTATATTTTTAATAATCATAGTTTTTATTATCTTATTATTTTAACTTAATGTTTTACCATAATTTTTATTGATAATTGTAAAAATTATTTACTATAGTTTACGTAAAATAGGTTTACCGGGTGTTAAAATCAATAGAGAAGGGTTAAAACTAACAAAAAAACCTTTATAATTCATATTTTATTAAAATATTTTAAATAAATATATTCCTAGTATCATAAATTTTACATTTTTGATCCTTATGGAATGAAATTGATGTGGTATATTTATGAATGTTTGAAAATTACAATGTGTGTCGGTCACATCAATTATTTAAGGTAACCCCCTATTATCTTATGTCCAAACGTACAAAAAACATCGGTAATATCAATAAATTCTGAAATAAACTCCTTAATTACCTCCCCTCATCATATAATCCTTGGTTTGATCCTTAATCAAACCTTTTTCAAATTTCAATTAAAACCTGAAGAAGCTGTCCGAAGAAGAGGTAATGTCTTTAACTAAGGGTTTTATTTTATTTCTTATTATAACTAATTTTAATATTATTAAATAATTATTATATAATATCCTAATTACTTTCCATATAATTATATGTTTTTAAATAATACTAATGACCTAAAATCATCTCCTCCACCCTAAAATGGGAAACAAAACTATCGATCGTGTGCATAGTGGACTACCGCCTCACGAATCGATGAAACTTTTTTCCCATAATATATACTCATGAATTGATATACTGGATTATTTAATTTTTATATATTATATATATGATATTGTTAAACTTAGGTAATTATAACATCATATAATCCTTAAATTTCATTTTAGGGAATACGATAACGTTGTTCCAGTGTACGGAGGACTATCCCCTCGTAAAGCAATGTGAATTGTTTTTCACTTACACATTACATGGAAGATAATAAAGACTAATTTTATGTTGATATATCATATCAATTAAATATTAATAATTATAGAAAATAAATATATCATATACTCTATTAACTTACCACCCATTGAATAAATGATAATGTCATCCGTGTTTACGACGAACTACAACCCTACGAAGCAATATGATTATTTTTTATTACTGAATTAAAAATATGGAATGTGCAATGGTATTCTAATAAATAATGTAATATTTATCATTTAATTATAATAATTTAAATCTAAAATAACACTTACTTTATTTCCGTCATAGTCTTCAAATAATGAAAACATTGCTCATGTGTGTGTATGGACTATCATCTTTTTGATTATAACGTAGTTAATTTTTCATAGCCATATTTCACGTTTGGTTTAAAATTATAATTTATATATACTTTTTTTTATAATTTCACGTTAAACATTTTTTATATGACTTAAAAATAATCACTTAGACCTTATTAAATTTACCAATTTGATTTTGGATATATGATCTATTTATTGTTAAAAAACCCAATGTGAAATTAATTGATTAAGTAATTGAATATGTAATGGTAAAAAATAAAATAAAAGGATTCATAAATGTGAAAAATGTTCTTAAGAAATTAAATAACTAATTTAATTTTATTATTTAATAATTTAAATAAAAACTTTCAAAATCGGGCTCAACGTTAGGGGGTGTCTAACCCACTTTTCTCTTTGGGTTATGACCATTCCCTCTATAACTAAAATTATATCTATTTAAAGTTATTGAATGATTTGAAATCATGTATTTATGACATTAGAAATTATACCTAGCTTATTGACCCTTCATTCTATGGGTAAATATATTCTTTATGACCATTTCACAAATTCCTTCATTAAGGAGTCTCCTCAGATTATGTTATGAGAAACGATTATGAAATTTATTTATTTATATGGGTAATTCATATATTATGACTTATTATTGATATCCTTATGTGGCACATATATTCATTCACAAGAAATTAATATGATGGGTTGTCCCTTAATTGCACATTATACCTCTCTTTTATGATATCATGTTATACCATTGAAGCACATGGTATTCTTCCTTATCATGGTTATTACCTTACTGGGATCTTTATCTCACCCATAGCTTTCATGTATTCCCCAGATTATCACTTGTATATTTACGATATCAAATGTATAACCACCCTATTCTTTATTACACACTTAAACCTGATTTATTACATAAAATATTCACTTAATACAATATAGAAGATCGAGAGTTCTAGTGTCTTTGGGGCTTAGGAACATTACATAATAGCTTATAACATAAAACACACAACATATTTATTGAATAATTCCTTTACATGACCACTACATTCCCTCGTACTTAGGATTGCATGGGATAACCTATGGAAATGAATAAGAAAAGGGTGAGTTATAAAGCCCAGTAAGGGAATAAAAATGTAATAACATGAGTAATACAATAAAGGAGAGAAAATAGTCATATCAATGGATCACAAGAGAAACATGAACATAAAGGAATGATAAAGCATGATATCATAACATGGAAATGTGGCAACAACACTTAACATGGAATTAGCATGAGCCAAGGATCATTGCACATGGAGCATGAGTAAACCCTAATTGCACATGAAGCATGAGTAAAACCTCATTGCACATGAATTATCATGTGTCAAAAACCATTTCACATGACATGTCATGATACTATACTTTACCCAATGCATTCGAGCGCAATCAGGGAGCACCCTTCTTAATCATTTCATTTCATGCATAAGTGTGCCACATGGATTCATTAAACATATTAATTTATTCCATGATAAAGGAGTGTGTAATTCCTACATTAAACTCTTTAAACAATAAGTAAATGTGAATAATGGTGAATAACCTTTATAGTGAAATGGGTATGGTATTCACTACACAATGACTTCGGCTTGGAAAATTGTGGTGTAATTTCAGCAGCATAACAACATGACATATAAACTCATAAAAATAGTTGATGAGATATAAACAGGTGTATCATCATATTTAAATGAAATTGATAGTAATGGGGTAATATATATACATGTCCGATCAATTTTAATGTAATTTAGATTCATGATACAAAAGCATTACTTGAATGTAAATGAAGAGAGAGAAATCCCTCATTGAATTTTGGCATGGTAGCAAGTGTATATGGGAGGCATTAATGAGAGATAAATGGGTCCCCAATTATCCAAAAATAAAGAGGGAATTATGGGGGATGTGAGAAATCATACCCCAACATTTTCAATTGAACAAAAAGGGCATAGCAACTTAAAGAAAATTGGACAAAATGGGAAAGGAAGAACTCCCTTACTTGGAAATGTGATCCTAATGGCTTGGGAGAGGCTTGAGAGAGACTTCTTGGGAGCTTGGGTCACATTGGGAGGATTCTAGAGAGAGAATTTCCAGGGTTGGTCTAACTCAAAAGGCTTTTAGTGAAGAGGAAGTTGGAGATTGGGTGGGTTTATATAGAAAAGGAGAGGGAATTCTTTATTATTTAG
Source organism: Viscum album (assembly GCA_963277665.1). NCBI lineage: Eukaryota > Viridiplantae > Streptophyta > Magnoliopsida > Santalales > Viscaceae > Viscum > Viscum album. The sequence goes on along the minus strand of OY728163.1, from coordinate 375,873,695 downwards.
GTTTGGGAAACCTCACATTAAAAAAATCATTACCACAAACCATCCCATGTTTTTTTCCAATGGGTTTTGGTAAAGGGTATTGGAAAACAATATTTTATAAGGCCAATGTCATATCTTCTTAAAATAATATGTTTTCTTATGTGGAGGTGAGTCACACACTCAAGGAAAACAATTTAAAAAGACAAAATGTTTTATAAGCCTTGAAGGGTCCACTAAAGATTTGTAAGATAAATAAAACAAACCCAAAATCACATTATTTTAATGGTGAAAAATATATTTTCCGAACATAATGTTTATATTATTTTATTACATTACTATTGGGTCATTATGATGTCATAAAACACATTATATATTTAAACGGTATTCAATTTTTACCGAAAAATTCGACTGTCTCAAAAAATTATGAAACTTTAACCATTGGATAATTTTGACATCATGATTCAAAAAATCATATTCATTTTTTTTAAATAATTTTATAAATATGTGAATTTTTACTTTTAAAATAAAAACCGACATTACCTGAAAATTTAATGGTTTTGACAAAAATAGTTTTTAATCCTTAATAAAATTTACAATTGCATTCATAAAATTATTTGATCTTTAATATTTAACAAAAATTAATTTAATAATAATATTTTATTAAAATATTATTTGATTCCAAAATACATTTATTCATCAAAATATATTTCTTAGTTGAATATTAATTAAAATATTGTTTTTGCTTTAAAAACTATTTACAAAGTAACAATAATAAAATGAATTCACATTCATTATACAAAAGTACTGTACAAAGTCATAGTGATAGGGTCTTGTTACATATCCCATTATAACACACACATAATACAGAAGGGTATGTTGTGCGATGGTGACATACTCTTGAGGTGGCTCGGATAACATCGCTCGGGTGGTAGTCTCTATTAACTTCCATTTCCCTTGTAGTCAGTTTTTCTCAAGATTAACGAGTTCAAGCTCAGCATGGGCTTGGTAAAGAGTGAAGCCCCATGACTCCACCACCTTTCCAAGCTCTGAAAAATGGGCTTCGTATGGGGAAAGTCTACTGGATGAGGCCATCGCTTCCTTTTTCTGACTAAATTGGATTTGTTAAAGCCCTATACCTATACAAATCACGTGATCACTGTTCAATAGATATATTAGAAACGATCACAATTAATAAATGTATTTTAAAATATATATACATAAAACCAATGAAGGTCACATTTTATATAACCATAATAATATATTTAATTAGATCAGGGGGAATTTCCATTAATGAATGTTTTGGTCGTTACAAAATGGGTTCTAGGATATAACTTTGGAGAATAAATAAAGGATGTCATGTTTTAGTTTTTTTTGATATATTATGAACCTAGTCTTATGATTACCCAAGGCCTTTATGATCCGTTTATTGTATTAATGGATATTTATGTTAAAAACCCAGTTAAAAATATGGGTAAATTTGTATTTCACTATTACCTCTACTACCACTACCACCCACACCATTATTTTTATTTTTATTATTAATTAATAATATAATAACAAAATCTCTGATGTATTCACCCACACACACTGACACATATATATTTTTAAATATACATATATACTAATTAATTATGTTTTCAATATATCCTTATTACTATTATAATCAAATAATAAAAATGATATATAATACAATAATTTTACTATAATTATTGAGAAACAAATATATATTCCCAACTAATTACAAAACTACCAAATTATTAATTTAAACATATCACTAAAAAACGTGATATTATTATATCACATTAATAGATAAGATTATATTTCCCTATGAGATAAAAAATAAATTTATATCACTCCATAGATGTATTTATATCATGTATATAATAAATATATTACACATACCGATATAGTCATATAATAGGTAATGATATGGATTTAGTGTGTATAAATATCTTTCAATTTTTTATTACAAAACACTTAAATATACTACAATTAATGTAATAAATAATATATTTTATATACATATTTGGGTTTGAATTATATCAACATTTATTACATAACGCCCAAAAATTACTCCACCAGTGAATCTTCATACTTTGATTCATTTCTTACGTCATCTTTATGGTTGAGGTAATTAGGGGGAGGTTGGTAATGTTTCAAATCACAAATTATATTTTTTTAACAAACATAATAAATTTCATTTTGTATAATGTTTATAAAATCTAGTCTATATAATTACGTAGAATAAAAAAAATTCTTCATTATGATTTTTTGTGTGACTTTTGGTTTGATCACTTTAATTAATGAAATAATTTAATGTTTTCATCAAGATTGATCTTCTAGTTTTATAGAATAAAGAATATATGATTTAACCAATAAAAGATTTACATGTTCCATGTCTCTTGTAAAATATCAATATATTTTGTACCACACATGAGGAATCATTAATTTCATGTTGTGAAAAACTTGAGAAACAAAATGTGTTCTCAATCCTTAACTAAATTACTATGGAGTATAATAGATTAATTCTTAGATAATTCATCTACGGATATAAAATAATATCTCAAGAGTGAATTGTCACTTATTTTTAACACTAAATTTTCAACATTAAAAGTATAAAACTATTGGAAAATAAATCTAAGATAAAACAATAATTAAATAAATAAAATAATAAATAAAACAATTTAAAAATATTTTTTTTAAATAATATATTATCTCCTTCATTCAAAAATAAATTGAATTGATATTTTTCAAGGTATCCTAAGGGTAATAAATTCTTTATGGTTATTTTCATTGATTATACCTAATTAAATTTAAATATTTTAATATAATAAATAACCTAAACTAATTTCCTTATATTTAGATATAAAATATAATAAATGAATTGAAACTGCATATAATTTTTTAATCAACGTAACCATTCAAGATATCCACCCTTAAAAAAATATTATTTTAGATGTTATATTAAAGAATGAAATAGATATTGATATCTCACATTGATTCATAATAAAAAAATGTTTTTTTTGAATTAATTAAACAAAAAAATATGTATTAATATTTATACACTTAAACCATTACTTCATAAGATATTATCCACTCCTTATCAAATAAAATTGATTCATAAATAAATTATCCATATTAATAAAAAAGTGAAATAATGAAATGATAGATAAAAATTTTAAAACATAAAAAATAGAAAATAAAATAATTAAAAGAAATATAACCAGCATAATTCATGGATACAATTGAGAAAATAATATTTCTAAAAAATATATATATTAATAAACATAATAGTTCTCAGGGAAATCGAAGAAAAATATAGATCCCAAAAGGATACCCCTTACTAATATTGTTTATAATTATTTTTCTCGGGGCGTGCCACGTGAGCATGTTGACACTTGCTAACAGTGAATTGTGCCTCACATTCCCATATTCCAAAGTCGGATGGCATACAAAACTTCTTGAGAGATGTTCTCTCCATGATTGAAATAGTATGAGTGGGATGTTGGTCCCCCCTTCTCTATATTCCTCTTTGGAATTCATTTCTTTGTCTGGCTCTCCATAATAGATTAATCTATTGTTCATGAAACTCATTATTTGTTCCATTTCATTGTGGATGTCGGTTAATTATTATACTTCTTCCTAGACACTCTAAAGGGTGAAATAAGGGTAGTAATCTTTAGTCAGGAGAGTATTCATGTTGGGAATCAATGGCATGTCTAGATGATAAAATAATGGAACACTTGTATTATTCCTCATCAAAGGACTTCTCAAGGGCATAGAAACTCGAGGCTTCCTAAGTCGATCTGGGGGTATCTTATACCATATGCATGTCTCATAGGTTTTACTTATCTTCCCATGTTTGACATGGGGTATGTTGTGAGTTTAGCATCTAGAGGAGATAGATCTCACAGATCAAAACACTTACTAATGTTGATCATGTAGGAACATCCCTAGGAGTGAGCACTAAAAAGGTTTACTGGATGATTGGATTAGAATGCCCAATGTGGATGGGCCCGAGAGTGTCATGTGCCATAAAGGGATGAATTCACACTATGGAGGATGATCTTGACACCACTGTGGGTAGATTAGAGAAGGTGGAACCCAATGTGGGGGATACTAAGGTTTATCGTTGGCTAGGATTGAACCTCGTGAAGGCTTCCTACATAACCTACATAGAAAACATGGATCAAAACCCATGTAGTTCAAAAGGATTATTTGGGGATTACACATGGATAGTTTTCCATCCCAATAGGGGAACTATTGGTTAGATGAATTTTGATTGTGTTGGGATTGCATATTGTTAGCCGCCTGAGTTCTACTAAAAGTAGCAATGGGATGAGTGGATTTTTTGGGTCATACACATGGTTAGATCCCCAAGTGTATTATTTGACTCCACAGTGATAAGGGTGAGGTGATGGGGAAAATGGTTGGGGTATATTCTTGGTTATCCATCCAAATTAATGTCATGATCGAAATGGGATGTGGTGTCCGGGGTAAGAATCAAGATGGATGATGGAGGGTTGAACAAAGTGAATGTGGGGTGTGAGGTGGAACCGACATGAAGGTGATGGTGGTGGGGTTGATCTTTGGGGAGGTTTCCTATGTATCATAGTTGATTGGGAATGAAAGTCTACAAATTTCTATGGGGGGATACAAACTGAGGTGGCCCTTGAGTTTTTGATCATGACACCACTAAGGGTTGATCATTGAGGTGCACTCGTAGGAAGGGGTCACTGAAGTTTACCTTTTTTGGGGATTGAACCTCATATAGGATGCTGATGTACCATATTTCGAAGAAAAGAATCAAATCCATCGTAGTTTCAATAATAGGGGATTGGGGATTATGCACTGAGGTGGAATAGATGAAGTCACATCCACAATTAATATATAATACTTTGCAAGTCATTTTCGGTGTGAGAAACAAGATTTACTAGTAGACCATATGAATGTGTTGCGAAATATGCATCCACGATAGGTATTGTAGGGCTTACGCTCTAAGATGGGATGAGTAGATGGAGATTGGAACTTAATCCTAGAAGAGTCCTTAGGAGGATGTCTTATTGTATGATTAGAATCTCATTATGTGAGAGAAAGATATAATTCTTTGTCACTCATACATAGATCACCTTGTCAAGCTGTTCGTCGGGGCTTACGTAGAGACTGCACGAGGCATATATTGTGACAAGACCAAAGGGAAGGAGAGAGAGAGAGATAGAGAAGGGATAACTAGTTCACATAACCTTTATTGTCTTCTCAAACCTTACACACATGTGGAAACCATAGTTTATTGTCATTTCATAAGAATTTAGGTGCTAATAAGTTTAACATCCTACCATTCAGATGATGAGGATTCTCTCCTCACCCTTAGGACATACATGACTGGTACCGACCCACACATAGGGAAAGGAAGGAAACAAAAATATTGGACAAGGGTGTGGTAGAGGAGTGGTCACTTGAGGATTCCATGTTTTTATACAAATGTGAAGAAGAAATAGCTAATAGAATACAATGAAAAGAATAATTAGGTAGAGAAATGAAACATAGGACACCATAAGAGTAACGATAAAATCATTTCAAAAAATTTTGGAGGATTGCACGGGAAATAAGTTCACAAAGTTATGGGGCCATCTAAGAGAATATTTTCTAAGAAAGGGTGATTTTCAATGAATATATTCTTCTCAATGTAATGGGTATTTTTGAAGGATAGGTGCTTTGTGAAGGAAAGACACTTGTGTAGCATGTACTTGCCCTAGCATAAGTCTCATTAATAGAGGAGTGCTTTATGAAGGCTTAATGCTTTACAGATCATCAAGAATCATGAATGTGCTCCCTATTTTGAAGAGGTTTGATTCCTTCATGAAGGGCATCCCTATCATAAGTAGTCTCCATTATAAACAAAGGAAATCATGGATCTTCGTGTTCAAGTACCTTAGGTGATCCATTTTTCTATCAGGTTTGTGATTCACATGAACATCCTGATATGGGATATTAGAAGGTGAAAGGTCAGGGTAAGAACGGTTATGAGGGGGTCAAATCCATATTTTAATAGGCAATGGGGTTTCAGGATTCTCATAAGGCTCTCCATGAATAAAAAGGGATGCCACGAAGAGGTAGGGAACTGTTGGACTCATGGAGGTACCATAAATAAAGCTTTGTGGTATTGGTTCTCATCACACTTGATAAGGCACCATCGTATACATTCACGGTCATGACAGAAAGGGATCTCCATGATGATGCTTTGTGAAATAATCTACATTAATGAATTTTGAAGTTTTTTGAACCTAAATTAGCTTCCAATCGGCCATTAAATTTTCCATGCCCTCTCTAGCATGATTTTTGGCACCAACAAATTCCCCCACTCAGAATCAGAGCTGATGGGAAAAAGGAGGTTTAGATTATAAAGGTAAGCTACTAAAAATAACGTGGTCACAAATCTTTCACGTGACACATTTGGGGAGTGATGTGTTGTGAAGCTCTAGGTGAGCGGTGTTCACTGCAAAACTCAGTTGGTCATCGCATATAAATAGTTTGCATGGGGCCCATTTTCCAAATTTGATATCCATGAATGATTTATCCAAATATCTCTTTTCATGAAGAGATTTTTCCCATGAATGGATCTCTATGAACATGGTCCCTTTATCTTTTACTCCAATAATTATTTATAGTACCCCGAACATCACAAAGAACAACTTCTTTGTGACACACGCCAAAGAGAGCGCTACTCTGAAAACTACTTCTTCATGATCAGGCGTTATGACTTACCACTGAGAACAACCTTATAAAATTTTCTTAGTTCCATGTCAATGGCTTCTCATGAATCTTATCAAGTGTTTCTCACAGAAACCACCTAAATGGAACCAATAGCGAACAATATATTGATCAGGAAGTATGTTTAGATTCATTCTGACCTTGAGCCGTTGATGTAACTGCTGTTGGATTCCAAGAAATACAACCTATTTTGAAAAAGGTTGTCATTGTATGGCTTCATCTTGAATGTTTATTTATTCATCTCAAAGGTATGTAGAGTTTAGTCCTCATACTGGTTAAGGGAAACACCGGGAAAACATAAGTGGTACTGGTATACTGACAACCATATTGGGATGAACCATACCCCTACCACTGTGTACTACTTCCACAATCATCTCAACCACATCGATAAAAAATCATTGGAGAAATAAACATCCTTGATAAAGTAAAAAAATCGTCAAGGTAGGGATTGGGAACCCATAGAAGGCATGGAATGTAACGTCTCGGTTTTTCAATGTACTATTTTTAAATAATTTATGGAATTATTATGAGACCAGGATTTGCGATGACATGAAATTCAATGGCCCAAATTTCCCAGAATAATTTTTTCAGATAAATTAAAATCTAAATACATTGCGAGCATTTTTCCCAAAAAAAAGTGAAATAAATTTTTAACAGGAGCCCGGATAAGAAATATGAGGACACTATTGCATTCAGAGTAGCGACTTTACCTTAGATGAAGACTAACATCGATCGGAGAGGGTCAGATGAAAAATATAGTTTTTGGACATTTTGAAGGAAATAAAATAAATTAATAAATTATTTTATTTTAAACATTTCTGTAACTTAGTGACATATTTTTTTAAAGGAAATGATCCCTAAGATTCGCCTATAACCTTGGAGAAATCCATATAATCCTTTGGATCTTTATAGAGGATCCAACCTTGGAGAAATCATAATGAGTGTTGATGAATGAAAAATGCATGGATAATCATGCAACAATATCGAATTCTAGCCGACAACCACTCTTCATCTTATTCAAATATTAATGTAGGGGTTGTTATCTCGATTCTTATTTCCCTGTTCTTGGATTAAATGTCTAACATAGAACAACCCGCAAATAGGTTAACCCATGGATTGTGTGTTCTTGTAGGAGTGTTTTATCGGGTTATTTGTGGAACAAATCCATGCCAGATTTAATTTATTTTTTTATTTTCTTTATTTTATCCTACTATTGTGAGAAGATCAATGCCGTGAATAATTATGGTGGAAGTTCATTCCTAGAATTTCTTTTGGATTTATTATCCCCATTTTTAACCCTATGTTCTTTTCATTATTTTTGGAGTTATGAATAATGGATCATTACACATCTGTTTTGCAATGAAACGATCCCAAATTGGAAATCTAATATCATGACGACTCAACGGAGGTGCGATGACAAAGAAGGAAGACAAATCGAAAAGGTTCAGATGAAATCAATCTTCAACCATTCTTAACATGGATGATCGGAATGAGTTTGTGGGGATGATATAACCCCCAAAACCTCAAAAAATGTTGATGGTATAGCAAGGAAACCTCAGATCTTGAGCATCGAGGTGATCAGATGACCGGATAGAAGACAGGAGTAGCCACCGGGGCCCGGCAGCGATGAATGATGATTCTAGAAAACCCCAATCAACATAAAATGTATTTCAAATAATATTCCATGTGGGGTCGGCATGGTGGGGGCTAGAGTTTCCACGCAGTACACGGCATAGAACACAACATGCTCTCTGGAGGACACGATGTGTGTGCCCCATTCAGCAATAGATTATGTTTAGGGTGACACGAAATGTTTACACGATGTGTGGCCATTGTTAAACAGAGTGTGGGTCCTTACATGGGACTTAGAGTGTATCTCAGACAATAGATAGAAATATGATGGAGTACATCCCATGTACTCCACCGCATAGCTAGATGAGGCTGGTTATGTGGCTCACCCCATTTACCAGTTACACTTTCTGGCATACATGGTTTGAGGAAGTGTACAGGCACAGGGCCTGCATACATGGAGCGGACCCCATATACCTTGAAATTATGTGTGATCCATCCTACACACTATGTATATATTTTTTTCATGACATTTGCTCCATACTTGGGCCGTTTTACACAGGCAGTACCCGGAGTCAGGGGAAATGACATGTGACCACTTCTACATGCTATGTACTCCCTTCTACGTGGATTGAGCTTCTTGTACACCATTTCTAGGACATGTTTCATTTGGGTTAGTTCCCCTTCGCTTGTTCCCTGGAATTTCAGGTATCATTTCCATCCACAAGAGTATGATCCCTTCCATAGGACTTTCTAAGATAGAGTTAGGTATCCCTCCAAAAGGCCCAAAGAGAGATCCTCTACATAGAAGGTGAATCTAGATGATTCATGGTATCCTCCAAGGCCCTGGTAATGATCCTCATCTATATATCGTGATATTTCCCCACTCAAGAGTGTAGTCTTCCGGAATGAGTGTAATTGTTATCTATTCAGATCTATCAGTGTATCTATCTCCCTCATAGATTTCCCCAGTGAACAATACTTCTTTGATGGACCTCATTAGAGTTATCAGACTCATGGATTGAGTTATCTCGGATGACTGCTTCATGGTATCTTCATACTAAATCTATAGCATGGGTATGGGGTCATTGTGACTTACCACTAGAAGTTGGGTCTAGGTTTCGAGTATATCTGGATATGTTATCCTGTTATATGTTATGTAGACATATGATGTGTTGATATGATTGTAACTTTAAATTTTTTACTGATTTGTGGTTTTCAGGGTCTCCTACTGTGTATTTTTATACTCACCCCTGTATAGGATTTTCTAGTACCTGTCGTGTCTTCTGTAGATAAGTTACCATTTGATGGAGTCTAGGGAGGACCAAGAATGGACCAAGCATTCTGAGTTCCTTACAGGCCACGGTGTTCCTATGAAAATGAGTTGTAGTCCCCATACCTCTTTATTTATTATAGGCTGGACTTTGTAGTTTTCAAACTCTTGTTTTTGGTGGGCTTGTATTTTGGACCAGTTTACTTTCCACACTTTACTTCCTGCAATTTACATTCCATTTTACTGTGTTGGTTGGGTTTAGTTGTATTCATGAATTTTGTACCGTGGTGGTACTAAAATTTTAGCATTTGTGGGCTCGAATATGTGTGCATGTATATATGTACTTAGGTAATGCCTCCCATGTTATTGGAACGCCTTCTCAGTGCAAGTCACTAGCCCCTGACCTATTGGGGGAAGGCATGGGGAGTGGTGGCATGGGACCCACTAGGATGGGTCGTGATAGAGTGGTATCAAAGATGGTTGGTTCTACCTTATGACCAAGAGTCTGTAAGATTGGTTTGGGGAAATAGTGTTAAGTGTTTCGAGTTCAGATTTTAGGTCAGGGATTCCAGTGTTGGTATGGAAGGCCGATGTATCCAAACATTATTACTCTGATAACCTACTTCTTGACTCATTTCATTAAAACACTAGTTTCAGGGAAATAATGGAATGGTACATGCATCATATTGGAATGGGTTGTGTTTTTCATGTCCTTTGTGTCAGCTATTCAAATATACTCTTTGACCATGGTATATATTTTTTCCTTCTAGGATGCCTCTGTGAGGCATTCCCTCTAGGATTCAGTGACTCGATCACGAGGATGATCCCCTTAGTGACGAGGCTTAAATTCATGTGTCATATCCCCATGAATTACCTCCTAGTGGTTCACTTGTTATACCACCATCAGTGGAGAAGCCTATGGTACCTGCAGTACTAGTAGACAAGGATCCCAGACTGAGCATGCTTCATGAGTTTGAAATTTAGAGACCCCTCAAGTTCTGAGGTGAGACCGAAACTCATGCAGATGAAGACTGGCTTGAGGCAGTGACCAGAGTTTTCTGTCTAGTGATGACACCAACACAAAAGATGGTGATCCTAGGAGAAAGACTTCTTTAGGGTTCAGTGGGATGATGGTGGAGTTTGACCATGCATACTGGTGACGAGGATACTATTTCTTGGATGGAGTTCGAGGGAAACTTTATGGAGGATTTATCTTCAGTTAGGATGAGTGCAGTGCATATCTAGGAGCTTCTACTGCTCCAGCAGGGGAGTTTGACGGTGGCGGACTATTAATTGAGGTTCACCGACCTCGCAAGGTACTTGATGGATATAGTTAGGGATTATTACTCAAGATCTTGAAACATTGAGCAAGGTCTACGATGTGACTTATGAGATAGTTTTTTGCCCTTATGTATTCAGACTTATTCTAGAGTGATCGAGCAGGCCTTAGTGATAGAGAGCTTCTTGGAAGAGCAGAGATATCTACTTTCAGTTAGTAATAGGAAGATTGGTGCAGAGACCTTGACAGTAGGGAGCTGTTTTCAGGCATAGGGATCGGGATGTGGGAGACATCAAAGGAGCTTCCAGGAGAGGGGATCTATAGTTCAGAGCTCTCAGGTTAATCTAGACATCCTAGGGAGAGATGATGTTACTCATGTGACGAAAGGGGACATATCTCTAGAGACTGTCTGACCCGTCAAGAAGCTGAAAGAGAGGTAGTGGATGGAACACCAATGTAGAGGAAGAGAGTGGGGAACGTAGACACACCATACAATGGATATCAAAGGGGAGCAGGGAGAGCTGCAGGTGGTGGTAGATGCTTTGATCTACTTCCACCACCACCCACAAGAGGTCTGCACGAGGCTCAGGGAGCTAGGAGACAAGGGTGGGGACAACAACATGCAGTCGATGTATACAACCCAAAGACTACTGGGATTATCCAAGGTACGATCTGTGTCTATTCATCCTTATCTTCTTTACATATAGACATATGTTCCTGTCATTTTTCCTTTCCCCATATCTTGTGTGAAACCTTGAGATTCCAGTAGATTTGTTTACTTGACCATTATGCCTAGAGATACATACAAGAGGAGAATAGATGATCACACATCTTTTTAGATTGTGTGATCATTCCTTGGGAGGTGATAGTTTCAATTGGAACAACTTGGTAGCAGTATTGATGCCTTACAATGTCATTATCGGTATAGATTGACTATTTTTGGTCTTTTCCTAGATTGACTGCTTTAGGCGAAGAGTGTGGTGTATTTGTAGTGACTGGATAAGGTTTTCATTTTTTGGTGAGAATGAAAACCATGCCGCATAGAATGGGATCATGCATATGAGGGTGCATCTGATCACTCATGAGTTGGATAGCCATACCCTCCGAGCAGCAGATGTTGTGATATTTCAGTTCCCAATAGTAGTGGTGGAGTACTAAGACGTCTTTCCAGAATATGTTCTAAGATTACCTCCCGATAGAGAGATCGAATTCTGAATTGACTTACACCCCGGGACGGAACCAATATCCTCACAAGTGTATCAGATGGATCCCGTAGAGATTCAATAGCTGAGGGTGTATTTGGAGGATTTACAGTGGAAGGGCTTCATAAAACCCAGTGTTTAACCTTGGGCGGGCCCAATTCTATTTCCCAAGGAGGCAGCTGGGAGTTCGAGGTTGTTCATGGATTACCAGCACCTGAATCAGGTAATGGTGAAGAATAAGTACACACTGTCAAGGATCATCGACCTCTTTGATCATCTAAGAGGGGTGATATGGTTCTCAAATGTTTAAATTCGAGAAGGTTACCACCAGTTATGAGTACTGGATTAGTATATACCGAAGACAGTTTTCATATGATGTTATGATCACTACAAGTACTTTGTGATTCCCATCGGCATGAAGAATTCCCCCATAATGTTCATGGTACTTATGAACTAAATTTTTCTGTCATACCTAGACCGGTTCATAGTGGTATTCATCAAATACGTCCTTGTGCACTCGATGTCAGAGGATGAGCATGCAAGACACCTGCAGATGGTCTTATACGTACACTGAGATCTCCATCTTTATATAAATATCCTGAAGTTCCAATTCTAGATACATGTGGTCCACTTTCTAGGATAGGTTATCTCAACAGGTGGAGTAGCAGTGGAATCATCCAATGGAGAGGAGGTGTTATCATGGGAGCCACCTTGGAGTGTGATAGAAGTACGGAGCTTCCTTGGGTAGGCCAGATACTTTCGGAGATTTTTCATTATTTTTTCTTAGATATCAAGAAAAATGATAGCCTTGAAATGGAAGGGGAAACCTTTCATATGGTTGAATATGTTCCAATAGGCATTATATTAGTTGAGGAATATTTTGACAAGCGCACTAATCTTGATATTTACAAAAGAGGGTGTTGATAAACTAGTTTTTTGTGATGAATCATGTGTCATGGTGCAGAGATAGGTGGTCATTGCTTATGGTTCACAGGAACTAAGGTCATACGTGTAGAACTATGTGACCCATGATCTTGATTTAGAAGATGTATTATTCGCATTGATGATGTAGAGACACTACCTGATGGGTGAATAGTTTTTCATCTACTCTGTCCATATGATCCCCAAGTACATATTCTCATAAAACGATCTGAATCTGAGGTAGAGGTGATGACTATAGTTCCTCTGGGATTATGAAATTGAGGTCGTCTATACTCCTAGGAAGGGAACATTGTTTTGGATGATCTCAGTAAGAGATCGAGTCCATAGCTACTGAGGAAGGAATCAGAGCAGTTGGCCTCACTACAGTTATCCTTCATGGAAGTTGATCACACAACTTATCTCCAATTGATGGTTATCACCCCTCCAATATTATCCACAGGACATGCTCCATATGAATATTTTCAAGGAGTGGAGCACATCTTCCTTTTCATAGGATGAAAAGTTGTTCCATTGGCATTGTGGGAGGAGGTTTTGAGGTATTTCCACACATCACCAATGATGGTACATCCTGGAGTACAAAATATTTACTAGGACCTCTGGTGTTAGTTTTTGTGGATAGTTATGAAGAAGTCACTACTAGAGTTCATTTCTCGATGCCTTATGTTCTAGTAGGTAAAGGATGAGGACCTGGTTCCAGCAGGGTTAGCTCGCCCCTGGAAGTTCCAGAGTGGAAATGGGATGCAATATCGATGGTCTTCATGATGGGATTACCACAAACATTCAAGGGACATGATTCTATCTAGGTGACCATTGACCGAATCACTAAGTTGACCCACTTCGTAGCTATCAGGGATCAGAGTTCCGTAGAGAGATTGGGATGCATCTACGTGAAGTAGATAGTTTTGTTTAATGACGCCCCTTCCACGATAGTCTCAGATAATGATTCTCATTTCTCATCCTATTTTTGGAAGGGATGGTAGGAGGATTATGGGACTCATCTATTCTTGAGTACATAATTCTATCCCCAAAATGATGGTCATACAGAGAGAAATATTCAGGTAATGGAGGATATGTTGTGGTCCTATATCTTAGATTTTGATTATAGTTGGGAGGACCACCTAAAACTAGTGGAGTTCACGTACAAAAATAGATACCAGTCTACCATTGGTATGGAACCATTTAAGGCTTTATATGGGAAACCCTTTCAGTCACCACATTACTGGACCCACCTAGAAGAGTCATCATTCATGGGTCTAGAGTTGGTGTGAGCTACCAATGAGAAGGTGTAGATCATCCAGGAGTGGATGAAGACTGCATAAAGCCAGTAGAAGTCTTATGCTGACCGGAAACAGAGACTATTAGAGTTCAAGGATGGAGACCATGTCTTCATTTGGGACTCACCTCATCGAGTGTTACAGAGATTTGGTCAGGGCAGCAAATTGTCTCTGAGGTTTATCATCCCTTTTTATATACTATGTAGAGTTGGAAAGATGGAATATTTCCTAGCTCTGCCGCCATAGTTGCACTGGGTACATTATGTATTCCACTTGTCGCAGCTGAGTAGGTACGTGCACCACCCATCAAACGTCATATACTGAGGTGAGTTAGACATCGAGGATGTGAGGGCCTTTGTAGAATACCTGGTGGAGATCAAGAATCAACATGATAAGATCCTTCGAGGGAACGATATTCCCTTGGTGCATGTTCGGTGGTAGCACTAGAATCTTTATGGGAGCATGTTGGAGTGTCAGGTTCATATTCGTGCGCAAATACCCACATCTATTTGAGTATCCTTTTGTTTTGGATTTTTAGGGGCATAAAATCCCTAAGATGGTGGTAACGTAACTTCTCGGTTTTTTTGTATATTATTTTTAAATATTATATGGAATTATTATGAGACCAGGCTTTGCAACGACATGTGATTCCGAAGCCCAGAGTTCCCAAAATAAAATTTTGAGATAAATTAAACTCTAAATAGCACATGTGAGCGGTTTTTCCCAAAAAGGTGAAATAAATTTTAAATGGGTACCCGAATAAGAAATCAAAGGACACCATTGTTTTTAGAGAGGATACTTTACCTTATGCGGGGCCTAACATCAACCAGCACATGTGAACTACAAAAGATAGTTTTTGGGTGTTTTGAAGGAAATAAAATAAATTATCAAATTATTTTATTTTAAACATTTCCACAAAAAAGTAATCCGTTATTTTGTTTTAAAATAGTAGGAGCTCTGGGTTAGGCTCATAACCCTAGAGAACTCCCTGAGATCCTCATGATATTTAGAGAGGAATCAACCTTGGATAATTCTTGAGGAACTCCAACAAATGACAAACGGGTGGATTTTCATGCAGTGAGATCAAATTCCGACTGACGACCACTCTTCGTCTTTGTCTATGATCAATTTATGGGTTGTTATCTCGATTCTTATTTTCCCCATTCTTGGATTAAATGACGAATTCGGATAAAACCACAAACAGGTTAACCCGTAGATTGTACATTCTTATAGGAGGGTTTTATCAGGTTATTTTGGGGAATAAATCCATGCTAGATTTAATTCTTTGTTTTGATTTTTTCTATTTGATCCTACTAATGGGGGTGGATCAGTGCCGTGACGAATTATGGTGGAGGATTGATCCTAAAATTGCCTTTTGATTTCTTCTCCCATTTTTTAACCCCGAATTATTCATTTTCTTTGAGGGATTATAAAAACATATTTTTTTTGTTTTCGTTTTACAACACAATGCTCCAAAATTAGAGATCCAACATTGTGATGACTCTGAACAGGTGTGATGATAATGGTGGTAGACGAATCAACATGGTTTGGAAGAAATCGTTCGTAAACCATTCTTCACACTGATGATCATAATGAGTTTTCAGGTATGATCGAACCCCTAAAACTTCTTGAAATGAAGATGGTAAAGAAGGGAGACCTCGGAACATGAGTATCGAGGCCATCAGATGGATGGATCGAAGACTGGAGGAGCAATCAGGGTGTGGCGGTAATGAATGTTGTTTCTAGAAAATCCTGATAAATACAGTGTGTATTCCGAAGAACATGTCGTGTGGGGTCTGAATGGCGGTGGTAGGGTTTCTATTCTTGACATGGTGAAAAACATGGGGTTCTCTTTGGAGGACATGATGTGTGGGCCCCACCTAGTGGCGGTTGAAGTTCAGGGCTATAGAAAGTGTTGACATGGAATGTGGGTCCTTATATGGGACTCATCGTCTATCTCGAATGACACACAGATTTGTGGTGGAGTATAGGCCTTGTACTCCACCACATGTCTAGATGAGGCTGGTTATGTGGGTCACCCCATGTACCAGTTACACAGGTAGTCCTACATGGGTTGAGGCCGGGTACGAGCACATGGCCATCGTACATGGAGAAAACCCTGGATACCTTGACACAACATGTGATCCTTCCTAAACACGGTGTATATACATTTTTCATGGCATGTTCTCTAGACTTAACCCATTGTACACGGGCAGTACCCGGAGTCAGGGGACACGACATGTGACCAATTCTACCCACCGTTTACTCCCTTCTACATGCCTTAAAATTCTTGTCCACTTTCCATTGTACATGTTTCATTTGTGTTAGTTCCCCTTAGCTCGTTCCCCAGACGGTCATGTATCATTTCCGTCCACAGGATTATTGTCCCTTCAGTAGGATATTCTGAGATAGAGTTAGGTGTTCGTCTGAGAGGCCTGGAGTGAGATCCTCAATCCATTCATGACCCTAGGCAGATTCAGGTATCGAAGTGACCAATCCTACAGGGTGATGATCCTCTACTTAGCAGGTGAATCTAGATAAGTCATTATATCCGCAAAGTCCCTGGAAGGGATCCTTATCCATGTATCACGATCTTTTCCCACTCAGGAGTGTGTTTTCCTGGAATGAGTGTAAATGTTCTATCATTAGATCTATTAGTTAATCTATCTCCCTCATGGATTTTACCAATTCAAAGTAATTCTTGTATAGATTTCCTCAGAGTTATCATATTCGTGGAGTGACTTCTCTCAGATGAGTGCTTTGTGGAATCTTCAGACTGAATCCTTAGCATGAGTATGGGGACATTATGTCTTACCCCTAGACTACATTTCTGGTTTCTGAGTATATCTGGATATGTTTTTCAGTTATATGTTCTATATACACATTTTGTATAGAGATAATTGTACCATAACATTGTGTACTGATTTGTGGTTTTTGGGGTCTCCTACAATGATTTTTTTATACTCACCACTGCACGAGATTTTCCCGCACGTTTCATGTCTTGTGAAAATGAGTGACCATTTGACAGATTATAGGGAAGACCAGGGTCAGACCGAGATTTTTTAGTTCCTTACAGAATGAGGTGTTCCTACAACAATGAGTAGAAGTTCCAGTACCTCTTTCTTGATTACATGATGGACTTTATAGTTTGGAGACTATTTTTTCTGGTGGGATCGTATTCTGGCCCAATTTACTTTTTGCACATTACTTTGTACAATTTACTACCCATTGTACTCTGTTGGTTGGGTTTATTTTTATGCATTCATTTTTTTCCTTTGTGGTTCTTACATTTTAGCTTTTGTGGGATTGGTGATGTGTGTGTGTGTGCAGGTACTTAGGAAATTCCTCTCATATTAGTGATATGCATACATGGTTCTAGTCACCAACCGCTGGCCTATTGGAGGTGGGCTTGGAGAGTAATAGAACGGTCCCTATTGGGATCGGTCATGACATGGAAATATGGTTTGGATCTATACCAAGGCATGAAATTCATAGAGGAGTGGTCCTAGGCTTACTTTGCATTCACATCTTGCGCATAGTTCAAGATAGTGCGAAGGCGGGTAGGTACGTAAGATGCATTATGGGATTCTCAATTCTATGTATCTAAACCAAATGAAATCATACCAGATCAATTGATTTAGTGGTCACCCAATACAAAAATGTTCCACCTACATCATGGGGAAGTTGGTATCACCCTCTAGGACCTTCACCATATGTCAGGAATCCTAATTTTTGGGGCATTTATGATAAGTTCCTCCCTGATGTGAATTCTTGGGAGGATGCAGAATAGATTTTGCCTCTGGTGATGACATTGATGGACTTGGTGCTGGCTTCAAACAATGACAAGTAAAAAACTAGGGATGTCAACATGATGAAATGGGTTAGTTACTTAATTGACTTTACATAGAAGAAGTCTACCAAGGGAGATGAAGAATCCAGGAAATTACCATTTTGGCCCTACACCTATCCAAGGAGATCCCAACGATGCAGGGCTGGATCTCAACGGAAAATCATGGAGGAAATATAGTGAAAACTGCGGGGATACAATATCAATGATTGGGAGGCAATATTCATGGTGGATGGATTCATATCCTCACTTATATGTTGAAGGATGTTGTCGATGAGAGATGTTCCCATGGGGGCATGGCTGAGCACAATCATCATGAAAGTGATGCTAACCACTAGGAAAAGCATCAATTTGGGTATCCCAGTGCTGGTGAAGCTATAAAAAGTACATCAACATATCAGTAAGGGGTAGATCCCATTGCATGTGTTTGTTCCATTCCACTTCTTATACAGCTGGGTAGCAGTGCAAATGGGAGGTAATGAATACCTCAATGCCATTTCTATATTGGTAATTAACTCCCAAACATCAATCCTAAACATTGCAGGGAGTTTCCCCCTCAATATAGGTTATGTGTCTATGCTAAGTAAGATGGGGCGAGCAAACAAATTAAATTTCCAACCATTACCTCTTCCAATGGGATCATTCACCGATGATGGTACATGAACCATAGACAATCGATCATATATTTTGTCCTTTCGTGATGGAATGATGGTGGCACAGGTGGAATACGAACCAAAATGTGAACCATACACCCCCTGTTGATTTGCAAAGCAGTACAGATGTCTATAAAGGCTAACCATAAGTGTGTACTTGGAGTGTGTTATGAGGACCAACCATACATAATGAGGTATCTTTGGATTATGTTCACGTAGGAAGACAGGAAGATGTGAAGTGAGTTTCCACAACCCACTACTGCATTCAAGCTAATCCACGAATATGCAGATATCTGGGTAGGTGCCTATCCAGGTGAGATTCTAAGGTAATTGATGAATTGGTCTAGTAAAGGGGAGTTCCCCACACATTAAAGTAGGGGTCGAGAGGTGGTAAGTGAATGTCATGGGGGAGGTGTTGGTATGCATTTTAGTGGAAAGGCTTCTATAATAAGGTTGGTATCCCATGGACCAGTACTGACTGAAGGTAAAAAGAGGGAGGAATAAATACCAGATCCATTATACCCAAATGGGAGGACCTGGGAGAAAGGGGAATCATAGATGGTTTTTTAAGGGATGTTTACTATGGATCATGGGATGAAATTGTGTCAGGTGGTGCTTCCTAACGATGTTGTCTATCTGAAGGCTTGGAATGACTGGGACACCTATAGAAATCACCTCAACATCTAAAACCTGTGGGGTCAGCTGAATAGGCATAGGATGGAGCTGGAAGGGATTGTATTTTCCAAAGGAATTATCAGTGCATCCCAAGCTGAAGGGTGACCATTATTGATGTAATTGTGGGATCTAGTAAAATCCCAAGGTAGGGAACATCCTCAGATAGATTGAGTTTGGATACTACTAGACATGAATCCCCATGGTGTTGTCCGCAACTCGGCTAAAATAACACTTTAACTTGAAAAAATACTCATATGGATCCTAGGGGAATTAGTATATTAGGAAAACCATCAGAAGGATGATGAGGAAATAGCTTTTAGGGAAGCTTCTCCAAAAGAATGAGATATAACGGAATTATTGAAAACTTCTCTGGGTGGATTTGCTATATCTCTTGACGTAAAATCTAACACATCCCCACATGTTATCATCTCTCTCACCTCATCTCTGTTCCTTGCCCAAAATCTACTTGTGTAAGAAGATATTATGAAATTTCCCACTAATGATGAGGATAGAGGTGTGCATAAAGGTATGGAGGACCAATCATTAAGACCTACATCTAATAAAATAGTAGCTGCAGAGTTTAGTAGTGATGGGGAGGAAAGAGTTCTCTCTATAGGACCTTCGGAACCCACAATCATATATGAGGGGCCACATCCTAGTATTCTAGTGATAAAAATCCATATGAGAGATCATGAGACACTATCACTTGACCACTATAAGTTTCCTACCTCGTGGAACCATAGTTGTTTTCTGCTTAGTCAAATTGACTAACACGACCCTTGTCAGAATAATCCTTAGAGTGGTGAGAATTCTACTGGTGCAGATGGATGGAGGACCCAGGGACACCTTCCCAAGAGGGATGTTGGTCCATATGGAATCAAGTTTCTAAGATAACCAATCTATGGATTCTGATGAAAAATCAATTATTATCGTGAGTGATGCCACTAGTTTGGTGGAACCTAGAGTTGGTCGAGACAACATCACTGAGATAGACTCAAGTGATGATAACCAACCAGATGAAATGGATCCCGACCAATCAGATATGATTCTAGCAGAGGATCCTGCGACTAAACTCTTGGGAACATTTATAGAATACGAACTTGCTGATCTGGTAGAGCTGGAATAATCTGACTCATGTGGATGAGGATAGTTCGAAAACCTAATATTCTCCTAGAACTTAATAAAAAACTTCATCATCATGGATCCAAAATCATTGTAGATAATCTGAATGAGATAAAAACACCATTGGTTGTGTGATATGTGCACTGGATTTGCAGATGCATAAGGTTTGTACATAATGATTAGGGACAACCTTGCTGAGAAAATAAAGGAAAGAAGCCATCACATGGATGCCTATTGTTTCAAAAAGAAACCTGAAAACATTCAAAAACTCCAGGAGTCCGGACAGTTGATCCAAAACTAATAAGTATAGGTGAATGAGTGTTCCAAATTTGTTACCAACCAATCAGAACATGTTGCATGATTTCAGGTCTAGTTGGCAGAGGCCTGGCAGGAACTGAAGTAGGTGGTCTTTCAAGTATCCAAGATCTAATACAAATGGGTTTAGATGATGATCAGGGCTAGTGATCTTCACTCTACATCTATCAATGAGGAGAGGGAGATCAGAAACTATCATGAGACTCTAGAATCCACACATTGTAGGATGTTGGAGTTGAGGTACTACATGGATGGGGAAAATCAATATGGGTCATGTTTTGGACAAACATATGGAACATACCTTTTTTCCTCACTTTCTTTGAACTATGTGTATGTACATAAATCATTTTTTTTCTTAATTTACACACTTAGATTGTATTTTTTATAAGTGATTTCCAACCAATCATCGAATTCTTAGATAATTCTATTATTGACTGAACACCTTGAGTATACGGGCAGGGAGGGGCTGTTACTAGAGAATGTAGATCTCAAGACATCCAACTTTCCTATCCCAACATGCTCAAATTCATGTGTGAGATAACACTAGGGGTGTTAGAGTCAATCTGAACCAATTGGAATGAAAATTTTGAATTACAATACACAAAATTTAAAACCTGATTATAACAACATACTGATAAAAGATACTTGCTAACCATATTTGAGACATTATATCTGTATCTTTGGGAAGAAATGGGGGGAACCAAAAGAGGGCCAACCACTGACCTTATTTGAGACACAGGAGAAAACCTAAAATGTTTTCCAATGTCTTCTAGGTCATTGGGCTAAAACTGAAGGTGAGCCAAAGTTGTATAGCCAAACCATTAGGGGGAACCTTAGGATATTAAAGAGGATGAGGATCCAAAAAAGGGGCATTCACAATGTGGGAGCGGAGTTGTGGAATGTTCTAATGGACTTCAACACTCTTGAAATTACACCACCATATCCTAGGGAATAATGGGGTATGTACATTGGTCTGAACAAAGATCAACCCTACCACCCAAGATAACATCACCTCAGATGTAAATCGATTGTTAAATACAAAAATCGTGTGGTGGATGACTAGCACTGCAGGAGAGGACCTCTCAAGTGAGGGCCTGCAATGCTTTGTAGTTTCATGTCATGCATGTAACGACCCAGACCACTATCAATGAAATTTCCCTTCTTGGGTTTATTTCACATAGTATAGATCATATAAAATAACTTATATAACACAAAACAAACATCATAAATGAATAATGAATGAAATAAGTTATATTTATAAAAGATAAGGAACCAATACTAATAAAATAGTAACATGCTCTTAGGAATAGTAATGTGACCTTTATGAATAGTAAACTAGCCAATAGAATAGTAACCTCACCAATTAAAATATAAATAAAATTTAGACATTTTATAAGTGAAATTATGATATAATTATATCATAGTGTAAGAAAATGAATATCATGAAAATTAATATTAATGTGTTGGTATTTTAATAAGTCATATATATTTAATTACAATATTTTAATTAATAAAATGATTTAAAATAAAATCAATTTTCATAAAAATTATTTATAAATCAATATTTTTTTGTCTTATGATTTTAGGATAATTTTATAATTATTTAGTTAATTTTTGAAATCATTATAGAATAAATTATAAATTTACTACTGTATTTTTGTAGTAAATGATGATTTTAAATCAAAATAAAATTTCTCATATTTAGAAAATTGTTTTCCTAAAAAGAGTTAATTTTTTAATTCTACAAGTTGAATAGTGGCCAGGGTTAGTTTTTTGTATTATTATAAAATAATTGAATTTATGGTGAATATTAAACTACGATAATTTACGATAAATGATAAGAAAAAAGATTTATTAAGTCATTGGAGATGTTTGGATGATGTAATTACACTTTTTTAGAAATCACATGAACATATTAATATATTTATTCACAATAATCAATACAATTGGTCTTATTGGGAAAGATAATAAAATAAATAATAGAATAAGGAGAAAGCACCCCTCTCCTCCACTATGAAAACCACCCCTCACCCTCTCTTCTCCACACTCCTATAAGACTTTAAGTTTGTAAAATTCCTACCCAAGCCCTCTTCACTAGTATCTCCCCAAATCTAGCAGCTCTTGGTCATTTCAAAAAACCAAAAACCATTCCCTTAAGGATGTTCTCAAGGAAGATAATTCAAGAGGTAAATCCTCATGCTTTTTATTTTAATTTCATTTGAATTTACTTTCTTTTCTTATCGTATCCTCCCATACTATATCCAAATGACCATGATAAATACAGTATAATCTATATACTATAATGATATAATTTTAATTGAAGATACGTCATCAATCCCCTTACTCTAACTCATTTTTTTAAAAAATGAAATCATCATCCAGGAGGTGCTCATTTACAACCTTCATGGACGATGAACTTTCATTAGTCAATTTCTCCATCAAGGATGGTCATAAATCTAATATTATGGTTTAAAAATATTATAAAATATGTATTATAGATTATTTAAGGTTATGAAATCATTTTATATTTAT
Organism: Viscum album; assembly: GCA_963277665.1. NCBI lineage: Eukaryota > Viridiplantae > Streptophyta > Magnoliopsida > Santalales > Viscaceae > Viscum > Viscum album. Next base: position 375,850,262 of record OY728163.1, on the reverse strand, counting down.
AATATTAGATAATAGAACAAAACTAGTTCAATATAATTGAAAACCCGCTAAAAATAAGATAAACGATTTCATTAACTTGATATCTGATGATTCATTCAAATATATGGAAAATAATAATAAATAATACCAATTAAAATTATATTTTTTCATTAATAACATTTAATTCTAATTCTGGAGAATTATACCCATTTTACATGAACATCATTACTCATGTACATGTACACCAATCATGAAAACCAAGGAAATGAATGCTCCTGAGCAAAAACATTGTACATTATAACTCATAAAAATGGACATAATTAAAACAAAATAAAATTATAATAAATAACATAATTTTAAATAATTTTATTAATTAATTAATTAATTGATTTAATTTTATTATCTAGGATGTTAAGTTTAAGTGCAGAAAACATTCAGACATAAGGTTAGGCTTTCTACCCGAACATACAATTTCTTCCAGGTTAACCTTTATCTATATTTAACCCAATTAAATTATTCATTATTATTATTTAATACTAATAAATTATGCGTGAATGTTCTATATATATGTACCAATCAAAATAATTCTTTATTTTATGTGGTGTTACATGTTTTTGAAAGGATCTTTCTCAAATTCTTCCCAGTAAACAAACCCGATTCAAGGGAACTTCTAGAATTATTTCCTATTTTAAAGTTCACTATATAATATTTTTTAAGCCAACATTATTTTTCTAAAATCCCTAATTTTATTATTAAAAAACTAAAATAGTTCACATTTGGTTTTATAAAAATATTCTTTCAAAATAACTCTTATTTTCAAAGTAAAAGAGTATTGATCTCAAGTATTACTCAATAATTTTATAAGAGTACTTCCATATATTGCAACAATAATGTTGATTATTATGTTTAATTGGGATTTAAATTTTATGATATCATATACAATATTTTATTGAATTGGTTATTATTATTTTTACTATGGATGTTCTGTCTTGATACCACTCACTGTATCACTCTGAATGCTTAGTGTTTTTGTTTACTAATTGGGGAAATTTATTTACATTTCATATGTTAGTTTCAATATGAATTTATATATTTATTATGTTTCTCCCATTTCAAATGAGTAATTCATTGGATAGAGTATGTGATGGGTGGGCACCTCAATAGCCCCTCGATGCATCGGTAGGTCTCATGAGACAAACAAGACATGGTTTTTACCAATTATGTATGGTGTCTTGGTAGAGGCATTGAAAGTATGATTATGATGTCTAGAATTATGAATTCCCTCATTATAAATTTAGTAATTTTTTATCCATGAGATCATTCTACTAGTATAATATCAGTTATTACATTTTATTATGGCATTATGAATTTTTAATTCTTATCATTTTATTCTCAATATTATGTTTTAATGGCATGTATACTTTTAATTATTCACCATAATTTATGTTTTTATTTTTTTGTATTACATACCCTTATTGAGCATCTAATCTCACCCTCCGTCTTATGTTTTATTTTTCCCAAGATGAAATGATGTATATTATGAATGACAGGTATGGTTAATCAAGGTGTTTATGTTTGATTAAAAAGAAGTTGATATGTTGTATTTTATTTAAAGTTTTAATGTTGAACATATGTATGTATCTGGTTTTTCAATTATACTAAACTATTCATTCTTTTGAGATATTCCTACCTTTTTATATGCCAATTTAATAAAATAATGCATCAACTCTTGGATTCTGCGACTGAGGAGTTAAAGATAGTATTATAGAAAGTTTAGTAGAAACCATGGAAACTGGATTTCAAAAACAAAATTAGGAAACAAAACCATAATATATATTTTGAGGATAAGAATACATGGACATCATATAATTTTTTTAATTTATATATTTTGTAGAAATTTCTATAAAATACATACCTATCTAGATACTAAAAGTGGATGTGGTTATTGCACATATGTTCCTAGTAGTAACAACTCTGACAAGGTGTTCTGGGCTTAACATTGGGAAACCTAGTCTATGATAAAGGGCCTTATACACATCTGGTTTGACACTCCTAATAGATAAGCTTTGGATAATTCAAATTTTTTATACAAACCATTATGAAGGATTTAATTTTAAATTTTTCCACATAATTTTTTTTATGATTATGAGATTAGACATGTATAAAATTAAATTTTATGTTATGTGTTTTTCGAGTTTGACATTATACATTATGATTCAAAGCCTAATTGAGTGTATGCCATTATTTAGAAATGGTGCCTAGTGTAATGAATGGGAACCACATGAATGAATGTATCCCATGTAGGGATTTACCTCCTATGCAATATAATGATGTCGGTTCTGGAATTGGGACTGGTGGTGAGAAACATATAACTATACTGGGAAAACTGACTCAGGTTATGAGGAACAAACTTACCCATATAGATAATCCTAATCCACACCTTTTAGGATCAATTTTAGACCACTATATGTGACAACAACCTCCATCATTCAATGGGACTACAAACCCATTATTGGATGAGCAGTGGATAAGTTCCTTAGAGAAGATATTTCTTGAATTGGGAAATAATGAAAGGGAGAATGTTTTCATGATAGTTTATCATCAATCGGGAGATGTGGATTGATGGTGGCTACTAATCCAAAAGAAGGATGAGGAAGTTGTTATGAGTATGGAATATAGGTATTTTAAGGAATTTTACTTAAAAAATATTTTCATCGTGAACAATTAGTGGATAAGGAAATGGAATAATTGATTCTAAATCAGAAAGTTAATGAAAATTGTACCAATTATGTAGCCAAAATTTCAAGATTATCAAGGCATGTCATGAACTGCATATGTACACCAAGGAGAAATATTGTTCAATTATTTGATTTTTTTAAAACTATTCCTTTAAAGAGAACTAGTCTCCTAAAATTTCTTATCATATGAAGATATTGTCTCATGTTATATAAAGATTGAAACATAATTCTCTAAGTATTATGACTTTAAAGGAAAGCAAGAGAAGAAGATGGTTGTTGAAAACTGTGTAAAATGAAATAAGGGAAAGGGTAAGAAGGGAATAATTTATTTTATATGCAATGATAATTGTGGGAAGAAACACCTTGGTACTTCCCTTATGGGTATGGTTGTTTGTTACAAGTGTGGAGGAAAAGACCACCAAGATCACGATTCCAAGGGAAAGATAGAAGATACCAACTTTCAATGCTACAGTTACCAAGAGATGGGACATTATGGAAATGATTTTCCAAAGAACCAAGGAAACGTTCCACAATGAAGGCCAAGGGAGTAAGGCTAATATAATATGGTCACAAAAATGGGGGTTGAAGTTCATAATGATGTTGTTTTATGTACATTAATATTCTCCTAAAAATTAGATAAAGCCTAATTTGATTATGGATCATCACATTTCTTTATATCATCCCAGTTTTCATTAAAAATTAGATATTTCCAATTATCCTTAACAAGGGAGTTGCTATTAAAAACCCCTAAGATTAGTCTTATATCAACAAATATGTGTCATGAAGTTCCCATTATGGCATATAAATTTTCTTTGTCCACATATTTTATCGACATACTTATGGATGACATTTATATAATCCTTAGTATAGATTCGATTTCAAAATATTATGTGAAAATATATTACAAGAAGAAATAAATTATAATTTTTTTGGAAGGTGAATAATCCCTTATCATTACAGAATAAACCTCACCATCTTATTCTCATCTAGATCCACCCCCAGTAGCTCTACTGAATTTAATTCATGGGGAGGAAGAGAAAACAATATCTTTGGGTGATGAAATAAATATTCAAATTGAGTATGTACCTATTTTTCAAGAATAAATCGATGTATTTACATAGGATTTTACCTGTACATCCTATAGAGTGGGAAATCAAGTTATCTATTGATTTAATTTCAAATTCTAGTCTTATATTAATGAATCCTGATAAAATGGCCATAGTAGAATTAATGGAGATAATGAAACAACTGGAGTAAGTAAGTGATAAAGGATTTACCCTCCCTAGTGTTTCTCCATGGAGATCACCTATTCTTCTTATTAAAAAGAATGATAAATCTATGAGAATTTAATATTGGGAGATCAATGAAATTACAAAAAGAACAAGTATCCTCTTCCCCTCATTGATGATTTATTTGATAAAAATCGAATAGCCAAATATTTTTTAAAGATTGGACTTTAATCTGGATATCATTAGTTGCATGTAAGTATGTATTATTTTCCAAAGACTACATTTTAACCCATGTTTGGAAATTATGAGTTTACATTAATGCCTTTTGGACAGACTAATGCCCCCAATGTTTTCATGGATCTAATGAATAGATTTTTCAAGTAATAACTTGATTACATTTTTGTGTTATTTATTGATGATATCTTGGTATAATCTAAAAGCATTGAAGAACAAGAGAATCACTTTCGCATTATTCTTCAAACCCTTATAAGTGATTAGTTATATGAGAAGTTTAGAAAGTGTGAATTTTGGCTTCAAACAGTTTCTTCTATTGGCCACATTGTCTATAAGTATAGAACCATAGTGGAACTGGAAATGATAAAGGCTATTCAAGAATGTCTAACACCAATGAATGTAACTGAGGGTTGTATTTTTATTGCTTTACCATGTTATTATTGGAATTCCATTCATAACATCACCTGATTTTTTAACCCATTAACCAATCTTACTCATAAAGGGGTTAAGATCATTTGGACAACATTATGTGAAGAATGTTTTTGATGAGTTGAATAAGAAGTTAGTGAATGATCCAATATTGACTCTACCATTAGAAAATTGTGGATATGTTATTTATAGTGATTCATCAAACAAATTACTTGGTTGTGTCCTTATATAGAATGATATAGTTATTACCTATTCATAAAGGTATTTAAAAATTCTTGAATAGGACTATCCAACTCATGAACATGAGTTAAGAGCTATTATTTTGATCTGAAGATATGTAGAAATTATCTCTATGGTGATAGATGTGAGATATATATGGATAAAAATATCATGAAATATATCTTCTCAAATAAAAAACTCAATATGAGGAAAATAAGATGGCCAAAGTTTCTTAAGGATTATTATTGTTCAATACACTATCACTTAGGGAAGGGAAACAAAGTAGTTGATGCATTGAGATTGTAGGATCATGGAGTTCTGAAAAAAATGATAATTTATAAGGATCCAATGTATAAGGATATTTAAAGTATGGATATAGAAATTATAAAAAAAGGTTAAAAATCACTAATTTTCTAATTGGTTTCACAAGAATATTTTTTATAAGGGATTAAAAGTTCTCATCTTGATGAAAAGAATCTTAAAAATAAAATTAAAGCTATGAATGATGGAAAGTTTGAAGACTTCGTTATAAAGAAGGAATTATAAAACATGGGAGAAGGCTATGAGTACCCTATATCCCTAAGCCTAAAAGGAATTTATTGGATTATTACCATAACTCAAAATTCTCTACACACCTTTTTATATCTAATATTTATAGATATTTGAAGTAACATTTCTAGTGGGATAATATAATGTTTGATATTTATGATAATGTATCAAGATGTTTAGTCTGTCGAAAGGTGAAGGATGAAAGAAAAAATCCTAGGGGAGTCATGAAACCTATTCCTACTCCAAAATAGAAATGGCATGACATTACTATGGATTTTAGCACTCGATTATAAAAAACCCCAAGGTATAATGATTCAATATGGGTAATTCTTGACTGACTTACGAAATTTTAACATTTCCTCACTATATGGGAGGATTTTTCACTTGATCTACTTGCCTGAATCTATATTAATGAATTTTTATGAAATCATGAACCACCTATCTCAATTTTTTCCGATCATGATCCATGATTGAAATTGAAATTTTGTAAAATTATATAGAAATTTTTGGATACTGATCTATATTTGAGTACTTCTTATCATCCTCAAATTGACGGGTAGTTAGAAGGAATGGTCCAACTTTTTAAGACATGTTGAGATCATGATAACATGATTTTCAAGGAATGTGGGATCAGTATTAACATTTGGTAGAGTTTTCCTAAAATAATTGTTTCCATTATATTATTCAAATGGCACCATAAATCATTGTATAGAAAGAGATGTCATAAACCAACATGTTGGGATGAAGTTGGAGAAAGGAATCTTGTATTCCTAGAGCATGTGGATGAAACTACAGAAAAGTTAAATCCAATTCAAACCTATATCAAAGAAGCTCAAAGAAGGGAAATTATATATGTTGATAATCGATGGAAGGATTTATAATTTCAAGTGGGAGATCATGTTTTCTTGAAAGTATCTCCATGGAAATGTGTTATAAGATTTAGGAAGAAAGGGAAACTAAGCCCCATGTACCTTGTTCCTTTTGAAATTATAGAGAGATTTATAGATGTATCTTATCATTTGGAAATTCTACCTAGCCTTATAAAGTACACGATGTGTTCTATATTTCATTGTTAATAAAGTACATTCCATACCCAACACATGTACTCACTTCTAAAGGAATAGAATTTGAACCTCACTTATCTTATAATGAAGAGCCTATCTGAATTCAAGACACTAAAGAATAGGTTTTGAGGAATCATATGACTTGACTATAAAATGTATATTTGGAAAAATCATAAAATTCAAGAGGTGATGTGGCACCCTCAGGACCTTACGATGAAGAACGATCTGATTTTTTTGTGGGGTCTCAATCTAGAAATTTTGAGGATGCATTTTTTGTAGGAGAGGAGAATGTAATGACCCATAATTCTATCAATGCAATTTCCCTTCTTATGTTTATTTCATATAGTATAGATCATATAAAATGACATATATAACACATTATAAACATCATAAATGAAGAATGAATGAAATAACGGGTATTTCTAGAAGCTAAGTAACCTATATCGATGAAATAGTAAAATACCCTTAGGAATAGTATGGTAACCCTTATGAATAGTAAACTATCCAATAGAATAGTAACCTCATAAATTAATGTATAAATAAAATTTTGGACATCTTATAAATATAATTATGGTATAATATATCATTGTATAAGTAAATGAAAATTTTGAAAATTAATATTTAATTATTAGTTTTTTTGTATGTAATAAATACTTAATTACAATATTATAATTAAAAAAATGATTTAAAATAAAATTAATTTTCTTAAAAAATATACCTAAATCAATATTTATTTGTATTATGATTTTATGATAATTTTATGAGACCATATTTACTTTTTGAAAGCATTATAAAATTAGTTATAAACATAAAACTTTAAATTTCATGTAAATAATTATTTTAATTAAAAATTAAATTGAAAATATTTAGAATATTATTTTCATAAATGGAGTTAATTTTTGAATTTTACGTGTCTAAAAAAATTGAGTTAATTTTTGTGATTTTTCTAAAATACATGAATTTTTTTGAATAGTAAAATACGATAATTTATGATACATGATAAATACATGATTTATTGAATCATATGTGATATTTTCATGATTTAATAACCCTTGGTTGGAACTCAAATTCACTTATTACTTTATTTATTCACAATAATCAATACTATTGGTTTTTTGAGAAAAATATTAAAATAATGAATAGAATAATGAGAGATCGCCCCTCTCCCCCACTATAAAAAACACACCCACCCCTCCTCTCCTCACTCCTATAAGCCCTTAATATTATCAATTTTCTCCCAAAATCCTCTTCCCCAGTATCTCCCCACATCCTATATCTCATGGTGTTTCCAGAACAATAAAAAACATTTCCTTAAGGAGGATCTCAATAAGGATAATTCCAGTGGTAAATCCTCTTCCTTTTTCTTTTAATTTCATTTCAATTTACATTATTTTATTATCCTCTCCTTAACTCATCTATCAAAATTATAATTATAAATCCATAATAATATATATACTGTAATTATATCATGTCAATGTAACATCCATAATCATTTTCCTTACTCCCTCCCTTTTATTTTAAAAACAAAATCATCAGCTGGGAGGTGTTGATTTACAACCTTCGTGGAAGATGAACATTTGAGCTTCCATTTTTCTTTCAAAGAAGTTCATGAAACAATTTTTTTGGTTGAAAAATTATTATTAAATATTAATTATATCTTATTTATGGTTATGGAATCACTATATATACATAATATTAAATAATAGAACAAAACTCGTTCATTGTGATCGAAAAACCGCTAAAATTAAGCTAAACGATTATCATTAAACTATTACCTAATGATTCATCCTCATATATAAAAAATTAATAATAAATAATACCAATTACACTTATGTATGTTCATTAATAACATTTCATTCCAATTCTGGTGAATTTTACCAATTTTACACGAACTTCATTACTCATACACAAGTATACATATCTTGCCTGAATGGCCCGAAGGCCTTCATTTTTATTGATTTTTGATAACCCCCCTTTCAAGGGATGAGGGGGAACCCTTACAAGGCCCTTAGGCTCAGAGATTACATGGATCGTCATGAAAAGGTGGAGAGATAATATCAAGATGCAGATGCTGGGGAGGGGCAGTTCCTTGGAGACAGTCTGGTTGAATTCCCTAAGACCTTCGGGTAATGTAATCTCCTAAGCATGCTCCCGAGTAATAACAATGTAACTTATAATTCATAAAAAATACCACAAATGAACATAATAATATTAAAATAAATAAAATACATATATATATATATAATGTTTATAATTAATTAATTGGTTGATTTAATTTGATTATCTATGACGTTAAGGTCAAGTGCAGAACACATTAGGATATAAGGTAAAGGATTTCTACCCGAATCTCAAATTTCATTGGGGTTACTCTTTTTCACTATTTACCCAAATTAAATTATTAATTATTCTTAATTACTCCTCATAAATTATTTTTGAATGATATATATATATTTACCAATCATAATCAATTTTTTATAGGGAGTTACATTTTTTAAAAGTATCTTTCACAAATTATTTCGGATAAACAAGCCTGATTCAAGGGAACTTCTCGAATTCTTACCTCTTTTAAATTGAACTCTATAATCTATTTTAAGCCACCATTATTTTTAAAAAATCAATAATTTTGTTATGAAAAATCTATATTAGATAGATTATGGTTTTATAAAAATATTTTTCCAAATAAACACTTATTTTCAAAGTAAAATAGTATTTCTCTCAAGTATTACTCGATTATTTTATAAGAGTATTTCCATCTATTTCAACACTCTTGTTGATTCTTATGTTTAATGGGGATTTATATTTTATGATGTCATATACCAAATATTATTTAATGGTTTATGATTAGTTTTACTATGTATGTGCTATCTTGAAACCATTCACCATAATACTATAAATTATTAGTGTTTATGTTTACTAATTGGGGAAAGTATTTAAATTTCATATGTTAGTTTCAATATGAATGTGTATATTGATTTTGTTTCCCCCCTTTAATATGAGAAATTAATTAGACTTGTTATGTGATGTTTGTGGCCTGAAATAGACCCTCGATGGATAAGTAATCCTCATGAGACAAACTGGCATGGGTTTTACCCATTATGTATGTTGTCTGGGTCGAGCCCTTGATGGTATGATTATGATGTATGGAATTATGAATTCCATCATTATAAAGATATAAATTATATATCCATGTGATCATTTTACTAGTAGAGTATCCATTGTTCTATTTCATTCTGGAATTATCTATTTTTAATTCCTACCATTTTATTCTCATGATTATGTTTTAATGGCATGTGTACTTTTACATATTCAAAATGTGTTATGATTTTTATTCTGATGCATTACATACCCTTACTGAGTATCTAATCTCACCCCTTTATTATATCTTATTTTTCCCCAGGATGTGAAGATGTGTGTTATGAATGACCTATAGGGATAATGTAGGAGTTTATCTATGATTCAAAAGAAGTTGAAATGTTGTATTTAATTTCAAGTTATAATGTTGAAATTATATATGTATCTATTTTTCCAATGTTATTATTCTATTTTCTCATTCAGGATACTACTTCCGTTTTTATATTCCAATGTAATAAAATAATTCCCCGGATCGAGATTCTATGGTCGGGGTGTTATAAAGACAGTGTGGACGAGGCATAAGTAGTTTAACATCATATGGTGATGATGAGGAATAGAATAGTTTAATTTCATATAACTATGACGTTGCGTATAGTTTAAGGTCATACTTCCTAGACCTTGGTGAATTGTTTATTGTTCTGTTACACATACTATTATGTCTATTCCAATAATGGTTTTTCGGAATGGGGGAGATTAACCTAACATAAATGATCCACGTGAGGATTTCACACTATACAAATACCGAGGAACATATGCTGAGTCATATGTGATGTAGTGATGGAAACATTCTGACATGAATTAAGGCCAAGGAGACCTAAAACCACACTAGATATTCCAGTAAGGTTCGTAGTTTAGGTTCATGGAGTTTGGACCAGAGATTTTGTGGCTGGTCCCAAAGATAAAAATTTGGGTGTCACTATGTATCCTATAATAAGGGTAATCAAGCCACACATAGTTTTTGAATTCCATACAGTTTAACATCATGTGATGACATGGGCTCTTTAGTATAGGGTCATAAATTTGGACTATGGGGTTGATATTTCTCAATAAGAAATATGTAATGTGGTGTTTTGAGACAAACCAGTGTGAATGAGGAAAAAATAGGTCTCATACCACATTGTGTATTCCTAAGAAGAATCTATACACAATTTAAAGTCATAATGCTCAGAATATAAAGGAAAGGGGGAGAACCCCAAAGAGGGGAGATATATGGTATGATAGGAACAACCTAACATGAATAGAGGCCAAAGAGGCCCATATCGCACAACACATTATAATGGAAAAAACCTTGTGCATAGTTTAAAGTCATAATGATTAGACTTCAGTTACCAGATTAATGTCATGTTCTCAGGATGTAAACTCTATGTTAAAGGTCATATAACTTTTACTATAAGGTTTTCTACTGAGTTTTCATGTTTCTGAAATCTCTACCAAGACTCGTAATCCTAGTTAATCCATTCCCAGTATAGGAAACAGGGAGTGAGAGTATTTCCATGACACTTAAAATCATAAAGTAAGGGAATAGAGAAGTTGTATTAAGGATGTCCCAACAAAGATGATCAACCTTCTTGACATGAAAATGTGCATGGAGGGGAAACACCAAGGGTTTTAGAGTGTCACCTGCACATAAGTTGGTTGAAAATTTTAACCACAAAATATAATAATTAGGACAAAATCAAGGTGGAATAACGATGGAGGATAACTATTGACCAAATTCAAGATATTGCATCCATATCATGTAACCTAGGGTTGGAAAAGACAACTGAGGGTCAGATGCTAACGATATTTTAAATGTGGTACCTACTTTAAAATGTCACCCAAAGCCTTTTGGGCAATGGCCTAGGATGGAATTTATCCATAGCGGCCAAACACAATTCTTTTAGGGGGTCTCTTTAGATGTGAAATATAATGATGACCAAATTAATGAGACTTATGAAGTTTAGAGATTGAATGGGAGAATTTCCATGCAGAATTCCACACTATAGTTTCAACACCACAATGATTTTGAACACATTGAGGAGGTATATCAGTAGTATAGGGATTCAATTAAGGGTAGTTGACTCGAGAGAATGAGTGGAGGAATGAAACAAAATATGTTAATTAACATAGGGATGGAACTGAAAAAAAGTGATCGGGAATTCCAACATATTACAAAAGGATGGGAATCAAGCCACATGTAGTTTGTGAATGTCTTGCAGTTTAACATTAAACAGTAAGGATGGAGGTTGTGACACAGTTTATCATCATGTGGATACTACATTTGGGGAGGAGGTATTCTGAAGTGGATGTGTATGGTGTATAATAATAACGTGAAGTGAATGAGAACCAAAGAAGTCCACAACACAAAATTCACAATCCCAAAAATGAAATCTGGCCAAGGGGCTGAAAAGACAAAGGAACCTGGGTCTGGAACCTAAGAAAAAATGTCCATGCATTCCTATGTATCCAAAAATGATGGGAATAAATCCACAAATAGTTCTTAAATGTCTTGCAGTTTAATGTCATGTGTTATGGACACAACAATTTAAAGACATGTGGGACGGGGCATCATAGTTTACATTTATATTACTTGCATGATTGAGATATTAGTTTAAGGTCATAGAACTCAAACCATAATGTTTATATACCAACATAGGGGTTTTTAGTTTGGTGTCGTAAAGAAACATGACGTTAATGAGAACTAAGAAGGTCCCAACACCATACCACACACCCTTGAGGAAAAACTCAAGCTACAGGGCCAAAAAGTTCAACCGGTGGAAAGACCATAGAAAAATGTCTAGTTATTCCTACATATCCCATGAGGATAGTAATCAATCCATATGTACTTATTAATTATCATATGGTGAGTGACCAGTGCCAAAGGGACGCCTTCTAAGATGAGGACATCAGGTGTTATGCAGTTTAGCGTCTTACAGATAGGACAAAGAATTTTAACATCATGTGGGGCGGGGCAGTTTGACGTAATGTAGGACAAAAGATCATTGCACAATTTAACATCATGTGGGACATAAAACCAGTTCAATTTCATGTAGGATTCAGGAACCCCACTCAAGTTCAGTACCTTTGGAGGAACATTTCATTAGTAGGAGTGACTCACTCTCCATGCATGGTGACCAAATAGTATGCCCCATTAGGGTAAACCCTGTAAACAATGTAAGGACTTTTCCCTTTGGGATCCATCTTTGGAAACTTCCTACCAGGTATCATCGACATCCTCAGAGAGAAAACCATATCACCTTGAAGTAAGTATCAGAAATGAACTTGCTGGTTGAAACCTTTTGTTATCTTGTTATGGTGCCTCTCCAAATTGTGTAAGGCCTAGAACATATTCTCATTGATGGCTTCCAACTCATCTTGATAGGCCTTTTCTACTATTTATGAAATATTCTGATCATAAAAAACTATATGGACTGATGAAAACTAGATATCAATTGGCAGGACCACCTCTATCTCGTACACCAGGGAATACTGGGTCACCTAGGAAGAATTTAGATTTGTTTTCCAATAGGTCTAGAGAGTGTTAGGGAGATTGTATAGGGAACTATTCTTGTTTTTTCTACCATATTATACAAAATACTAGATAGGTTCTTGTTGAATGCCATGATCTTCCCATTTCCCTATGCATATTAGTGAGAAGTGTTGTTGCACTGGATGATGTACTTGGCATAAAATTTATTCATCTCTACTACTCAAAAATTGGTGTCGTTTTTAGTTTGAACAATATGAGGGACTTAGAATTCATGAATGATACTGGATATCATGAAATCATTAATATAATGGGCATTGAATTCCTTAAGAAGAATTTCATATGACCACTTTGAATGGAAATCCATTATGATTGTAATGAACCAACAATTGTTAGCTATTTCTGGAAGATATGGCCCCACGATATCAAGTCCCCATACTGCAGAGGGATAACATTATTTGGTGGTATAGAGGGGATCAAGTAGTCAACAAAAAATGTTGACATAATTCTGACACATGTTGAACCTCTTGGTGAACTCAATGAAATCATGAACCCTGATGGGCCAATTTTAGCCCAAACATAGAATCTGGTGAGAGAGTTTCTACCCTACCTGATGGGATCTATAATAAATGACATGAACATTCTACATAACCTATCAAATATCACATCCTTGAATTAAATGAAGGATAATTCCATCCAATCAACATTTTTAGTGTGTCAGTTTGAGGCTAGGACCACATTGGAGGATGAGATGCACTATACGCCGACCAAGTATCTTACACTATACTATTTTTGTCGATAGATTTCCATGCTGGAGATAGTCGATGAAAGGAGTTTCCTGATCAGAGTTTTCTACTATTGTAGGGGAATCAGGAGTTCCTGATGTGGAAGCACCGGTAGTAAGGTATCTTACCTTCTGACACAACTGTCATTGAAATTGAATCAAAGTTTATATATTTTATTCCCCTAATCACTACAGTGTAGTGGTGAGCATGGTAGAACCCACATGGAAGGTGGAACTACCAATATTTTATGATTTTTTTTCCAAATACCACATTTTTGTCAGTAGTGGGGAGACTATCTAATTAATTTTGTTTATATATATATATTTTTAGCCAATAAAGAAAAACAAATTTTTTTGTATTTTTTTCTTAGCTATGATGAAACAAGAACAAAATGAATAGTATAAATAACATATACTAGTAATGTTAAGAAATGAACAATCAGAATAAACTGCCCAAGGAAAAAGTCTATTCTACTGGTTTAAAATATTTCCTTTTCAAAACAAATGGATTAAAAAGTAACTACTAAAATAGACTAACTTATTTCCCTCTCTAATAGATAATTCCCTCCAATTAAATATTCATTGGGTTTTCCACTTGAGGAGAAGTTCAACCATAAAATTTATATTTGAAAAAATTAATAGAGAAATTCCTGCTAAATGTCCTGATGTTTCCTTTTGAACATTAAATTTTAGTAAAATTATCCATGATTACACTCACCAAATTATATTGGAATTGAAATCTTAATACATGTTTGATGCTATTGAATGGATTAAGAATTGATCTCACTGATCACCTCTGAATACATCAAAATGAAAATGTGAAAAAAAAGTAAAAAAAGATAACCAATAGCAGTAGAAATCCCCCGCATTCAAAATAATTACCTAACCATCATCTTCATTACAACAATTGATAACATCCTATAAACAAGTACAAGAATTAGAAAAAAGAGGGAGTAATAACTCCCCAATTGATTCTCTTCCCTCGAGCTCCTTTGACTCCAGGACTTGCTACTCTCCAAGTCTCATGGAACAACTCTGCTCTTGGGCTAAAATATCAAAAAGTGAGTGAATGGTTCATATGTGGTGTACTCCTTTGAATCCTTTCTGCTCTATTTTTTAAATTCTCTGTCATTTTATTCGTGGTCACCATGTTCCCCACTGAGTTAAACTAGTCTTTCACTGCTTCACCCCACACGTGCACTTTCTAGTGCAACACATGTCACTTTAGAATCACCCTTTAAACAAACTCTTGACCTGGTGGTTGAATAATCCAAGAAGTAAATTGAACTCTTGAATGAATCTACAAATAGAGAACAAAACAAAATAGGTAAAAACATGAAGAAAAATTAATTAATTAATTATTATTATTTTAAAATTAATGTAATATTACATATTAAAAAGGAAATTGTTATTAATTAATTAATTAATATTTTATTTCATCATTAATAATAATTTTTATATTATTTATTAATAGAAAATTAATTAATTATAAAATTATCTTCTTAGTATTATTGAAGTAATATTATTATAATATTTTATAAATATTACTAAGAGTTATTATTTTCCATTAATTAAATACTATTATCATAGTTATTAAATTACTATTAAGTCATTAATTAGATTAAATTAATAAGTCTTTTATTTAATATTACTTATTTAGTTAATTTAATATAATTATAAACAATAGATTATTATTGAATTAATTACTTAATTTTAATTATAAATTTTATTATTATAATTTTTTTTATTTTAAAAGTTAAGTTATAATAATTCATTATATATTGAAGTATCATTTGGTCAATTAAGTTTTTCAAAACTAATAATTAATTTTATAAATCATTGTTAACATTTATCTTTAATTATTTTTATTAATTATAAATTTTAATGTCATTATTATTCAGTTATATTTTTATGTTATTAAATATTACTATTAATGTTTATTTTAGTTGATAAATAATTTTATTTTAATTATTATTATTAGATTTATGTAATTATTTTAATTTATTTATTTAATTTAATTATTTTAATTTATAACCTCTTATTAATTATTTTAGTTTTCACATATTTTATTTAATTAATTAGTTAATAATTTATTTTATTATTATATATTTATTTCATTATTTTTCTTCCCCCACCTTTTTCCCTTGTTCTTCCATGGGGGTCAAGTCTTCCTTGAGAATCCTTGAGATCAGCTCCCATTGCAAGCCTCGACGGTGAGAAGCGGTCTTCCACCGTGAACGGCGGCACCCTAATCAGCTCCTCACGGTGGTTGACATCCTTCTGTGGATCTGGAAAAGAGGTTCTTACTAACAGTTGGTCAGCTCAAGCAGAGGGATATTGTTGTGGTCCAGTGGCGAGGATGTTGCTTCAAGATTGGATACGTCTCATAGTGGTCATGTTGGGTCAACTCTCGGCTCTCCATCCTATACCTGAGGTGATAGTGGTTGGACATCTAGTTTAATGGGGTTGAGTCGATCAAGATTTTTTAATTGAATCCGGATAAAATACTCAATTTATGTTTTTAGTCTGTTTTTGAGTGAGATTTTCTAAATTGGTTGTGGAAAAGGAAGTGAGGAAAAGGGAGGTGATTGAATAAAGGTGTTATCATGGTGAGGGGGACGTCGGTGGCAGGGTGTTTTTCTAGAACCGACACTGATGGTCAATGTCGGTAGCAGTGTAGAAGGTTGAGGTGTGGCACTGACACTGAAAAAAGATAGAGAGGAGAAACTATATATAGAAAAGGGATGGATGAAATCGACACTGACAGAATAAAATAGATGAGTGTTGTTTTCGGTGATACATGAATCCTGAAGTGCATTAATAGAATCTAAAAAATGAACTTTCAGTCTCACCGACAGTGTAAACTAATTTAACCGCAACACCAAAACATAAATTAAACTAATTAAAAGGAACAAAAACATAAATTAATGAAAGATAAAAAATTAATTGGCCAATATAAAACAATATAAAACTAAAATAAACTTATACGATAAATTAAAAACTAAACAATAATTAACAACTAAAAACATTATAATTGATTAAAGAAAAGTAAAACAAAAAATTCAAATCAAAAAATAAGATTGCATAATTAAATTAAATTAATTTGTTTGAAGGAAACAAAAATGAAAGATTAAAGATGAAATAAAAAGTTAAATTATCTAAACATAAATTATTTAAAATAAACACTCACTAAATTATGATACAAAATAATAAAATTACTAGTTATAAACAGTGTTAATAGATTAAATTAAAATGTTATTTATTATTAAATGAAACAAAAATAATAAGATTGAGAGAATTGTTAGTGCTAACTTATTTCAATAAAATAAAATTAAACGATGAGATATTTTGAATTCAAAAATAAATTAATTAAATATAAAAAATATGATTAATTGGTTCAACATGTTAAATAGTAAAAATTCAATCAAATTAAGTTTACTAATATAATTGATGAATTATATGAGTCGAAAAATTATTATTTCTAAATTAATTATTTTAAAGACTAAAATTAAATGATTGATTATAAAATTTTAATAATGAATAAAATTAATTATAAATATACAAAAGTTCAATATTTAGTAAAACGAAAAAAATTGGTAATTAGATTGTTAAATATTTAAGTAAAAGATGAGGAAAACTATATCCAATTAAGGTTACATCAAATTCACCCACAACTAAAAATTTACTATCCTAAAAAAATTCCATGTTTTATTATCATTGAATAATATAATTATATTTTTATTAAGTTAAAAATGAAACATGTTGAATAGTTCAAAAACAAGGGGACATAAAAACTGTCATTTAGCTTTTGGAATGTAATTCTCAAATGATGTATTTCCCAACTATAAGTACTTAATAGGTGACCAAGAATACAAAGAGTCATTCACTTTTGAGAATGTCCAATCTTTTATATGAATCTTCCTAATGACTTACTCTATTAAAATCTAATTTCTATGTTTAAGAGTGACAAAAGTTTAATAGCTGGTGGAATTAAAAACATAACTAGAGGAACAATGTACTTTGAATTTTTCCTAGGTTCCAAAAATAAATATTCTTTTTGGATCACCTTATTGAAACAACCTAAATGGATCTCATATAAAACAATTTTATCCTTCTTCATCCGGAATTCATCATTCCCCTCACCTTAATGAACTTATTTTCGACCCTAGGAAATTTATTCAATTATTTTCCAAGCCATGTAACATGTGCTAAGCATTGTGCATATACAATTATTCAAGGTGTACATAAGGCTTATAGTAAAACGAAATTCACCCAATCCCTAGAGTCTCAAAGATTCACTGTGGGATCTGAAGTCCCCAAATTACTCTAGTTTCGAAATATTTCTATAAAAACCATTTACATTGTCTCACTAAGGTTATTAAATTTAAATAATTTAATGTTAATTGAGTCCCCTAACTAAGATTTCAAACTTTATGTTCCTAAGGATATGATCTCTACTCCACTAATAGGTAACCCATATCACACTCAAAAAGAGTCCCTAAACCATATTTTCATTAAACCACTAAACATGTTCACTTAGTAATCATTCACCCTATCCAATTTTAGATTCAAATAAACTCTTAAAAACCAATAATATACTTGTCATTAAGAAAGTACCTTTTGAGTACAATAAACAACCTAAAATGGTGAAATATTTTTGATAAAATTTAACCGTGTCTTACAAAATATTTGAAGTGGAAGTGGGAATGGATTGACTTTTCATTAATTAATGTTTAACTCACTAATAAATTAACCCCTCCCCCACACTTAAAACCCAACTATGTCCCCAAAGTTGAATTAAAATTTAGAGAAGAAAAATTATACTTTAAAGAAAAATGTAAGTTTTAAATTTAGTATATTAATAATATATAATAAGGTTTTCAATGGAGTTCAAACATATATTTTTCCCCTATGATTTCTTTAAAATATCTTTATTACCCAAAGGCATATATTATCAAACAAGTAAGTGGATGTGTGCAGAGGCCGAGTCCCAGTTTCTGCGGGTTGAGGGAGATGTTTGTCAGTGTATGCGTGCTATAGGGGGTTGAGGGTGTCCTCTACGGGCTTTACAAATGGTGGTGATGGGTGATTTCTGCTGCTTTCTTTTCGATTTTCCATTTTGAGTATGGTTTCTTATGATTTTCAGAGCTAAAGTTAATGTTGAGTTGATTTCTTTGGTTTGGGGAATATTTTTTTGCAGTTTACTTTGATCTGGTGGTGGTTTTTGTGTATTTGTCTTCGGCCTGGTTGTTCTTGGCCTTGGAGGGGTGTTTGTTTTGGTTCTAAACCATTGAAGGTGGTGACGATAGACGTTGGTGAAGCTCATCCGCATTCCGGTTGATGCGGTTTATCTTGTTGTTTCAAGGAAGGTTATGGTTGTTTCTCCGGTGGACGAGATGAAGGATGTGGTCGACTGGGCTTCGGTGACGATGATGGATAGTTTGTTGATGGACACCGATGGTGATGGTGGTGAAGGATGCTGGTGAAACTCTCCGGTAGCCTGGTTCTGTGTTGTTTCTTTCGAGGCAGACCGTTGATCGAGGCGGCGTTGGTCAGACGCAATGGGTTCATTTCTCTAGGCGTGATGCAGGGATTGCGGTTTGAGGCGTGGCTGGCGGTGTGTTTGAATTTTGATGGTTTTTGGAATATTTAAAGTTTAATTTGGTTGTTTCATATGTGTTGTTTGGGTACTGGGAACCCTTAAATCAACCTCTAGGAAATAAAAAAATGGTTGCGAGCAGGTACCCCCCACATTATTTCATGCCGTGAAGAGACATCAATAACAAAAAACATCAATTTTTAGTAGGGATAAACATGCATAATTTTATTTTTTAAAACATTACAGCTCATGCTCTAAAACATTTCTGTAACAACACATGTAGTAAAAAACATTCCAATATAAATTCAGCAATTCTATTTCCAGCAAAGGGGCATAACTAGTATAATTTTTAGAAAGAAAACATGCAGTATGTTTTTTAGTAGTAGAAATTATTTGACTCACCGACACTTCCACATGTGAGTCACCGACAGTAGTGTTTCATTGGTTCTGGTGCATCAGTGAGTCAATTAATTATTAACATTAGTGAAAATTGTGACTTAGTAGTGAAAATTTTAAAGTAAATAGGATTAGAAAATAATTATAGAAATTAAAGTACTGCCATATAAAACATTTTCATTATATCTCCAATATTGGAATTCCAATCCTTTATGAAACAATAACAACATCAAACTCAGAGTAGGAGAAAAAAGTACAAAGAAGTAATAGTAAAAAAGAACATAAAACAGATAAAGAAAGAAACACCTAATTCAAAGCTAAAAATGAAACAAAGAGAAGGAAAAACAATAATCATGGGTTTCCTCCCATGTTGAACTAATATAAAAGTCTTCACCCAGAATTTATTTCGGATCAGTTCTCTATGTTAGCAAAGGTAGCTGATCCCTTTGGTTGTTTTTTGAAATACATTTTAACTCTCTTCCCATTAAGTAGGATGGGTTTATTCTTTTAACCCAAAATTTCAATAGCTTCATTCTTCATCACTCTAACTATAGTAAAAGGTCCAGACCACTTGGACTTATATTTTCTAGGAAAGAGTTTTAATCTAGAGTTAAAGAGAAGGACCTTCTTTAAAGGTTTAAATTATTTGGTTTTAATGATAGAATCATGAAATATTTATGTCCACTCCTTGTATATTCATGAAAATTCATATGAAAATCTCCTAATTTCATCTAATTCACTCAACTATAGTCGTATCCTCTCACTAGCACTCTTAAAATCAAAATTCAAGGCCTCAACCGCCCAATATGACTTGTGTTGCAACTCCATAGGAAAACGAAAACACTTTCCAAACAATATCATATAAGGAGACATACATATTGGGATCATAAAACTTCTATATATTCCCATAAATTTTCATCTAATTTAAGATACAAGTCTTTTCTAGAATTTGACACAATTTTCTCAATAATTTTTTTCAACTCCCTTTTTAAATTTCTACATATCCACTAGATTGTAAATGGTAATAGTAACAGTTTTATGGGAACAACCATCATTTTCCATCACAGATTTAAACTTATAGTCGTTAGAATGTGGTCCATTATTAGAAATGAAGGCTATGGGAACTCCAAATAATGAAAAGATATTATTTTTTAAAAAATTGAAAATATTGTTGTATTGATCGTTGGGCATTGCTACTGCCTCAGCCCACTTAGACACATAATCAACAGCCATCAGAATATATGCATTCCCATGTGATTATGGAAATGAACCCATTAAATATAAACCCCAAACATAACAAAATGCTACTTCTAAAATATCCTTTTGGGGTAACTCCTGCTTCTTACCAACAATTCTTAACCTTTAACACTTTTCAGAACCAACTACAAAGCTCCAAGAATCTTTAAATAAGGCTCGCCAATAAAAATCTATATTGGAAGACTTTTTGAGCTGTCCTTTCTCCACTATAGTGACCTCCCCAAGGTAATGAGTGAAAAATCTCTAGAATAGGCCACATTTATTCCTCAGGAACACACCTCCTAATAATCCCATCAACACGCCTCCTAAACAACAAGGGTTAATCTCAAAGGTAATACTTATGTTCAGGGATAATTTATTTCTTTCATTATTGGACATATTATTGGGAAAGACTCAAGTTACCAGGAAATTCGTATAGTCTGAAAACTATTGAGACTTCCAGATTGAAAAAATAATTAACTTCTCATCATGAAAGGAAGAGTTGATATCCCTTGAATTTTCACATTTCTAATGAGGAAGCCTAGAAAAATGGTGTGCAACTAGGTTTTCAGCTCCATTATTAACTCTAATTTATAAGTCAAATTCTTATAAAAAAATCCATCTATTCAACATGGGATTGGTTTCATTCTTAGATAGAATGTATTTCATGGTATAATGATCAGTGAAAATAATGACTTTAGAACCTAATAGATAATGTCTAAACATCTCAAGAGCAAACAAAACAGCCAACAACTTCTTTTCATTGGTGGTATAATTTCTTTGATCATCATCTACCTGTCTACTACCATAATAAACTAAATGCACCTTATTATCTCTCCTATATCTAATGATAGCTCCAATGGCCATATCAGTAGCATCACACATTATTTAAAAAGGTAGTTTTCAATCAGGTGCAGTGATAATAGGTGATGTAGTGAGTTTTTCTTAAAGAAGATTGAATGATTTAAGAAAATTTTGGTCATAATAGAATGGTGAATCCTTATCAAGACAAGAAACTAATGGACAAGTGATTTTGAAATTTTTTTTGATAAACCTCTAGAAGAAACCGGTATTCCCTAAAAAAATTCTAACACCATTTACATTTATAGGAGGTGGTAATTTTTGAATGACTTTAATTTAAGTAGTGTTTTCCTCCAAACCTCTCTTGGACACTTTATGTCCAAGAACAATACCTTCAGTGAACATACATCGACACTTTTCCTGATTAAGAACCATCTTGGTCTCAATACATCTCTCAAAAACTAACACTATGTTTTCTAGACATGAATCAGAATTACTACCCAAAATGGATAAATCATTCATGAACACCTACATTATCCTCTTAACCATGTTAGAAAATATAGTTTCCATGAACGTTTGAATGGTAGAAGGGGATCCACACAACCCAATGGGTATCCTATGGTAGGAAAATGTCCCAAACATACATGTGAAAGTAGTCTTCTCCGGATCCTCTAGAGCTACAGGAATCTAGTTGTAACCAGAATACCCATTGAGGAAAGAGAAAATTCATTCCCCATAAGCCTCTCAAGAATTTGATCAAGGAAGGGCATTGGAAAATGGTCCTTACTAGTGGTTGTATTATGCTTCCAATATTCTATACATACTCTACATTTATTTACTTATTTAACATTAATTTTTTCATTCTTTTCATTTTTAACAATAGTGAAACATCCTTTATTAAGGAATACTTGGACCGGACTGACCCAAGTTCTTTCAGAGATAGGATATATTATTTCAGTATCCAATAGTTTTATTACTTCTTCTCTCACAACTTATTCCATGATTATATTCAATATTATTTAACTCTCTACCCTAGTCTTATGGTCTGGCACTATGGGTATTTTATGCATGCATAATGAATGACTAATTTCATTAATTTAAACTATGATGTAGCCTATGGATGATTGGATATTTTTAATAACATTCACTAATATTTCATCCAGGTTATCTTTCAGTTTAGTAGAAATTATTACATACAATGTGGAATTTTCACCCAAGAATAAATATTTAAGATGTGCAAGAAGTGGCTTAAGTTCAAGAATGGGTGGTTTCCTACTTGAACGAAGACTGTTTGGGCTAGGAGGTCTATGGTATTCAATATATCTCTTGCAAGGAATTTGAAAAGATGAAATATTTTCAATTTCTAGATCATTTTCATAATTGACATTATTACATTCCAAGAAGGACAACTCATTGTCTAGATATTCCAAATTTGAGATTAGCAGATTTATCAAAGAATAATCATCAATTTTTCTTAACATCCCTCCTTATACATCATAAAAATGCTCAGTAAAAGTGTTGGAGACAACTGAGTCACTCTTAAGTTCACTAAATAGGTTCTTATGTTTAGAGACACATGAAATATATTCAGTAGAAGCAGAAACTAGACAGTTTTCCAATTCTGGAAAATTTTCCAGATTGTGAGTTTGAGAAGATTTTTGACATTGTGAAATAGAAAAATCATAATTTTCAACTTTCAAATTCATTTCACCAGCAAAAAAATGTTTTTTAGATTATTCATGAATTTTATATCAACATTTACCATCTATGGACTCTATCTATCTGCAATTTTCATGGAGTGTTGGTCCTTTCACATTTTAAAAAACATTAAACTCTTCTTTCTATTCTCTAATTTTAATGATAAGATGACCCTTATACACATCAATTACAGCACCACCAGTGGACAAAAATAGGTGACCCCAAAATATGGGAACCTCTTGGTCACACTTCATGTCTAAGACTATGAAATTATCAGGTTCAAATAGCTTTCCCACCCCAACTAGTAGATCATCTACCCACCCCACAGGATGAGTGAAAGAACTGTAATCTAACTAAAGTACGAATGTGGTGGGTTGAAGGTCACCAAATTTGAACTGCTGTAATAGTGACTATTAGAGTAGATTAATTCATTCACCTAAGTGACAAAGGAAGTTAAGCTAATCATATTTTCATAAGGTGTAGGTAATGATAGAGCTATATGGTTCTTTCAGTTTGGGTGGGGTTTTCCTTTAGAGTATAACATTACAATATTCAGTGAGGTTGTAGGTAGAAAATTCTTCATGTGTTTTTTTATTTGAATCAATTTTTTAATGATATTTCAAATAATATGGGATTTTAATTAGGGATTAAATGAAAGGAATATTTACTTGAGTCTTTGTCAAAATCCTATAGAACTGAAGGAGTCCATCCTTGGTGTTACTTTGAAGTTTTAATTTCTCATTGAATAGGATGGGTGGGGATAATTTTTTAAGGATATTTGGAATATCCCTAACCTCTTCAACATTATTATTTTTACTTTCAACAGAATTTTCATCTTGAGTTCCATCCATGAAATTAATATTTTGATAATTTTTAAGACATTTCTCTTGATTTACAGATTGGGTATAGGGTAGATTTGTTTTCCATATTCACATAGTTTTTCATTATGGAAATTTTAAAGGTTTTTTAGGTTCATATTGAGTATTAATCCCACTTCTAGTGACAACATCCATATATTTCACCCTATGATTAAGTTCAGTTGTGCAAGGTAATCTTCCCTTATCCCTATATGTAATGTCTCTAGCTATTTGTCCCAATTGTGTTTCTATGTTCTTCATTCTTGAATCATTTTTAATTTTATCTATCTCATATTGTTTTTTATTTATATTTAACTAGGTCATGAATATATCTTCTTGAGAATTAATTTTATTCAAAATTATATCTAACTTAGAAGACATTTGATTATCATGATTTCCTTGTGAATTAGAAAAATCTCCCATTTGTTGATTTTGCAAATTTTGTATTGGTTGGTTCTGTTAATTAAGGGTAGTGGTTTACTTAATTAGGCCTTGATCATTCCATGAAACAATGGTATGGTTCATATATCCTTGGGTATATTTGTTAGAGAATGTTTATTTTTTTGTCATGCATTCTAGGACCATAATTGAGAATATAATAATTTTCTTGTTGTTAGGCTGGCATGTCAATGTTTAGGCCATAGTTCTCTATGTGACTCAATGTACCACATTGGGAACATTGTTATCTAAGTGATTGATTGATATTTTGACATCCCAATTAATTAACAGCTATTTTTTTGAATTCTATTTCATTAAAGATTTTATTTGGTTAGCAATTTCATCCAGTTGAGTTTTTGTATCATTCACTAAAACAATATTAACATTAACATTTCTATTGAATCTTTTTCTTATTGAATTTTTATATTGTGAAGTTGAAGAAATATTGTTAAATATTTTTCATAACTCTTCATCTATTTTAACATTATAATTATCCCTATCATCCCGATCAACTAGGTTCTAACTAGAGGAGGAAATCCCTTCCTAGAAGGTATCCATGTGAAGGTGGGATGGGAGTTGATGATAGGAACACTACGTATGTAGTTCCTTGAATCTATCCCAAGATTCATGAAAAGCTTTTCCATCCTCTTGATAAAAAACAGTGATCTTAGTTTTAAGTTCCCCAAAAAGACTTTGGAGATAAACGTTCATTATGAATGACTTGTAATCTTGATCCCAATGTTTTAAAATTTTCTTATCTAGACTCAAGAACAAATTTATAGCATTATATTTAAGGAAAAAGGGAAAGAGTATCATTATCAGATCATTTAATGTGAGTCCGAGAAGAGGTAAATTTTTCATAGTGTTGTAAATGTATCTACTGAAGGCTATAGATTCCTCATTTGAGATTCTACTGAATGTAGGAATTAGTGAAATATGGACTCTTTTAGCTCATTGTTTTGGGCTCTAGGTGTTAATATTATTGAAGATAGGTTACTTGAAACATGAGGGAGTTGGAACACCCTCATACTAGGTCTCTCATTCTATAAGATTTTTGAATGGTTTTGGATATTATTAAGTGTAACCCTATTATATATATTCTCCATTTCATATTTTTTTCTTTTTTAGAGCAATAAAATGTTTTTCTAGTTCTATGTTCAGTGGAACTAACCTAGGAATATTTGACCTTGTTCTCATACAAGAAAATAATAATAGTTGTAATTCAGCACTAATAATAACATCAACATTTATAAAATTAAAGGCTAATTTATGTAAGGGTAGTTATAATAACTGGTAATAGCAAGCAGTAAATCAATGCAGATTTTTTTTATAGATTTCATTTTTTTTCAATTTTCTTTGTCTTTTTAATGTTATTTTTTGAATGTTTTTTTAAGGTAAATTGGTTTCTCGAGGCCTTCCCCATAAATAGTGTTGAAAACATGACATGACTATTATTGAAATCAATTCAATGTTTAATTTTTTCCCTACTAACTATAGTCTAGTGTTGAGCAGGGTCAAACCCGCAGGGAACCCGGAACTACCAATATATCTTTAATCATTTTCCAAACACCCCATTTTTGTTAGTAGTGGGGAGATTATTAGATTAATTTTATAATTTTATACTTTTTATAGAAAGTAAAGAAACACAATTTTTCTGAATTTTTTTTCTAAGATGTGATGAAAGAAGAACAAAATGAAAAGTAGTAACAAAGAGACTAGTAATGCTGAGAAATGAACAATCAGAATAAAATGCATAGGGAAAAACTCTATTCTACTTGTTTAAAATATTTCATTTTAAAAAAAATGGATTAAAATGTAACCACTAAAAAAGACTATATTATTTCCCTAACTAGGATATAAGTCACTCAAATTGTACATTCTTGGGGTTCACCACTCCAAAACTTGTTCAACCGTAAAATTTATCTTGAAAAAATTCAACTGAGATATTCTTTCGGAATTTCCTAAAGTTTCATTTTGAACTTTAAATTTTAGAAAATGTATCCATGATAAGACTCAATTAATAATAGTGGAATTGAAATCATAATGCAAGTATCACGAAGCGATTGAATTGATTCAGAAGTGGTATTTCCAATCAACTCTCAATAGATTAAAATGAAAATGTGAAAAGGAAGATAAAAAAGATAACCAATAGAAGTGTATTTCCCTCGAACTCATAATAATTAGCTAACTATCAGGTGAATAACAACAATTTAAAACATCCTATAACAAATT
This sequence comes from Viscum album, assembly GCA_963277665.1. Classification (NCBI taxonomy): domain Eukaryota; kingdom Viridiplantae; phylum Streptophyta; class Magnoliopsida; order Santalales; family Viscaceae; genus Viscum; species Viscum album. Next base: position 375,823,182 of record OY728163.1, on the reverse strand, counting down.
ACAAGAATTAAAACAAAGTGGGAGGAAGAACTCCCAAAATGATGCACTTCCCTCGGGCTCCTTTGACTCTTGGAATTACTACTCTCTAAGTCTACTGGAACTACTCTACTCTCAGGCTTGAATACCAAAACATTAATGAATGGTTCATTAGTGGTGTACTCATCCATTGTATACTATTTTCTCTATTTTTTAAGGTCTTTTTTCATTTGATACATTGTCACCAAGTTCCCAACTGACTTAAACTAGTCTTTCACTACTGCAATGCACAAGTGCACTTTTTAGTGCAACCCACATCACTTTAAAATCAACATTGTAAAAAACTCTCGACTATGTGGTTGAATGAACCTGGACGTAAATTGAACTCCATAATGAATCCCCAAATAAAGAAAAAAACAAAGAATTTAAAAACATAAAGAAAAATTAATTAAATTTTATTATTACTTTTAAATTAATGTTATATTACTTATTAAAAAGATTATTATTATTACATAATTAATAGATATTTTATTTGAAAATTATTAGTTTATTTTATATTATTTATTAATTGAACTTTTATTAGATATAAAATTATCTACTTAATATTATTATAGTAATATTTTAATAATATTATATAAATATTACTAAGAGTTTATATTTTTTATTAATTAAGTAATATTATTTTAGTTATTAATTAATTATAGGGTCTTTAATTAAATTAAATTTATAATTTTTCAATTTTATATTATTTATTTGGTTATTTTATTTGTATTATTAAAAATATATTTTTATTTAATTAATTACTTAATTTTAATTATAGATTTTATTATTATAATTATTATTTTATTTAAAATTTTATGTTATATTAATTAATAAAATATTTAATTATCATTTTGTTGATTAAGTTAGTAAAAAATATGAATTAATTTTATAAGTAATTCTTAACATTTAAGTTTCATTTTTTTTATTAATTATTATTTATTAATTTTATTTTTTGTTTATTTATTTATTTATTTTATTAAATATTGCTATTAATGTTTATTTTATTTGATTAATAATTTTATTTTAATTATTATTGTTATATTAATGTAATTATTTTAATTAATTTAATTAAATTAATTTATAACTTATTATTAATTTTTTTAGTTTTTATATACTTTATTTAATTTATTAGTTAATAGTTTGTTTTATTATTATATATTCATTTTAATATTTCTCACCCCCCCAATATTCCTTGCGCTACCCTAGAGGGTCGAGTCATCCTCAAGAACCCTGGAGGCCGACTCCCATTGCAAACCTCAGTGACGAGAAGCTGTCTTCCATGGAGAATGACAGCACCCTAATCATCTCTTCATGTTGGTTTGCGTCATTTTGTGGATCTAGTGAAGGGGTTATTACCGATGATGGGTCATCTCAAGTAGAGGGACGATGTTGTGGTCTAGCAGTGAGGCTGTTGGGTCATGCTTGGCATTGGCTCGCAACGACAATGTTGGGTTGATACTTAGCTTTCCCTCCTCCACCTGCAGCAATTGTGGTTGTAGTTCTGTTTCGATGAGTTTTTATTGATATACATTTTGAAATATAATCTAGATGAAATACCCAATTTATGTTTTGAAACTATTTTTTGATTCTAATATTTTCCGAATTTTTTGTGGAAGAGGAAGTGAGGAAAAGGGTGGTGATGGAATGAAGGTGTTATGATGGTGAGGGGAACTTCGATGTTTGGGTGTTTTTCTAGAACCGATGCCGATGGTTGGTGATGGTAACTGTAACACCCTGACCCTAGTTACCCAGAGTTGGTGCATTATTACAAAACATTGTCATGATCCCAAGAGATCAAGTCTAGAAAGACATATTAGTTTAGTATCTTTGGGAGTACTAGATACAGACCTAAAATTTACATTACATCATGAAATAAAAAAAACAACATTGTGTCCCCTTTGAACACACTCGTATCCCCTAGCCTATCCTTAAAGGTCAATCATAATATACCTCTTCACATCCTAGAAAAAATAAAACATAAGAAAGGGTTGAGCTCGGATGCTCAGTAAGGATAACAATATAGCGGAAACTATCATAAATAAGCATAATCATTTGAGGCAATGTATAAGACTAAAACATAAGCCTTTTAAACATAAACATCAGCATAATGTGGAAAAGATAAATCAAATAATTCCATTTAATTATTCACATGGATATTCTACTTGTTGAATAATCACATGTAATATCAATATTTAATTTCATAATGATGGAATGCATAATTCCAAACATCATAACCACATAGTCAAGGCCTCGTACCAGGACTACAATCAGATTTTGTCAAGGACTTATGCCAAGACAAAAGTTTGTCTCATGGGAACTACTGATGCATCGAGGAGGTATAGAGATCTCCAACTGTCACTTACTAAGTTCAATGAATTCCTCATATGAAAAGGTTGAAACATAACATAAACATTTGTATTAAAACTAGCATATGAAATGTTAATACATTTAACATAAACCATGAATTGTATAAAAATAACACATCCACAGTCAAACATATCACAAAACATTCAATACAATATGGAAGATTGTATCGTAATAAATCAACTTCAAATAAGTGTAAAATCCATCAAAGGATGTTGAAATAGATGAAATAAAAACTATTTTAGAGAAATTTATCTTTTTATTTTGAAATCATTTAAAAGACACATAAATATAAAATATTTTTTTTGAGAATATTCTTATAATATTTTAAGTGAATATTTGAAGGTGTTATAATGGCAGAAAATAGTCTCACCCACCATATAAGTTAATAAAACATTCTTACCTTAGTTTGTCGAAAAGGTCATAAAGTACCTTTTTTGGAAAACGATGGAAAGATTCTTTTCAAAACATTAAAAAAAATAAAACAAGGATATAAATTACTATAAACCATATTCTAGAAAATATAAAATATGTTTTGAAATATACTTTTAAGAAACACATATGCGGATGATAAATAGGTCCGAATTTATTCTTACGTATAAACAACCCCAGATAATAAAGAGATTGTAAAATTAACCCTTACCTTGTACTTTTCCTTGGTTGAGTGTACGTTAACCTCTTGTATAATTTTTTTTTTGAAAAATCATGTATAATAGTTAAATGATTGTTATTAAATTATGAAATAACCACATACATAAAAATGATATCATATATGATCTTCTAATATTGCTTTTTTAATAATACTTCAGTACTATCATTGTTTCGGGTGTTAACTGATTCATTTTCCAAATATGTTTTTTTACGTTAGTCTTGTTTGTTATTGATATGATGTATTTTATTCATATTTAGAATAATATTAAGTTATTAAACATTATTTTTAATCATAAAATGAAAATTATTATTGAATGGTTATGATGGGGAATGAATATCATCGCATTCGTGGAGACGACAAACCGTACATATGCATGAGTGACAATAACATTATATTGATGGTAAAATAGTATGTAATTGGATGTTATATCATATATAAAGAATCATTAACAAGTTATATTTATTATTTACATCAGTTATACTCACTATTATACCCATCCAAATAATGAAGTGGTGAATAACAAACAACACTATGTCGTGGAGATGGTAAGTCATACGTACACATGTATGGTGACTTTGTCATTAATAGGATGGATAGAATAATGAATATAGTTTTAAAATATTTACAAAAATATCAAAATATGTAGACATTATAGGAGGTATTTTTTTTATGGAAACAACAAAGAAAGAGGAAGTGAAAAAAGAAAATAACATTGAAAGAGGTGATGAAATTATTACCTCTTCTTCGGGTGAGTCCTTTTGATTTGATCCAAAGGGATCATTAGGTTGGATTTCTGATCAATGTAAGGCCTCTAGGTATAATTTAGTGTATTTGGGAGGATATTTGAGCATGGTTTGGCCAATCCTAAGGGGTTTGGAGGTGTGAAATTAAGATAAGGGAAAGTACCCTTTTATAAGAGAGGTGAGGGTCACATTAGAAAAATCTTGAAATATTATTTTATTATAAAATCATTTTTGGTTTATAATGGGTCCAAATGGATTTATTTTTAGGATAATGTGGGGATGGGATTAAATCCTCTCAACTAATAGGTTTTAGAAAAGTTTAGGTCACCATATTAACCTTAACATTTAGATTTAATTCGTAGTTTAATAGTTTAACTTTTATCATGACATTTTTTGTATTTTTATATTACATGGTTAATAAACATACTATAAAACAACAAGAGAACCATAACTGGTTCATTACTGAATTTTATATCATTATATATTTCCTTTGGCAGAAACAAATATTTTTTTTTGAATATTATATCATTTAATAATATAGTATTTGATTTAAAAGTCATTTATGTCAATTTTGACACTATTTAGTATTTGGTTTTTTTAAAGTCAACAAAACATGGGTACTTAAAAAATACCTTAAATCAACCCTAACTTGTCATATTAACCTAAATAATTAGTGGAAATCATTAAAATTCACAATTTATATTTATTTTGATATTTATAAAATCAATTATATTAATCAATCATTAATAAGGTAATTATTTCATATCATTGTGTCATAAATATATTTAATTATTTAATGTATATAAATTATAACAAAATACCATGATGTAGGAAGTCGTTTTATCTTTCTAATGAATATTTATAGTAAAATTTATCTTATGTGTAACCCTATATTAAAAATGGTTTAGTAATTAAACATTGAATTTTACACTTTTAACTCTTCTTTAATTAATATAATAATAAATGTCCTGATCTATTCCAAGTGGATCAAAGAGGATCATATTTTATTCATAAGGTTTATTTTGGTCAAAAAAAACTTATCCAATATAATTAGGACATTCGGTAGGGTAATTATAATACCATATTTACCTTTAATTACCATTTTTTAATGTAATGCCTTGGTCATAGATCAAGACACAATTTATTAAAAAAGTCAATAAAGGAACTACATGAATTTGAAGGAAATACTTTTATTACAATCTTTTTCATAAAGAGGGAGATTTTTACTTTTAATTACCCTATTTACATTTAACTATGGTAAATAAAATTCAAGAGATACTATTCACCATAACTTATTTTCATCCTATTGAACCAAATTTTACTTACTGATGTCAACTATGTCCCTGGGATTATTTAAATTAAATTCATAGAAGCGGTAAAATTATTTTTTATACAAATTTGGAAATGTTCCTAGGAGGTGGGGTAAAAGACGTTAAAAAGATCAATAAAATTTTATATATGTAATCTTCTTATAAAATGACTTCAATGAATTACATTGGACTAATATAGGTATTATGAATCTATTTTGACTTTAAAATAAATTTAAATAAAAATATTAATTATTTAAATAAAAGTCAGTTTTAAAAAATAACGCAGTGTTTTTCACTATTCTTCAAAAATTGACAGTTTTCAGAAAAATACCAAAAATTAACCCTAATCTAATTTTGATATTCTGAATCAAAAAATGAAGTCGATTTTGAAAAATAATTTTTTATAAAATTTCAAAAAGTGGGTATTACTATTCATAACTGCTAGTTTGATTTGTCGTGGTGTGCTTGAAATCGAATTTTTGAACAACGCAAGCTATTGCATTATTCAAAAAGAAATGTACCATGGATGCTTGGGGTGTTACATTCTTCCCTTCTTCAAATAATTTCATCCTCAAAATGTCTAGAATATTACTACATAAAATGATTTGGGTGGTTCTTCATCATAAGTTCCTCAAGTTCCCACATTGCCTCTTCCATTTTATGGTTTATCCAAAGAACTTTTACCAGACGAGTCATCTGTTTTCTCAACACTTGTTCTCTGGTTTCAATAATTTTAATATTCTCTTCACAATAAGATAGATAGGGTTCCAGTTCTATTTCATTATAGGTGAGTACAAGTGTTGCGTTAGGCATGTATTTTCTCAACAATGATACATGGAACACATCATGAACTTTGGAGAGACTTGGAGGCATTGTCAAATGGTAATCTACAACTTTAATTAGTTCTAGAATTTGAAATCCCCAATTTACCTAGGACTTACTTTACCCTTCTTACCGAATCATATAACACCCTTCCATAGACATAACTTCAAGAAAACATGATTCCTACTTGAAATTCCAAATCTTTTTTTTGGTTATTGATATAGATATTCTGACTACATTGAGCTGCTTTGATGTGGGTTGGGATAATCATCACCTTTTCTATTGTTTACTCAACAAGTTCTGGGGCTACGAGGTTTCTTTCACCAACATCATCCCAACAAGTTGGTGTGCGACATCTCTTTCCATATAACACTTCATATGGTGCCATACGAATACTTTAACAGAGGCTATTTTTATAAGAAAACTCTACCAGATGTAAATACTGATCTCACATACCCTGAAATTGAAGTTAGCATGATCTCAACATGTATTCTATGTTTTGAATAGTCTGTTCTAATTGTCCATCAGTTTGACGGTGATAAGAAGTTCTTAAATGAAGTTCAGTATCTAGGGATTTCTGAAGACTTTTCTAGAATCTTGATGTAAAACGGGGTTCACGATCAGAAACAATCAATAGGGGTACACCATTATGTCTTACAACTTCATTAATATATAGTTCTGATAAACGTTCAAGTGGTAAATCGTATCTTATAGAAATAAAATGTGTTTAATTGGTAATATGATCAACAATTACCCATATTACATCATTTCTTCTAGGATTATTTGGTATCCCCATGACAAAGTCCATTGTAATACCATCCCATTTTTACTTAGGTATGGGAATAGTTTGCATAACTCATTCATGATGTTGTCTTCTAGCCTTCACCTATCGACAAACCATATATCTTGACACATAATCAGCAATCTCCCCTTCATGTTGTCCCACCAAAAATGTTCCTTCAAATATCTATACTTATTAGTTCTACTAGGGTGTGTAGAGAAATTGGAGCTATGAGCATCATCCAAAAATTCCCATTTTAGATCAGGTATATCAGGAACACAATTCTCATCCCAAATTTCAAAATTCCAACTTCATATATGAAGTCAATCAATCTCCCATCGTTTACAGGTTTAATTTTCTTTTGAAACTCCTCATCATCAGTCTGTGAACTTTATATCCTTTCTAGTAAAGATGGTTTGGAACCCATTTAAAAAAGTATTGAAGTTTCACCTTCCATGGTTATTCCCATATCCATCATTATGAGATACATGTAAATAGGATGCTTTTCAACTCTAATCTTGTTTGAAAATCCATTATCATTTCTACTCAAAGCATCTGCCACCTTATTTTCCTTCCCCAGGTGGTAGTGTATAGTACAATCATAATCCTTGAGTAGTTCATGTAACTCCCTGGCCCCAGTTACCCAGTGTCAATGCATTATTACATAACATTTGCATGATCACAAAATATGAAGTCTCGAAAGACTGATTAGTTTAGTATCCTTGGAAACAAGATTCATACATAAGTTCAACTTTACAGCTTGAAGAGAAATACAACAGATATATATTTCATTGAAAACATCCAAGACTCCTATATTATGCCTATAGGTCACTCATAACTAACTTATTCATATCATGGGAAAATGAAATGTAAGAAATGGGTGAGCTCAAATGCTTAGTAAGGGTAAGCAATACAGCAGAAGATGACATAAATATTAAGCATGGTGAATAATTGAAACCACATGCCTTTACCAATAACAAACAGGAATACCTTTATGATAGGATTATGAGCTGAGTAAATAATTCCATAATAAAACATAATCATAGGTATTCTACTAGTCGAATGACCACATGAACCATCAATATTATTTTCATAATGAGGGAATGTATAATGCCAAACATTCTGACACATTTTGTCAAGGCCTCGATCAAGATGTCTAAAAATGATTTAAGGCCTCGACCAAAACCATAAATCAAATTGGGAAAGTGCCTCTTCCAATTCCACGTCTGGTTGTCTCATGAGACCTACCGATGTATCGAGGATCTATAGTAGACTCCACCCGTCACTTACTAAGTCCAATACATTCCTCATATAAAAAGGTTTAAACATATCATAAACATTCGTATTAAAACTAGCATATGAACTATCAATACTTTAACCATAAATCATGAATGGTATAAAAATATCACATCTACAGTCAAACATATTACAAAAACTTCAATAAAATATGGAAGTTTTGTATCATAAAAAATCAACTCCAAATAAACTTAAAATCCATCAAAGGACATTGACATAGATGAAATCCAAACCCTTTTTAGAGAAATATATCTTTTTATTTTGAAATCATTTAAGAGTCACATAATTATAAAATAAAACAATTACATTGAAAATATTCTTATAATCTTGTAAGGGAAGCTTTGACGAGTTTATAATGGTAGAAAATATCCAAACCCTCCGTATATGTTAAAAAACCATTCGTACCATAATTTTGTTGAAAAGGTTTAAAAGAACCTTGTTTGGAAAACGACGGAAAGATTCCTTTATAAACATCTTATAAAAATTCAACAAGGGTATAAATGAATTTAACCCATATTCTATAAAATAGTAATATTGTTTTGAAATACATTTTTAAGAAACATGTATGTGGATGATAAAGAGGCCCCAGAAAATAATTACTTATAAACAATCTCGGATAATGAAGAGATAGTGAAATAAACCCTTACCTTGTAATTTTTCTTGGTTGAGGGTAGGTTAACATCCTGTATAATAGTGAAATAATTTTTATTAAATTATACAAGAATAATATACATTAATATGATATCATATATGATCTTTTAACATTGATTTGTTAATAATATCTTAGTATTATCATCATTTCGGGTGTTATCTTACTCATTTTCTTTTATATATTTTGTTACATAAGCCATGTTTTTTATGGATAGGTTGTATCTTATTCATATCCATAATGATATCAAGTCTTTAAACATTATTTGTAATCATCAAATGAGAATTATAATTTCTTGGATATGATGGGGAATGAATCTCATCACGTTCATGGAGACGGCAGTCCGTACATACGCACAAGCGACAATATCATTCTTTTGATATTAAAATAATATATAATTGGATGGTATATCATATATACAAAATAAATATCATGTTATATTTATTATTTAGATCAATTACATATCATTATCATACCCATCCAAATAATAATGTTTTTGAATAACAATTACACCACGACGTGGAGACGGTAAGCAGTACGTACACACGTATGGTGACATGTCCTTCAAAGGATGGATAGAATCCTGAATATGGTTGTACCATATTTATAATAACATAACAATATATAGAAGATAATGGAGTTATTATTTTAGAAAGGAAATAACAATTAAAGAAGATGTTCAAGAAGAAATGAACTTGAAAAGGGTGGTGAAAACATTACCTCTTCTTCGGGTTCTTCCTTTTGATTTGATCAAAATGGATCCTTAGGTTGGATTTATGATCACACTAAGGACTCTTGGTTTAAGTGAGGGAAGTTGAGGGAGGATTTGGTTGGGGTTTGGCCGAACCAAAAGGCTTTTAATGTGTGAATAAGTGGTTATAAGTGGCATCCTTTTATAAGGGGGAGGAGGGGATCTTTAGGAAAAACTTAAAGTATTGATTTATAATAAATTCATATTCGGTTTCAAATGGCTCCAAAGTGGATTATAAAAAGTCTAAGGTGGTTGTGGGTCGAAATAATTTCAACCAATTTATTTTATACAGGTTTGGGTCATTATATTAACCTTATCTTTTAGTTTTAACACTTTGTTAATTAGATTGATATTTACCACGTCACTTTGTATTTTTATGTTATACATTAAATAAACTTACTATATAAATCCAAGAGACCCCCAAGTGGTCCATTAATGATAAAACTATAATGATATATGTCCTTTGTCCAAACTTTATATTTTTTGGAGTATAATATCAATTAATAATATAATACTTGTTTTAAAAACTCATTTATGTCAACTTTGACAATATTTAATAATTTATTTTTGTTAAAGTCTTAACAACTTTATTAATTAGAAAACAATTAATTTAAGCAATCCTAACATGTCATATTAACCAATAAAATTCGTGTATGGCATCAAAACGTTCAAATTATATTTATTTTAACTTTTGTAATACCAATTATTTGATTCTTTCATTAATAAGGAAAATACTGCATCATTATTGAGTCATAAATAAATTTAATTATTAAATTTATGAAAATTATAAATAAAATACCATTATGTAGGAAATATTTTTATATTTTTAATGAATATTTATAGTCAAAAATATAACATATATAACCTTATGTAAATTTTTTTGATAAAAGATATATGCTTATGTCATTTTTGTATTTACTTTAACTTAATTAATATAAAGTGTCCTTATCACCTACAAGTGGCTTCATGAGGTCCCAAAATAGACCCAAATATTCCCATGGTCTGAAATATATCAACCAATAAGGTTAGGACACATTTTAGGGTAATTTATTATTTTTAAAATATTATTTTGTTATGCTTATTTACTGGATTTACCCTTTAACCATGGTAAATAAAATATTTACCAAAGTAATTATTCAAAATGTATTAAAATAAAAGTTACATATTTACACAATTTGGAAATCCTGATTCAAAATATGAAGTCCATTTTTCCAATTCAAAATAAAGATGTGGCAGAAATTAATTTAAAATCAATTCCCATTGTCGAAACAAAAAATGTGTTTTTAACATATAATAACTATCAAAAGATTGACACTTTCTTATGTCCAGTTTAAATATGAAATTATGTCCAATGACCAAAATTGGATTAAATGATAAAATTATAATCTAATTATACTTTAAAATCACTCAAATTCATAATTTATCACTATTAATTATTTCGATTAAAAAAGTTGTTTTTAATTAAAATTTAGTAATTTTCATTATTCATCAAAATATGAAATTTATCAGAAAAGTACCAAAATTTTACCCTAAGATAATTTCGATATTCAGAATCCAAAAATGAAGTTTATTTTACCAAATTAAAAACATAAAAGTTTCATTTATTAATTTAAAATTAATTCCCTCTATTAAAACCAAAAGGCGTATTTTTAAGAAATAATAATTTTCCAAAGTTTGACACTTGTTTATGTCCAATTTCAAAGTGAAATTACTTAAAATGACCATAATTCGATTAAATGGTAAAAATATAATCTATTTATACTTCCATACCATTAAAATTTATAATTTAACAATATAAATTATTTTGATTAAAAAAGTCGTTTTCAGTTAAAATATAGTATTTTTCACTATTCACCCAAATATGAAAGTTATCAGAAAACACGAAATAATTATTGAAAATAAATTCTTATATCCCAATTATAAAGTAGAATTTTATTTTTTCAAATTGAATATATAAAAGTTTCAAATATTGGATTTAAAAAGGCTTCGCCATTAAAAGGCGGTAAAATTTCATTTTTTTGAAAAATACTTCTTTTATGTGAAAAAAATGTATTTGTCCTTAAATTATGTCTAAGAAACTAATAATATGGATTCTAAAATTAAATGGATTATATAAAGTTCAAAATTCAGTAAATAATATTCATAATCACTTTTGAACGGATTGTTTGGTAAGTCATGGTGCGCTCGAACTCTGTGTTGCGTGTAGTGATAGTTATTGAATTATTTTGAAGAAATAATGTACTATGAAATATTGGCATGTTATATTCTTCCCTCCTTCAATAAATTGTGTCCTTGAAATTTGAAATTATTTTTCGAAAATAAAAGGTTGAAAATAGAAAATTCCTTTGGGAAAACCCACATCTAAAATTAGGTTAATAAAATTTAATCTTAATATGAGGAAAAGGGAAATAAAAGGGTCACCACAAAATTATGATCTCGATTAGGAGAACATTGGTGGAAATTAAAGGCATATAATTAAAGGAAAAAAATAAATATTTATAGGTAGTGATTGAGGTCATCAATCACAAACAAGTGTAAAATTGAGGGCCTTAAATTCATCAATATATGATGATTTAAAATACCATCAGTTCAACAAAACATATGGTATTAGGATAACACATTTTTTGTTTTAAGATCCCTTCACTAAAGTATAATAATTAATTTCTTCATTGAATAAGAGAATAAGAAAAATATATACTTGATAAGTAGAGTCCCATCCATTAACTAAGTTCTACCGCAAACTCATCTTTCACTCTAAAAGATAATAGAACTTAAAAATAATATTCTATTTATCCTATTCGTATAGGGTTCAAAAAAATGAATTTATAATTCATCTAGAAGAACCATTAAAAATTACACTATTCAGTCTTGGACATCACGTGGGTCAGTGGTTGGTGATACACCCTTGTCTCCCTTCGGTTGTGGGTTCAAGTCTCACGGCCTTGTCGGACGTGACGGGTTGCCGCCTGACCTCTTGATTGTCCATTTTATAACAATCCAAAAATAATCTTCAGAAATGATTTAACCTTAAAAATTTTATCAAATGTAAAATATAATCCATTCCAACCTTTAGAATTATCCAAATTAGTTCTGTCCAAACTCACAGTCCAAAATTTATAAGGAAGATAAATATAATGAAGATCTTTTTTTTCCACGTAATAACATGTGAATACCTTCATCATGTATTCTTTTAAAATATGGTAACACCCTGAATTACCATAAAGCCTTATTGATTACATTAATTCCCCCTTATTCCTTATAGAATACTAGATATATTTCTTATATCCAAAAACATTGAATATTCCAACAATGATGAAATAAACAAACCAATAATCAGTGCTGAGGTAGTAAAAAATATCCAATATAATTTATCCAAATCAACCATCTCATATTCCAAAATTACTACCTCGGTATCAAGACCATATTAAGGATTACCTTTCCTTCAACCATGTATTTTAGAAAAAAAATTTGTTGTCGAGTCACTTTTCATAGTACCATAAAATATCGAATCCTCAATGAAATAGTACTGCAGTCCAATCCTTATTTATCTCCATAATTCATATAACTAGTACATCATTGAAAAAACACTCAAATAAAATAATTATTTAATAACAACATAATAACACTAGTCATTCCTCTTCATCTATGGTATTATCATAACTTTATTATTATCCAATAGAATCATTTAGGGCATACTTTGATTATTTGAATAATGATTCACGTACTGTCCCCACTCCTTGCAGATGAGGCATTGCACATTTTAAACCTTTAACTTACCCTCGCAATCACGAATGTGGTGTCCTTTTTCTCCACACATATTACATACTCTAATTCCCTTCAAGAATTTTCCAAGGTGATTCTTTCCACAGTTATCACATATGGGGAAATCCTTCTTCACCTTCTTCCATGTATCTATCTTTCTCCCTACCATCCTTTTCTTCTCTAGATTCCCTTCAAATCCATCGGACTCTGAGAACTCTTTACTTATCTTATCAACACAAGATACTATTTCTTCATATGATGATAACACATGGGACACTATTACCCTTATAAACTCTGGCTTAAGACTATGAAAGTTATGATCCTTCATACTCTTTGGATCATGCGTAGTGATGGAGTTCTCATTCCTTCTACTGGGCACCATTTATAAACAATGGCATACACTAGATTAGTTTATAAATAGAAATACATAATCCCAAACTTGTAAAACACTTAACATAAATTAAAAAGTTTATGGATATAATCCATAATCATAAAAACGTCTTCTTTGAGGAATTATATACTCATAAACCCTTCATAATGGTTTGTAAAGAAAATGATAATTATCCTAAGCATATCCCCCGGGAGTGTCATAACCAAGAGTGCAGCAAGGCCCATTGTCGTGCACTAGTTCCCATTGGAGTCTAGTTCAAAGTGGTGTTTTTGGGTTTTACCCCTAGGTACATCTGTGCCAGAGCCGCCTCTACCTACTCGTGTCCAGACAGGGATGTATTGCTTGGAAAAATCACAAAATCTCTACAATACCAAAAATTCTAGGAAGTTCTTCTATACTAATCCTCAAAGTCTATCTTTGGGCTATGTGATCTAATCAGAGTTTATCTAAATCTAGTTTCTAAGGTTTTGTACTAAACTTCCTCTGATACCAACTATAACACCCTGACCCCAGTTACCTAGAGTCGGTGCATTATTAAATAACATTGGCATGATAAAAAAAGATCAAGTCTCGAAAGACCGATTAGTTTAGTAGCCTTGGAAACAAGATTCATACATAAGTTCAGGTTTACAGCTTAAAGAGAAATACAACACAAATATATTTCATTGAAAACATCCAAGCCTCCTAGATTATGCCTGCAGCTCACTCATAACTAACTTCTTCATATCCTGGGAAAATGAAATAAAAGAAATAGGTGAGCTCAAATGCTCAGTAAGGGTAAGCAATATAGCAGAAGATAACATAAATATTAAGCATGGTGAATAATTGAAACCACATGCCTTTACCAATAATAAACATGAATACTTTTATGGAAGTAATATTTTCTGAGTAAATAATGCCATACTAAAACATAATCATTGGTATTATACTAGCTGAATGACCACATGAATCATCAATATTATTTTCATAATGAGGTAATGTATAATACCGGACTTTCTGAAACATTTTTTCAAAGCCTCGGCCAAGACGTCTAAAAATGATTAAGGACTAGGCCAAAACCATAAATCAAATTGGGAAAGGGCCTCAGCCAATTCCACGTCTAGTTGTATCATGAGACCTACCGATGCATCGAGGAGCTATAGCGGGCTCTACCCATCACTTAATAAGTCCAATACATTCCACATATGAAAAGGTTTAAACATATCATAAACATTCGTATTCATACTAGCATACGAAATGTAAATACTTTAACCATAAATCATGAATGGTATAAAAATAGCACATCCACAGTCAACCATATTACAAAACCTCCAATACAATATGGATGTTTTGTATCATAATAAATCACCTCCAAATAAACTTAAAATTCATTAAAGGATGTTGAGAGAGATGAAATCAAAACCCTTTTTAGAGAAATATATCTTTCTATTTTGAAATCATTTAAGAGTCACATAATTATAAAATAAAACAATTTCTTTGGTAATATTCTTATAATATTGTAAGGTAAGATTCGACGAGTTTATAATAGTAGAAAATATCCACACCCACCGTATAAGTTAAAAAGACATTCTTACCTTAATTTTGTCGAAATGGTTAAATAGGACCTTGTTTGGAAAACAACGGTAGGATTCCTGTATAAACATATTATAAAAAGTCAACAAGGGTATAAATGAATTTAACCCATAGTTTATAAAATAGTAATAATGTTTTGAAATACATTTTTAAGAAACCTTGATGTGGATGATAAAGAGGTCCCATTAGATAATGACGTATAAACAACCTCAGATAATGAATAGACTGTGAAATAAACCCTTACCTTGTACTTTTCCTTGGATGAGGGTTGGTTAACATCTTGTATAATGGTGAAATAATTGTTATTAAATTATACCAGAATCATATACATTAATATGATATCATATATGATCTTTTAATAATGATTTGTTAATAATATCTTAGTATTATCATCGTTTCGGGTGTTAACTTACTCGTTTTCATTTATAAATTTTGTTACATAAGCTGTGTTTGTTATGGATAGGTTGTATCTTATTCATATCCAGAATGATATCAATCCTTTAAAAATTATTTTTAATCATCAAATGAGAATTATAATTGCATGGATATGATGGGGAATGAATCTCATCGCCTTCGTGGAGACGGTAGTCCGTACGTACGCACGAACGAAAATATCATTATTTTGATATTAAAATAATATATAATTGGATGTTATATTATATATACAGAATCAATATCATGTTTTATTTATTATTTAAATAAATTACATATCATTATCATACCCATCCAAATAATAATGTTTTTGAATAAAAATTACACCACGATGTGGAGACGGTAAGCCGTACGTACGCACATATGGTGACATGTCATTCAAAGGATGGATAGAATACTAAATATGGTTGTACCATATTTATAACAACATCATAGTATATATAAGATACTGTAGTTATTATTTTCGAAAGGAAATAACAAAGAATGAAAAAGTTGAAGAAGAAAGGAACTCGAAAAAGGGTGGTAAAAACATTACATCTTCTTCAGGTTCTTCCTTTTGATTTGATCAAAATGGAACCTTAGGTTGGATTTATGACCAAAATAAGGCCTCTAGGTTGAAGTGAGGGAATTTTAGAGAGGAGTTTTGTTGGGTTTGACCTAACCAAAATGCTTTGAAGGTGTGAATAAGTGGTTAAAAGTGGCGTCCTTTTATAAGGGGGAGGATGGGCTCTTTAGGAAAAACTTAAAGTATTAATTTATAATAAATTCATATTCGGTTTCTAATGGCTCCAAAGTAGATTATACAAATTATAAGGTGGTTATGGGTCGAAATCATTTCAACCAATAGATTTTATACTGGTTTGTGTCATTATATTAACCTTATCTTTTAGTTTTAACTCTTAGTTAATTAGATTGACATTTACCATGTCACTTTGTATTTTTATATTATATAGTTAATAAACATACTATATTAATCCAAGTGATCCGCAAGTGGTCCATTAATGACACACCTATCATGATATAAGTCCTTTTTCCAAAACTTATATTTTTAGGAATAGAATATCAATTAATAATATAATACTTGTTTTAAAAACTCATTTATATCAATTTTGACAATATTTAATAATTTATTTTTCTTAAAGTCTTAATTACTTTATTAATTCAAAAAAATCATTTAAGAAATCATAACATGTCATATTAACCAATAAAAGTTGTGTATGGAATCCAAAATTTCAAATTATATTTATTTTTACTTTTATAATACCAATTATTTGATTCTTTCATTAATAAGGAAAATACTACATCATTATTGTGTCATAAATAAATTTAATTATTAAATGTCTAAAATTATAAATAAAATAAAATTATTTGGGAAATGGTTTTATCTTTCTAATGAATATTTATGATCAAAAATATAAGATATATAACCTTATGTAAAAAAATTTTTTCTAAAAGATATATGCTTATGTCATTTTTGTATTTACTTTAACTTAATTGATATAAAGTGTCCTTATCACCTACAAGTGGCTCCATGGGGTCCCAAAATAGACCCAAATATTCCCATGGTCGAAAATGTGTCAACCAATAAGTTTAATACACGTTTTAGGGTAATTTAGTTTTTTTATAATATTATTTTTTACCCTTATTTACCGAATTTACCCTTTAACCATGGTAAATAAAATATTTACCGAAGCAATTATTCAAAATGTCTAAAAATTAAGGTTACCTATTTACACAATTTTGAAATCCTGATTCTAAATATGGAGTCCATTTTTTCAATTCAAAACACAGAAGTTTCAGAAATTAATTTAAAATTAATTCCCGTTGTCGAAGAAAAAAACGTGTTTTTAACAAATAATAACTATCAAAATATTGACACTTTCTTATATCCAGTTTAAATATGAAGTTATTTCCAATGACCAAAATTGGATTAAATGGTAAAATTATAATCTAATTATACTTTAAAATCAGTAAAATTCATAATTTATCACTATGAATTATTTCTATCAAAGAAGTTGTTTTTAATTAAAATTTAGTAATTTTTACTATTCATCAAAATATGAAAGTTATCAGAAAAGTACCAAAATTTCACCCTAAGATAATTTCGATATCCCAAATCCAAAAATGAGGTCTATTTTAACAAATTAAAAACATAAAAGTTGAATTTATTAATTTAAAATTAATTCCCGCTATTAAAACCAAAAGACGTATTTTTAAGAAATAATAACTATCAAAAGTTTGACACTTGTTTATGTCCAATTTCAAAGTGAAATTAATTACAATGAAAATAATTGGATTAAATGGTAAAAATATAATCTATTTATAATTCCATACCATTAAAATGTATAATTTAAAAATATAAATTATTTTTATTAAAAAAGATGTTTTCAGTTAAAATATAGTATTTTTCACTATTCACCCAAATATGAAAGTTATCAGAAAAACACCAAAACATTATTGCAACTAAATTCTTATGTCCCGATTCTAAATAAGAAGTTTATTTTGTCAAATTGAATATATAAAAGTTTCAATTATTGGATTTAAAAAGGCTTCGTCATTAAAAGGCAGTAAAATTGCAGTTTTTTTTGAAATACTTCTTTTATCTGAAAAAATATATATTTCTTCTTAAATTATGTCTAAGAAACTCATAATATAGATTCAAAAATTATAAGGATTGTATAAAGTTCAAAATTCAGTAAATACTATTCATAACCACTTTTGAACGGCTTTTTTGGAAAGTCACGGTGCGCTAGAAGTCTGTGTTACGTGTAGTGAAAGTTATTGAATTACTTTGAAGAAATAACATACTATGAAATATTGGCGTGTTACAGTTCAAGCCGTCTCCTTTGCCTCGTGTTGAGTTATTTTTGTGAGAAAATACACTTCAAAATCTTGTGATCTGTATAAATCTCACATTTTCACCATAGAGATAGTGTCTCCATATCTTCAGAGAAATTATTACAGCTGCTAACTAAGGGTCATGAGCATGATAGTTTTTTTCATGAATTTTTAACTATCATGAAACAGAGGAAATAACTCTATCATTTTGCATAAGGAAACAACCAAGTCATTTCTTTCAATCATCACTATAAATAACAAACCCATCATTCTCAGATAGTCATGTCAAGATAGGAGAATTGACTAATCTTCTCTTCATTTATTCAAAACATTCTTCACACTATTTTGTCCAAAAATATTTTACCCCTTTATGTGTGATCTTGGTTAATGGGTTATCCAGTCAGGCAAAATTCTGGACGAAACACCGATAATAACCTTCTAAACCGATGAAATTGTGTACCTTAGTTATACTCATTTGTGCCTGCCATTATTGTATTTCTCTTGTCTTAGAAGGATCAACAGAGATTCCATCGTTAGAGACAATGTATCCAAGAAAATAAATCTCCAGAAACCAGAATTCACACTTTTTAATCTTTTTATATAATTCATTTCTTCTAAGAGTCATTAGAATAGCACGCAAGTGATTTTCATGATATTCATTTGTTTTGGAGTATACTAAGATATCATTAATAAATTACACAAAAAACTAATCAAGATGTTCCTGGAAAACTCTATTAATTTGATCCATGAAGACAGAGGGTGCATTAGTCAGTCCAAAAGGCAGTACTGTAAACTCATAATTCACATACTTGGTACGAAATGTTGTCTTCGGAATGTTTTACTTCTTCATTCACAACGGATGATATCAAGATCAAAGGTCAATATTTGAAAAATATTGAGCTCCATGGATTTGATCAAATAAATAATCAATGAGGGGTAGGGTATACTTTTTATTTACTGCTATAACATTGATCTCCCTGTAGTTAATGCACAACCTCATAGATCCATCATTCTTCTTAATGAAAAGAATAGGGGCTCCCCATGGAGAAACATTAGGGTGAATAAATACTTTATTACTTAATTATTCTAGTTGTTTCTTTAGTTACACTAATTACACAATGTCCATTCTATAAGGGGTCATCGATATGATCCTTGAACCAGGAATTAAGTCAATGGGAAACTTGATTCCTCATTTTGGAGGATGTCCAGATAAATCCTCAGGAAACACATCAACTTATTCTTACACAATAAGTATGGACTCTATTTGAACATTATTTTCCTTGCCCAAAATTATTTCACTATATTACACCCTAATAATTGAATTTATTAGAGCTACTAGGGGTGGATATAGATGAGAATCAGATGGTGATGTTTCTACTCTAAAGATAATTTATTCGATATCATCATCAAAAATTATAACCTCCTTCTTCTTATAGTAAATTTTCACTTAATGGTCCAAAATCCGATCCATACTGAGGATTATATCAAATTAAATAATGGGAATGACAATAATATCAGTAGATAAAGAACTTTTATATTCCATAATGGTAACTTATTGAGAAAACATTGTTGTAATTATACTTCCCTTAAAAGTTTTGACTGGAAACTCCCTTGTTAAATAAAATTTGTAATATCTATTGTTTTGGTAAAAAATGAATATATGAAAGAATGTGATGATCCAAAATCCAATAAATCATTTCCTAATTTTGAGGAAATGATTTAAGTACCTTCCACCACTTCATTCGGAGCTTCAAACTCAACAGTAGTGATCACAAAAGCTCATCCTTTCTCTATTGGCCCTCTCTGAGGTAGGTTTCCTTGAGGCTTAGGACATTTATTTGCATAATGCCCCATTTTTCTACAATTGTAGAATTAAACATTGACAGTCTCTTTATTTCCTTTGAAATCACGATCCTGGTGGATTTTTTCTCCACACTAGTAACAAACTCCCATCCCTTTCAGGAAAGTACCAGGATGTTTCTTTCCAAATTTACTTCTGGATGGAAATTAAACTTTTCCCTTCTTCACCTTATTTTAATTTCTAGACTATTCGACAGATCACTTCTTCTCTTGATTTTCTCTAATGTCTTAAGACTTAGAGAATTCATTTTTTGGTCTTGATAGCACATGAGGCAATATCTTCGTCTGACGGGAAGGATTATGATAATAATGATCAATGGAGAAATGGTTTTAACCTATAAAATAATCAATCAATCTTACTCCATGGGTTACATATATAATCTTCAACATGAGTTTCTATCCTTGTAAATTTCACCTCATACTTTGTGACATTATCATTCTCCTTTTTCCTCAGACTTAGAAATTTCCATTCCATATCCACTCGATGTTCATGAGGAATGTTTTTTTCTAAGAAAATATCATTAAACTCCCTCCATTCCATATTTTATAATTCTTCATCATCCTTTTTATTTTTAACTAATGACCACCATTTATCTTCATCTCCTGTGAGGATATAAACTACCTTGAAAACTTTTTCCATTTCACTACTTCACAAAGCATGAAATATTTTCTCTAAGGAACTTATCAGTTTCTCAGCTACAAATGGATTTGTAGACCCATATAATTTTGGTGGTCGTTGCCTCATGAAGCGGTCGAATGTTAATCCTCTGCATTGTGGATCAGGGTGCTGCATACGGGTAAGGTTATTATTCATAACCTGAGTGAGTTTTCCCAGTATGGTTTTAAGCTGTTCAGCACCACTTTCATCACCAGCTCCACTATAATTATCTTTAGTAGGAGGGAAATACCTACATGGATTACATGCATAAATAAAATGTCCATTCCTTCAACTAGGCTCCATTTATAAACAATATAATACACTAGATTAGTTTATACATCTCAATACATAATTCCAAACTAGTAAAATACCTAACAAAAATTGAATAGTTTTTGCATATAATCCATAATCATAAAAAAATGTTTTCTATGAGGAATTATTTACTCATAAATCCTTAATAATGGAATTTAATGAAAATTTGAATTATCCTAAGCATATACCCCAAGAGTTTTGTAACCAAGAGTGCAACAAGGCTCACTGTCATGCACCAGTTCCCATATGAGACTAGCTCAAAGTGGTGTTTTTGGGTTGTTTCCCTAGGTACATATGTGCCAGAGCTGCCTCTACCTTCTCCTATCCAGATAAGGTTGTATTGCATGGAAAATTCACAAAATATCTACATTAACAAAATTCTAGGAATTTATTTTATACTAATCCTCAAAGTATATCTTAGGGTAATGTTCTCTAATCATAGTTTTTCTAAGTATAGTTTCCAAGGCTTGTACTAAACTTCCTCTGATACCAAATATAAATCTGTGACCCTAGTTAACCAAAGTCGGTAAATTATTACATAACATTGACATGATCAAAAGAGATCAAGTCTCGAAAGACTGATTTGATTTGTAGCCTTGGAAGTACTGGATACATACATAAGATTTACATTACATCCAGAAATAAAAAACCAACAACCTTGTGTCCCCTTTGAATATACTCATATCCCATAACCTATCCCTTCAGTTCAATCATAATATACTTCTTCACATTCTTGGAAAAAGAAAACATAAAAAAGGGGTGAGCTCAGATCCTCAGTAAGGATAACAATATAGCGGAAACCATCATAAATAAGAATAAAAATTTAAGGCAATGTATAAGACTAAAACACAAGATATTTATACGTAAACATCACCATAAAATGGAAACAATAAATCAAATAATTCCATTTACTTATTCACATGGATATTCTACTAGTCGAATAATCACATTTAATATCAATAGCTAATTTCATAATGATGGAATGCATAATGATGGAAATCATAACCACATAGTCAAGGCCTCATGCCCAGAATAAAAATAATATTTTTTCAAGGCCATGGGCCAAGAAACTAATATGAATCATGATACCTACTGATGTATAAAGGAGCTATAGTGGGCTCCATACATCCCTTACTAAGTCCAATGCATTCCTCATATGAAAAGTTTGGAACATAACGTAAACATTTGTATTAAACGTAGCATACGAAATGTCAATACTTTAGTCATAAACCATGAATGGTATAAAAATAATACATCCACAACAAAACATATCAAAAACCCTTAAATATAATATGGAAGATTGTATCGTAATAAATCAACTTCAAACAAATGTAAAATCCATCAAATGATGTTGACATCGATGAAATCAAAACTATTTGAGAGAAATATAACTTTCTATTTTGAAATCATTTAAAAGTTAGGTAATTATTAAAGAAAACCTTTATTTTGAAAATATTCTTATAAGCTTTTAAGGGAAGCTTTGAAGGTGTTATAACGGCAGAAAATAGCTGCACCCGATGTATAATTTAAAAAACATTCTTACCTTAATTTTTTGAAAATCTCATAAAGTAACTTGTTCGAAAAATGATGAAATTATTCCATTCAAAACATGTTATAAAATTTCAATCAAGCATATTGATGTTATTAATATCTCAATGACTTATTATATACCCCCTTTACTGATTTTATATGAAATGTGCATAATTTGTGTGAAATGTTAATGTTTTAATACTAAGTATAATTTTTGAACATTTTTAAAGTAGTCCAATTGATTCAGTTTACTATTGTATATATAAATCTCACCATATTGATCCATATTGTGTGGTTACTATTTTTGAGGATTCTTCATTCAATATACAACATTTCATTAGAAGGTATCATGGCCTAATTTATCCATTTGAAGGATCATATGGACCACACGAGAGGGCCTACAAAATCTGTGAAGAAACTGGCCCATCAATGAAGATTTAATTTTTGGGCTTCATCATGAATTCAAAATTTCATTATTCTCCTCTAATGTTCGGGGTACAACGTATGGAGTCTTGGATAAAACATTCAAGTCCCAACTCGAAATACAAGGGGCCCAAGTGATTCATTTAAACTTAGCCCATCATTCTGGACGAGAATTAAAATCATTACAGTATTCAGGACATGTCTCCTGATCATGTCATAATATCAATTTAAGATGTTTCAGTGTGAATTAGTGGACATATTCGGCCTATTTGTTTTGAATAAAGCATTCATATTTGAAGTCATCTTCCTATTCCAAAATCCATTCAGATTTTTTTCATTGAAAAAACATGGATTGAAAACGACATTTTAACTTTTTTTTAATCAAACCTCCATAACCTTGGCTACATATGTCCAAATGACTCCAAATTTTGAGAGAGGTCTTCCAAAATTATTTTATACAACTTTGAGGAAGAAGATATCTCTAGATTCGGCTGTCTGGATGTCCAAATCGTCTCTCCAAGTGGAGGGACAAATTGGGAATGCCAACAATCCACTTCCTTGGGCTATAAATTCATATCCCTCCTCTCCTTCAAAAGATTTGGAATTTAAGAATAGAGAAGAACATATTGGCATGAAAAAAGCCTTTAAAAGTGCTTGGGAGGACCTTCCATACTCAAATTTTCACTTGAGATACCTTTCCTCCTCTCCTTGTTTTCATTTACTTTTGTGTTCGCTATTTTTGTAATCTTGTAAGTATCTTTCTTTGTAATTCTATTTTAATGCAGGTTTCATCTTCAATATATCTTATTCTCATCCACCTTCAGTTGTTTCATATTAATATTCTTAAAATATTTTAAATATAGTTGAATCCCCTTCCCTTATTTCACTTTCTAATTCAATCTAAAGTTCGTTTTTAATTCTGATCACCCTTTGTGTGTGTGTGTATTCGACGCACAAATCTTTTCTTATCCAGTTCTTTTTGTTCTATTTATAATTCATCACCATTAACATATATTACCAGATTAATAACTATATAAATGGATGAGTAAGTCTATTATTGGGGTGAGTCAAAATTTATGGATATTAAGTGATTGAGAGTATCTGCTCGATGAATATTCCTTAAATTAACATTGTGTTTGTTGGACTTAACATGTCATGGATTAATGACTTGTTTTGTTTAACACGTGGATTCAATGGATTATTAGAACCATAAATACACTACCATCAACAATCTTTAATTGTGATTAGAACCCTAAGTTAAGTTAAGGCTTGTATTAAATCCTGAACACTTAGGAATTCCAATCAATGATACCTTGTGAAGCTGGTGTTAATTTAAATGCAATATAAAGAAAAGCTCAAGGATATCACAAGATTAATTCCCTAAACATGAACTCAACCCAATATTTATAAATTTATTAAATCAATATTAATCAATCAATCATTTCATAATATCTTCAAACAAACCCCCCAAATTAGAATACAATAAACTAAAAACAAATGACTATTAAAAGGTATCATCACCGAGGATTCAACCCGAGTGCTGCTATACACATTAACAGAGCATCAAAAACTTGACCAGTCGATAGGTGACAATCGTCCACACTTTTCAAGTGGACTTGTTGCTGGGGATGGTGAAATTAAGTAGTCTTTAGATTCTAGTTATTTTTAAAAAACAAAAAAATAATAATTTAAAAAAAATTGAAAAAAAAAACACAACGAAAAACCCGCCTTCCTCATAAAAATCATAAACCGAAAACTCAAAAAAAAAACTGTCTACATCTTTCTTCAAAATGTCTCTAAATTCCCCCATTGCCTTCCAAACAATACTTTGGATTTTTTTAACCCTGAAATTCATCAAACACATCACCAACTGAGGAAGAACATTAGGGATAATCAACTAATTCAAGAACCAGTCCTTGTACAACCAATTGAATTATATATGTCCCATCCTAGGGAACAAACACTTAAAGAACTCGCTTCCCCTGATATGAATTACCAACTTCTTGGTATTCAATATCCAAACATAGAGTCTTAATTTGAACTGAAATCGGGCTTGATTCATCTTCTTCCTCATTTCCACGGGCTAACTGGTGAGGACCCACATCTTCATCTTAAAGAGTTCCAAGTGGTGTGCTCTACCATGAAGCCTCAAGGGGTTTCTGAGGAACAAATCAAACTCCGAGCATTCCCTTTCTCCCTAGATGACTCTGCCAAGTCATGGATCTACTTCCTTCTTCCTGGTTCCATAACCAAATCGAATGACATGAATTGACGTTTCTTAGAGAAATTCTTTCCTGCTTCTCATACTGCTTCTATCCGAAAGGAAATAAGTGGTATTCTTCAATTCCCAAATGAATAACTCCATGAGTAATGGGAGAGGTTTAAAAATCTTGTTGCAACCTGCCAACACCACCAAATCCCTAACCAAATCTTGATCCAATACTTCTATGAGGGGTTATTGGCTATAGAGAGAACCCTCATTGATGCCGCAAGTGGCGGTGATCTTATTGATAAAACTCCTGCAGTTGAAAGAGATCTCATAAGAATCATGGATACAAACATACAAAAATTCCATATTCAAGCATATTCTCATGTCAAACAAGCCAAAGATAGTCAGTCGATAGATCCGGACAAGATGATAGAGTGGATGAGTGAACTTACAAGTCTTGTGAGACAACTAGTTGTGGCTACCAAAGCCTCAAATTCATCTTCTCCACAATCAATGTTTCTTGGACCTATCAAAAAATGTGGAATCTGTAACTATCCAGCTCATCCAACTGACACATGTCCACAACTTCAAGAGGATCAATCTGATTCATCTTGACCAATGGAGATCAATGCGGCATATTCTCAAAAAAACACCGACCCTCAACAATCAGGTCAGTTCATTAAAGACTTCAACCAACCTCACTCTGAGACCTTCTATTCTTCCTATAACCAAGGCCTGATGTTTGATAGTTCTGTCTCTCATGCCCCTCAATTCCATCATCAAAATCCAAACCAGTTCCAATATGGTCAAGGTGTTGGTAACATCCAACAACCTTATCTTTTTATTCCTCATCCTCAAAGGAACAATACTCCTCCTGGATTCTAATATCCTAGTGATCCTTCCCAATTCCAAAACCAATACAATCACTTTCCAAAAAACCAAAATCAAGGCAATCCCAATCCTGGATAGACCTCTTCTTCCAAGCAACCATGGGAAAGTGCAGTTGAAGATCTTGCCTCCTTCACCCATTCCAGCCTAAAGAACATTGAAACCTAAATTGGTCAAATTGCATCCCACCTTAGTCAACATCAACCATCCAATTCTTCATAACTTCCAACTCAACCATTACCCAACCCTAAGGTTAATGTAAGTGCAATTTCACTTAGATTGGGGAAGAAAATTTATATTCCTCAAGATATGTACTCCAACCCCCCTTTAAATGTTGACCTAGAAAATGAAAAGAAAAAGAAACTTGAAAAGAATTATGAAACCATTCCCTCACCACGTTTTATTCCACTTAGGAACCCAATTCCTTTTCCTCAAGCTCTTTCTAAGCCAATGATGTCCTTTGAACCCGATCCTAAAATGCTCAACATGTTTAGACGTGTTAAAGTCAACATTCCCCTCTTAGATTCCATAAAACAAATTCCTAAGTATGCCAAGTTTCTAAAGGAAGTGTGAACCCGTAAGAGGCAACTTAAGATCTTTGAAAATGTTTCCACCCAGGAGTCTATTCCCATAAAGTGAAAAGATCCAGGGACCTTTATAGTTCCATGCCAAATTGGAAGTTCCAACTTCGATGATGCACTAATAGACCTAGGTGCCTAAATTAATGCCATTCCCAAATCCATCTTCTCCAACCTTGGTCTAGTTCCCTTACATCCAACTGGTGTTGTCATTCCATTATCCAATCGAAGCATAGCCAGTCCTGAGGGAATAATTGTGGATGTACTTATTCGTGTGAATGATCTTATCTTCCCTGTTGATTTCTATGTCCTTGACATGGAAGGCGAGACTTACTCTTCTTGATCTCCCCGAATTATAGGAAGATAATTCCTCATGACTTCTAGAAATATGATTGATGTCCATTCAGGCATCTTATCCATGGAATTTGGTGACCAACTAGTTAAGTTCAATATTTTTCAATCCATGTGATACCCATCAGAGAATGAATATGCATTCTCTATCCATTTTTCTGAAACTATCTCTGAGAGTGTGTTGAACCCCAATCCATCATGTTCATATTGTTCTACTGGTACAGGAGTTGGTGAAAATTGAATCCTCGTTAACCAAGTCACAAATGGAGAAGTTGATGTTGACATTACAAATGCAAACTCCATTGATCCAAAGGATCTTGAAAAATAATTAGAATCTCATCATGCCTTTGACATCCACTTATCATTCTTGGATGATAATGAAGAAAATTAACTAGAATTTTCATTTTTTGATTCAGATCAGTTTATCCAAAATTCATCATTTCTTATCCATGATTCTAAAAATTTTGTTATATGTGAGATTAACCCAAAACAAATGTGTTTATCTTGTCCCAATGAGAGTGAAGGTTGTGTGATTTGTTCCCTAATAAATAAATTGATCACTGGTGAGGTTGAAATTTACCATTCTTTGGTGAACAACATTGCAATAAAGGATAATGAAAATTTTATTCAGTCTTTTGACTCCACTGATCCTCATTACTCTACATCGGTAAGTGATGAAATAAATGTGTCAAAACCAATTTGAATCTCATACTCTGGTTTTGTATTATCCGATCCTTACAGAAATGAACCATTAGAATTGAGACATCTTCCTGAATTTCCAGGCATAGAAAAAAATCACTTGGTGGATAAAATCATTCCTCACGTTGAAGACCAATGGGAGGATAGTTATATGCTCTTTCCACCTCCATTTAATTGCAATCACAAAATTAAGGAAGGGGAAAATTATCCAATAAAAAATCATGCATCCCAAAGAAAATGTTTTTCTGGAAGCACACTGGAGTTGAGAAAATATGATGGCCACCGTCAGATTATGGGTAGTCCACTGCAATTGTCCAACTGTAGAAAAATAAATGCATAGCTTCTTGGGAGACAACCCATGTTTTCTTTTACTTTTATGAAATTTTAATTTATTTTTAGTTTTTCATTAGATGAATAATGATTTTTCCTTTTCTGGTAACATCCCACAATCCTGTAACCACATCAACTTCTATCATATCCTCAACTCACGTAGTTGACCCACCACTAGATGTAGATGGAAACCCACCAAATCCAAACCAGGGGGCACCTCTTTCCCCTTCTCTCTCTCTTCCTCTCCCTACTACTTTCTTCTTATTCCTCTCTCTTTAATTTTTTTACCACTTTCCTCATCAGACCCTTTATTTTTCAATTTATCTTTTGTGTGGTTGTGTAATTTAAAAACACTAAAAACAAAAAATAATAATAATAAGAAATGTAAAAAAAACAAATGATTCATACTTACTCACCATACAATTTTTAAATTATGTCCAACCATTCTGGGGAGTCAAAAGACATGGTTTCATGTCAAAACTTTTGTGTTTTCATCATATATTTGGATAATGAATTTTGTGTCAAGAATTATATATTTTCAATGATCAGTTGTTGATTAGGAAAATTCTTTTCCCCACCCGCGAGAAACAATATTTACTTTCATTCCAATGATACCTATGGCCATATTTTCAAAATGTGTGTTTTCACCCCTATTTGTGAGTCTTGAGTTTTTGAAACTTCGAGCATAATTTCATAGTTTAGTGTGTATTAAAATGATAGAGGAATTTTCTAAAACACATGAGAATCACAATAGCCAAATATCCTCCCATTTCCCTTACATTAATCCTCTTTTTGGTAGCCCCTTCAAGCCTATGAAATCCTTTTATTTGATAGACACATTACAAGCCTAATACCTTATCCCACCTATTATCAAAATGTATTTCTCATTTCATATTATTTTCGAAATTTAATTTTTTTGGGGTTGGATTTCATTTTGGGTACCCTTTGTTGATTTCACCATGTTATCATATGTTTGAGGGAAAGCATCCATATCAGTTTGGGGGAGAGGTTGTAATTTAGTGTGTTTTGGGGAATGTAATGTACTTTAATTTATGTAATTTTTAAATTTTATTGACAAGATTTCAAAAAAATCAAAACAAAAACAAGAAACAAAATTGGGATGTGCCTTGGTTAGGTCAAAATTCACTATTTCTTAGACTTTGATCTTATTATAACTATTAAAATTAGTGTTGTGAGGAGATAAATCATGTGTTGGGATATGAGTGTGAGATTTGTTTCAAGTTCAACTTTCTAAAAAAATAGAAAAAAATAAAAAAAACTTTCATTATATTCTTATGTCATTGGGGGAAGTTTCGTGGTTTGTAAATATTTCATCTTCTCATCCCCTTAAAATTTTCTTCCTCTCTTGTGTCTTTCTTCACACAATCATTCCCTTATAAATATGTGTTTTCATTTCAAAAAATGTGCATTGCTTTTTCCCTATTGGTGTTTTACCCCATTTTTCCTATCTTTTGGATATCATCATTCTACTTTCCTAATGAAACAAGAAAATACCCTAAAAATACCTCTTTATTTTTGAGAACATTATGATAGGGAATGGAATCTGAGATCTCTTTCAGGCTCTAAGATTTTCACTTTTAGTTGGTGAATGAGTAAAGCTCCATAAATTAATTTTATCATCTTGAGAGGAGTATGTTTTGCGTGCCAACATTTTCCATTTCTAAATTTGAGCATGAAATAATGAATTGTTTTTGGAACAATTTTTCTATAAAAACATGTGGTGGAATTCAAAATGGATGAGTGAAATTGTCTAAACCTCCCCTGATTGGGGAAAACAAAATTTTATTATTTGATGGTGAGTGAACATGATTTTTTCATGTTTTTATATTTTTTGCACATGAGGACATGCACAAGTCTAAGTGTGGGGGATTTGATGTTATTAATATTTTCATGACTTATTATATACTCCTTTTACTGATTTTATATAAAATTTTCATAATTTGTGTGAAATATTAATGTTTTAATACTAAGTATAATTTTTGAGCATTTTTTGAAGTAGTCCAATTCAGTCAGTTTACTATTTTATTTATAACTCTCACCCTACTGATCCATATAGTGTGGTTCCTATTTTTTATTATTCCTTATTCAATATAAAAAATTTCATTTGAATGGATTATGGGAAACTTTTTCCATTTGAAGACTCATATGGACCACACAAGAGGGCCTACAGAATCTGTGAGGAAACTGGCCCATCCATGCAGATTTAATTGATGGGCTGAATCAGGAATTCCAAATTCCTTTATTCTCCTCTAAAGTTCTGGGGAAAATGTAATGAGTCTTGGATAAAAATTTCAAGGCCCAACTCCAAAGACAAGGGGCCCAAATAATTCATTTAATCTCAACCCATCATTCAATCCAGGAATTTAAATCCGTACAGTATTTATGACATGTATCCTTATCTTGTCATAAAATCAAGTTGAGATTTTTCAGTGTGAAATAGGTTATATAGGTGTCTGATGTTTTTGAAGAAATCATTCAGATTTTAAGGCGTCTTCCTATTCCAATATCCAGTCACATTTTAGTCATCGAAAAAGCATGGATTAAAATGGACATTTTAACTTTGTTTAATAAAACCGCCATAACTTTGTCTCCATAGGTCCAAATGACTCAAAATATTTAGAGAGGTCATCCAACACAATTTTAAACAACTTTGAATAAGAATATATCTCAAGATTCGGCTTTCTGGATGACCAAATCACCGATCCAAGTGGAAGGGACATATTGGGAATGCCAAAAGTCCACTTCCTTGGGCTATAAATTCATCTCCCTCATCTCCTTCAAAAGAGTTCTCATTTAAGAAGATATGAGCACATATTGGCACGACCAAAGTCTTTCCAAGGGATTGGGAGGACCTTCCATACTCATGTTTTCACTTGAAATACCTTTCCTCCTCTCTTTGTTTTCATTTACTTTTTTGTTCTTTATTTTTGTAATCTTGTAAGTCTCATTCTTTATAATTCTGTTTTAATCAAAATTTATACTTCAATATATCTTATTATCATCCACCTTATGTAGTTTCATATTAATTTTCTTCAAATAGTTTAAATACACTTGAATCCCCTTCCCTTCTTTCACTTTATAATTCACTCTAAATTTCGTTTTTAATTCTGATCACCCTTCGTGTGTGTGTGTGTGTTCGACACACAAATCTTTTCTTATCTGATTATTTTTGTTCTATTTATAATTCATCGCCATTAACATATATTACCATATTAAAAATTATCTTAATGTCTATGTAAATATATTATTAGGGCGAGTCAAAATTTAGGGATGTTAAGTGATTGAGAGTATTTGCTCGATGAATATTCTTCAAATTGACATTGTGTATGTTGGACTTAACATATCATTGATTAATGAATTGTTTTGTTTAACGTGTGGTTTACATGGATTATTGGAACCATAAATACACTACCATCAACAAGCTCTAACTAATATTATAACCCTATGTTAAGTTAACGATTCGATTAAATAATTAACACTTAGTAATTCCAATCAACATTATCTTGTGAAATGGGTGTTAATTTAAATGCAATATAATTGAAATCTCAAGAATATCACAAGATTAACTCCCTAAAAATGAACTCACACCAATATTTATAAATTTTTTAAGTCAATATTAATCAATCAATAATTTCATAAACTCTACAAACAAACCCCCCAATTAGAATACAATCACCTAAAAACAAACGACTATTAAAAATTATCATCGCTGAGGATTCGACCCGAGTGCTGCTATACACATTAGCAGAGCATCAGAAATTTGACTGGTAGATAGGAAAAAAGTGGCCACGTGTTTCAGGGATAAATGAATTTAAACCATATTCTATAAAATAGTAAAAAAATTGAAATACATTTTTAAGAAACACGGTTGTGGATGATAAAGAGATCCTGGTGGATGCTTACTTATAAACATTCTCAGATAATAAAGAGATTGTAAAATTAACCCTTACCTTGTAAATTGCCATGGTAGAGGGTAATTTAACCTCATGTATAATAGTTAAATAATTATTATTAAATTATAAAAGAACCACATGCACAAATATCATATCATATATGATCTGCTAATATTTCTTTGTTAAAAATATTTTAGTAGTATCATTGTTTCGTGTGTTTACGGATTTGTTTTCCTTTATATGTTTTGTTATGTAAGTCATGTTTTTTAGGGATAGGATGTATTTTTATTCATATACATAATTATATTAAGTTATGAAAAATTATTTTTAATCATAAAATGACAATTATTCATGAATGGTTACGATGGGGAATGAATCTCATCGTGTTCGTGGAGACAGTAATCCGTACGTATGCATGAGTGACAATACCATTCAATTGATGGTGAAATAGTATATAATTGGATGGTATATCATATATACAGAATAATAAACATGTTAAATTTATTATTTACATCAGTTATACTCACTATTATACCCATCCAAATAATGAAGTGTTGAATAAAAAACTACACCAAGACATGGAGACGGTAAGTCGTATGTACGCATGTACGCTGACTTTTCCATTCATGGGATGGATAGAATAATGAATATAGTTGTACCATATTTATAATAACATCACATTATGTATAAGGTAATGTTATTATTATTTTTTTGGAAGCAACACTGAAATAGGATGTGGAAGAAGAAAAAATCTTTGAAAGAGGTGATGAAATTATTACCTCTTCTTTGGGTGCTTCATATTGATTTGATCAAAATGGCTCCATAGGATGGCTTTATGATAACATTAACTCCTCTAGGTTTAATTGAAGTTAGTTGGGAGGATAATTTAGTAGGGTTTGGCCAAGAAAAAAGGCTTTGGAGGTGTGAAATTAAGAGAAGGGGAAATACCCTTTATAAGAGAGGTGAGGGTCACTTTAGGAAAAGCTTGAAATATTATTTTATTATAAAGAAATTTTTGGTTTCTAATGGATCCAAATGAATTTATTTTGAGGATAAGTTTGGGATGGGTCCAATTCCTCTCTACCGATAGGTTTTAGACAAGTTTATGTCACCATATTAACCTTATCTTTTAGATTTATTCTTAGTTAAATAGATTTATTTTTACCATGTCTTTTTGTATTTTTATATTACATGGTTAATAAACACACTATCAAATTCCAAGAGACCCTCAAGTGGTTCATTAATGAAATATATATCATTATATAATTACTTTGGATGAACCCTATATTTTTAGGAATATTATATCATTCAATAATATAGTATTTGTTTTAAAAACTTATTTATGTCAATTTGGACACAATTTTGTATTTGATTTTTTTGAAAGTCAGAAAAACATGAGTACATTGAAAAAATACATTAAATCAACCCTAACATGTAATATTAACATATTGGATTAGTTTAATGCAAAAAAAATCTCAATTTATATTTATTTTGATATTTATAATATCAATTATTTTAAACTTTCATTAATAATGTAATTACTGCATCATCATTATGTCATAAATAAATTTAAATATTTAATGTATAAAATTATAAATAAAATACCATGATATAGGAAATATTTTCATCTTTCTAATTAATATTTATAGTAAAATTTATCTTATGTATAACCATATATTAAAAATGGTTATGTTATTGAACTTTGAATTTTACACTTTTAACTCTTCTATAAATAAAATAATAATAAATGTTGTAATCTAATCCAAGTGAATCAAAGAGAATCATATTTTATTCCTAAGGATTATTTGGTTTAAAAAACGTATCAAATAGAATTATGACATGTTTTAGGGTAATTATAATATCATTTTTAAATTTAATTACCCTATTTACTTTTACCTATGGTAAATAAAATTCAAAATTTACTATTCTGCAAATATTATTTTCGTCATATTGAATAAAATTTTACTTACTAATGTCAACTGTATCTCTCGGATTTTTGAAATTCAATTCACAGAAGCGGTAAAATAATTTTTTATGTAAATTTTAAAATGTGCATATAATGTGGGTAAAAGACGTTAAAAAGCTCAATAAAAATTTATATATCTGATCTTATTATAAAATTACTCCAATGAATTACATTGGACTAATATAGGTATTATATATCTATTTTGAATTTAAAAAAAATTCAATAAAAATAATAATTTTTTAAATAATATTCTGTTTTAAACAATAATGCAATGTTTCTCAGTATTCATAAAAATTGAAAGTTTTCAGAAAAATTCAAAAAATTCACCCTGATCTAATTTTGATATTCCAAATCCAAAAATGAGGTTCATTTTAAAAAATAAAATTTATAAAATTTCAAAAAGTTGGTATTACTATTCATAACGGCTAGTTTGATTGGTCGTGGTGTGCTAGAACTCGAAATTACATACAACGCAAGCTATTAAGTCATTCAAAGAGAAACATATTGTAGAAGCTTGGCATGTTATAATAACAATATTGATGGGTGAGGTGTGGTTCCAAAATTGATATAAGGCTGGAAAGGTGAAAATGTCAGTAGAAAAGGGGTGGATGGAACCGACACTGACAGATGGAAAAAATAAGTGTGTTAGCGTCAGTGAGATGTGAATTAGGAAGTGAGTCAATAGAATCTAAAAAATGAACTATTGGTCTCACCGACAGTGCAAAATAATTTAACTGCAAAATAAAAATAAAAATTAAATTAATTAAAAAAACAGAAACAAAAATTAACCAAAGATAAAAAAATTAATTAAATAATATAAAACCACATAAAACAAAAATAAACCTAAACAATAAATTAAAAACTAAATTTAATTAATAGCTAAAAACGAAAAAAATGTTGATCAAACAAAAAAGTAAAACATAAAAAAATCAAATTGAAAACTAAAGTTTCACAATTAAATTAAATTATTTATTTAAAGGAAATAAAATAAAAATTAAATCATAAATAAAAAGTTAAATTAACTAAGCATAAATTCTTTAAATTAAAAACTGATTAAATTGTGAAATATTATAATATAATTACTAGTTATAAAAAGAGTTAATGAATTAAATTAAAAGGATAATCGTTATTAAATGCAACCAGAATAATTAGATTGTGATAATTGTTAGAGTTAACTTATATTAATTAATTAATATTAAACAAATTTATATTTTGAATTTTAAAATATGTTAATTAAATGTAAAAAGTATTATTAATAGGTTAAACATGTAGAATCATATAAATGTCAAGAATATTAATATTACTATACTAATTGATGAATTATATGACTAGAAAATTTAGTAAATATAAATTAATTATTTTTAAGACTAAAATTACATGATTAATTATATAAATTTAATAATTAAAAATTTTAATTATAAAGATACAAAAGTGAATTATTTAGTAAAAAGGGGTAATTAATTAATTAAATTGTCAAATATTAAAGTAAAAGATGTGGAAAATTGTATCAAATTAAGGTCACATCACCTTTTGGATTTCATTATTTATTGCATTGACTGAAGAGAATACCCTTCAATGCATCCCACAAATGAATAAATATTCCTGGTTTGGCTCGGTGAGAGAAGTAGCAAAACCATCCAGGGCACCAGCAATACCATTCTGTAATCGAGAAACATAAGTGGCCTCTGGTCAAGATAAGAACTAGGCCATTTGATTATGAGCAAGCCTGAGAAAAGGTAAGAGGTCTGACTTCTTGATGATATTGTCACCCTTGATCTACTTGATAACTAGCTCAGTGACCCCTTTCAAATGTATGTGGGGAACATCAATCTTGATATCCAGCTCAAGACCAATAATGAAATCCTGATACTCCACCTCATTGTTTGTGCAACCTTTTTTCCGCAAGAATGAATAGGGATGGATAGCTTATATATGTATCATGAAGATAACCCTTCATTCTAATCTGTTGAGTTGAGTATCATTGAGCCTCCTACTCGTCATGCTTCAATAGGAAACAAATAAATTAATATGAAAACA
Source organism: Viscum album (assembly GCA_963277665.1). Classification (NCBI taxonomy): domain Eukaryota; kingdom Viridiplantae; phylum Streptophyta; class Magnoliopsida; order Santalales; family Viscaceae; genus Viscum; species Viscum album. The sequence goes on along the minus strand of OY728163.1, from coordinate 375,787,046 downwards.
TGACATAGCTTGATCCACTTAGAGAATGGCCTCATCTAGAAATTCAAGATCTATGTAGTTCTCTTCGGGAGTTAGATGGGAGACCAGGAAATCTGCCAATGCCTATCCCTTTATTACCTTCTTAGAGACAAACCAGATCTTCCAGGGTAGTCCCATAAAAGACTAGCGGCTTCCATAAATGGGTGGCCTCAGAACCAGAGACTACAAAAGATACTTCTTGAGCTCCTCAAAGGAGGTCCGGAACTTTTCATCCCATTAGTAGAAGACCCGTTTCTTTATGAGTCTGGAAAAGGTCTCACACTATCTAGCATGATTTTCTATAAATCGGCATATTTAGGCTATATAGCCTTGAAAGCATCGAATCTCTTAGAGGCTGCTCAGAGGAGGCATGTGACTGATATCCTTGATCTTATATGGGTCGATATCAAAGCATCTTTTTCTATCAATGAAGCTAGTAAACCTACCGGAGGTAACCCCAAAAGAAAATTTAAAGGGGTTCATCATCATATAGTGGGAGAAAAGGAATTTGAAAACTTTGTAAAGATATCTGATATGTTCCTATCCCTGGTGGTATTTGACAACTAGATCATCTCAGTAGAATTTCACTAGCATCCTAAGGATTGGTCAAAATATGGGGTGTATAGTGCACTGATATGTGACCCTTCAATTATTCAAGTCAAAGGGAAGTACCTAATAACAAAAGGTTCCCTATGGTTCACTGAAGGAAGTCGAATCCTCATTGTTGAGGTCAATATGAATCTAATTATACATGGAGTATCCACCCATGAATGAGAGAGCATAGAACCCATAAGTGGCATCAATCAACAGCCTTGTCAGGGGAAGGGGAAAATCTTTCTTTGCATAGTGACAGTTCAGATCCTGGAAATCAATATAGATGTTGATCTATTTGTTCTTCTTCAGGATGGTAATGGTGTTGGATAACCACCTAGGGTACTAAATTTCCTTGGTGAATTTGTCTTTGATGAGCTTATCAACTTCGGTAATGAACATGGCACCATAGAATGGGTGATTCTTCCTGGGAGACTATTTGATCCTGTGATGACATACCAGGATACCAAGGTGGTGACCAATTACCTAAGGGTCTAGTCATGTCATCTCTTCATAACTCCAGGAATGTACATCCCGAGGTTTCTTTAAGAAATCCACATATTTATGTTGTTTCTCTTCAAAAATATATGTCCTAATTAGTGTTGGTCTCGACTCTGCCTAAGTAACATGATTCACATATACCAACTCATTGACAGTGTAGGAGACACCCTCTTTAAATTTGGGAGGATCGTGTTCCAAGTCCTCTTCATCATCTACAATAGGGGGATCTAGAGAAGTATCTTCTTAATTAACTGAATATTTGGGAATGATGGTGCCAACTTGATTAGCAGTGGAATCTTCACTAAGAGGATCCTGCATGGTTGAAAAAATAAAAACAAATGATGTTGAACCAATTACATTTGGCCTTAAACCAAGGGGCCCATGCTCAATGCTATTAAATAATTGTTGGCGGGTTGGTCGATGTTGAATTAGTATAGCCCAACGAAATAAACTGGTTTGGTGTACTGTTGTAGCCATACGACAAACATCTTGATACCTAACATGGGTAAGAGTCTCTGGAATCACTCTAGCATTTCCTCTATTACAGTACAAGTTAATCTTCTAGCATTTCTTGTTCCTAGGAATGTGTCTTACTCTCATCTCAATGATGATGAACCAATGTCCCACGTCTAGGGTTTTGGCCTCCAACTGATGAATCAAGAAAATCAATGCTTCATCCAAGTCCATCCAGGGATCAACCATAGTATTAGTGGGATCAACCTCATATGAACCTATTTTCCTTACTCTTATAATATTCAACATCTAAATTGTGGGCTTCAGAAGACTCAAAGGGAGATGTTTCACCTCAGAGAATTCCCAGTCAGGCATTGAGGGAGTACATGTGGAACTGGTGATATGAGGAGGGAAATGTTGTGTATAGATGGATCTAGGGAATCCCTATTAGCTCATTGTAGATGGTTTCCAAAAAGATGACCATGAAATCAGTTCTTGTGAACAGGACACCATACTAGGTATTTAGGAGAATATTGGCACATGGACTTTTTTCTGTCTTGTCATAACCTTGAATATTCAAGTCAAAGGAACTCATATCTACTTCAGTCAATCCTATCTTGTAGAGTGTCTGGGTCAAGATGATATTGATCCCAGAAAATTTGTTAACAATACAAAGGTGTACTTCCAAAACATTATGATATATAGTGATGTACAGTGGATAGATGTTCCCCTTACCATTAAATCCTTCTTCCTCTCCTGATAATGACATAATGGCTTGACATTTTTCTGGCTCAACTTCTTTAGAATGAAAGACTTTTGTAGCCACTACCTATGTCTGAAACTGGAGGGGTATTTGTAAATCCTCCATGAGGGCCTTATCAATCTTTTATGATAAGAACAGATCCTTGATGATCAAGATATTTTCAGGAATACTAGCTATAATCTTAAGCACATCATACTTCTGTGATAGGTGCACATTTCTTTTGGAAGGAATGTTCTCTATAGAAGAGGTCTAATGCGTGTTGTGGTTAGTCGAATGGGAGGAATCTGGATATTCCTAGAGGTATCTTGTTCCTTATTAGCTGAACCCCACAAAACTACTACTAGATGACTATCGGATGACTGAGGTCTCACCATAGTTGGATGTGGATGATCATGATGCAGTCACAAAAGCTATTCCTCGTTGAGTAACACTAATAGCGGTGGTAGTGGATCTAATGTGATGGGATGAGAGTATTACACATGATGAGCTCTGCGCTGAGTCTATTTACTAGTCCCGGTCGTGTTCATGACTTTCTAGGAATCACTAGCCTGAAATTTTTGACGATTCACATAGCCATGGCCTTCTTGATTATGGCATCGATAGGGGACATTAGGAGGACCTTCCTAACACTCCTCATCACTAGTAACCATATAAGGGTCCACCTATTCGATGGTATTCATTGAGCCATAATCCTAATCATCACATGAAGAATCTTTAAATACTAGGTGGATTATAGGGACAACATCCATCTATGGGGGCATAAAATTACCAAGAGAGAGAGAGGCGGTATCAACACAGGGAGGGGTATTTTCATTCCCCTGCACTGTCATCACCTACTCTTCTGAGAAGTAGAAGGATGAGACGTTGATGAATAATTGGTAATGGTAAGAGGTGTAGTGGCATCGGGAGGCTCATGCCGATTCAAATGGGAATATATTACACCATGGGAATGAGTGACTACTATGTGAGTAAGCCAATCGTCATTCTTTAGAGACCCATAGCATGAGACCTGCTACCATTCACATTCACATCACTGTCAGGATTTATAGGGATACAAGCCACCTATGCTGGGGAAAGACCCAATATAACCACATTGTTTTTAATATTGTTTTGGAGCTATTCATAAAATATATATCACCAATTTATGTTTTTCCAAAGAAATTGGTGATAGGGGAAATAATTATGGGAAATCAGTGAGATCATCCTCATGGGGCCTCATTCATTCTGGAAACATCTGGATTCCATGATCTGAGGTTGTTTGGAAATAACTGAGGACTTGTACCTCATCAAAAAAAGTAGGTCTGGTTTCTCCATTCTGGGAAAGGCACTCTGGGGCCTAGTCTTGTTGGGGGGCTAGAGTATGATTATCATACCTTAGAGGGGGTGCTTATTATGGTGGTGCCTGCCAATTATGTGGTGGGTGATGTTGATCCTGACGCTAGGCCTAAGGATATTGTCCTCAGCGAGGATATGGACGAGGCTCTACTGGTAACAACTCTATTGGCATGGGTCCCACTATCGATTCAAAAGTAGGAGTCTCTAACTTGGAAGCTCTTCTGGTACGAGCTGTATTAGTAAACGGGTGTGCCTTCTTGGGATGATTTAAGGCTCCCTCTAGGGGATGAGTCTTTCTAGATAAATCTTTGAATCTAATCTTGAAATTCTAGGTGATGAAGAATGAGACTAGTTCAATCTTATAAGTCCCAATGCACATTTTTGGATACTGCTCTTGATTCAATGGCATGTCGAGTAAATATGTGAGGCCTTTCCACCTGGATACAAAGTCTATGAATTTCTCATCTGGCCTTTTCATGCACCTAAATAGGTCACCAATATTGGTCTTATGAGTGGTGGAGATTAACTGATAAAGAAACTACCTGTGAAGATCCTCTCGGCCATCTATGGACCTGATGGGTAACTGACTGTACCAGATGAACGCATTCCCTTCCAATGTTTGTATGAAACACTATAGCTTGGAAGCTTCCTACTATTATAGATTTCCCTGCATGGTTACACACCTTGAAATAATTTTTTCCAGATGATTTGGTGGGTTTCCCATCCCGTTGAATGGAGAGAAGGTAGGATTGCTGAAATCCAAGGGTGTTGACATATCATCAACCCAATATGGATACGACTTAGTGATAGGTGGGATAACCACCTGGCATGTCTCAAGGGACTCAAGGTGGGTGATAAATGTGGCCATAGAATCCTATTGATGGTTATTCATGTCCTGTAGAGGATTCCTAACCACCAATGCTTTGGAGGGTTCTTGAACATGGTAAGAAGGTTCAAAAGCTCATTGGATGGCTGGTTGAACTACTGAAGGAACCAACTAAGGAACTATTATAGGAATGAATTGAGTTGGGTCCTAGGGATGATTCTCATGAAAATCAAATAGATTGGGGGATACATACCGCAATATCTTACTGTAAGATCTAATATCTACCCCATAGGTATGAACGTGATTGACAATATTAACTAGAGGCAACTCTCCAAGGAGGGAATGTGACTTCCCCTACTATTTTGGTGAAGGTTGAATGGTATGATACCAAGGATCACCCTATTCTATATTTCATCCTGCAAGGATCTCAGCATGAAGCTCATTGGTGAACCTTTTATGTTCGTAAAGTTGTTGGAGGAAATCAGTGGTTACGGGATCGTCCTCCATCTTCCGAATTGAACCACATGAGTCAGAAGGAATACAAGTCCTGGTCAGTCTTTTACCCTTATTGGGGTATCAACCAAAGGGAAATGACTCATAGAGATTTGAAAGGCCAAGCATCTAGATTCACTGGTGAGTGATAATGTCAGGGGGTCCATCAGATGTTTTGTTTTCCCAAAGGGTTGGCCAACCTCTTCAGACCCTTCATAGAGTCCACCTTCCAGTTATATCTCGAGAACAACCATATTTACCATGTCGGTATCTCGAATAATATCTTCAATATCGATAGTTAGGTTAGAATGTCATAGGATCACACTGTAATAGAGAGAAACATACTACCCTCAGCCTTAAATCTACACATGCGGAGACACCTCCATGATAATTATGTGGATCACAGGAAAGTTCTGAACACATCTCTACTGAATATCCTGACAGCACTTGAGTGATGCAGGTTGTCGAGCGACTGGAAGTGCGAATAGGTCAACCATGAAACATTGCTGGCCAATGTTGTCGAAGTGCTCCTAACTCTTCGGATAAGACAACTTATGGTTATATAGGTAGAAATGCATCATCCAGAGTGTCCAATACAATCACATGACTTTTTTCTAGTACAGAGATTCTAGAATGTCAAATCCTGGAGTCATAATTGGCTAATACATCTTAGATAATTGGTCCACCGTAAGAATATCCAATATACTTCTTCATTCAGAATCGGGACCCGGACCTTGGTAAACCCATTCTTCGATAGGGGGTGGCAAATGGACCAAAAACGACACTGATGTAGACTGTTGCAATTATGTACTGGCTGGTTAAAAAATGCCTTTTGAGATAATAGGGCATTGCATACTGGGTCATCTCTCATGGATGGTTCCAACGAAATCATCATGTCCCTATAGGATGAGGTTCCTACCACAACTTCAAGTGCAATTGAAGTGGCTATTGGGAGAAATTTCAGACGGTTCTCATCATATATTAATCCCTAGAATAAGTCTTCGTCATATTTTTTGAGGTAGATAATGAACCTGCTGATGATAGAGAAGACTACATTCCAATACCCTAGAAGGGATCCAAATATTCTTCCTCATGTATGGACCTAAATAGGGGTTCGAGGACCTGTTACATTTCACATTTTTGAAGGTAGCAACTCACACAAAGGGTTCCTATCCCAGAATCTGATATAAATGATCGGGGTGATGGATTCATCATCGAGATTCATTCTACATCAGAATCTGAAAATCAAACCTGATTGAAAACAATTTAGAGTTTCTCATAGTTCTTCCTTTGGTGGAGACAGTTCACCCTTCTACCTCATGATGTTTATTCAAGGTAGGGTAATTATTCCAAACGAGGTGGACCCCCATTCAAATTGGTGATGGATCTGGGAGGTCCTCAGCTCTATATGGTTGCGACCCATGGAGGAAATTCATAACTTTTATCACTGGAGTAGGGAGGACCTCCACTTTGGTGATCAAATGTGAGAGGATAAACTAGGTACATGTCAAACGGAACATGAGGAGGACCTTTGTGTTGATTGATAGACGCGTGGGGACGAAATCTGTGGTAGAGAGTGCTGGAGCAAGGAGGACCTCCACTGGATCTAGTAAGAACATGGGGAGGACCTCCATGTATATAGAACATCTATTTTCAACCATTGAAATTGCGTAACTTTTTTATAATAATTAAACATTATAAAAACTGATGCTCGAAGACTATAGTTGGTAGATTGCCTTTGGAAACATGGAAACATAAACCCAGGTACATTTGTGAGCTATATCATCTCCTGATAGGTTCTTCTTTACTAGCACCCTTCTTTTAAATATCAAACATAGTACATATCATCATAACCTAGAAGAAAAGAAACCTAAAAATGGTTAGCTAAAATTCTTAGTAAGGGTAATCAAGCGAGATATTTATGGATAAACATGAGCATAAGGGTATGAGAATTTAATCATGAAAATAGAAGATCATACCCTGCATATAAAATATTAAAATAAAGATCACTGAATAAAGCTTTTAATTTCATAAGACATGAATCATAATGAAATATAAAGAATAATCCATGAATGAAAAATGTTGGAAAAACCATGGAATTGTGGAAAACACATACAAATATAATGATTTTCATAGTAGCCAAGGCATCACTACCAAAAAACATCTTAGTAGGATGGGTTCACTCCCCATACCATCATAGTAGTCATGGTTCACTCCCATGGCCATCATAGTTTCATGAGTTTACTCCTCATACCATCATAGTAGTCATGGTTCCCTCCCATGGCCATCATAGCAGTAAAGGTTCACTCCCAATACCATCTTATCTTATCTCATGAGATATAAAACTTTACCCAATGCATATGAGGGAGATATAGGTCCCACCTGTCAGATAATGAAATCATACAGACATGTTCCACAAGATCATAAATAAACATATCATATACCAGAAAATGAAATGGGTATCATGAATATGTAAACATATCATGGATTGTGAAAACATAACGGTTTTTATACTCCTTTCATCAAAACCATAACTTGTATGAGAGTAATAGATTTCATATACATATTACTCATGATGGATGAATGGGTTTCATAAAGAACATGACATTAAGAGTAACCCATTCAAAGAAAGGATATGAATGAAACCTTTATATTGGCATGATTAACATCAATATATGTCATCTTAGATGGAAAATAATTTTGAAATATCTTTTAAAAAACTTTTCTTGAGGAAATATTTTCTCTTCTTTGAAAAAGGCATTATAATACATAAAACCATTTAAAAATATTTTTCATAGAAAAATACCTTGAAATTTTATAAATAAGGTATGAAATCATTTTAAGAACACTTCTCCATGAAAATATATAAAATAAACTTCAAAACATGAAAAAAACACTTTTCTTCAAAAACACTTTGAAAACTTATTAAAATAGATTGAAATCATTTGGAAACCCATTGTACTTGAAAACATATAAAATTTGATTAAAATTTTTTTGAAAACCATTTTTTATGAATAATTATAAAAGAATCTATAAAACATTTTAAAATTCATTTTATTTTAAAATTTCTTTTAATAATATTTCTTAAAGATTTACCTTTTAAAAATTCAAAGGGAGCTTCGAATAAATGATGGCGGGTAAATCCATATATGTTGTGCGAGGTCAAAAGAACATTCCATTTTCCTAGTAAAAAGGTCCGAAAAACCCCTTGTTTGGAAACCATAATGAAAATTCCCCTTAATATATTAGTAAAATACCAAAATGGTAAAAATTTATTTTAATTCTTATATGATAATGGTATAATATTCTTGGAATCCCTATTTAGAAAACATAGATTTCTAATCGAATAAAGAGTAATGTCGGGCTTTCCAAAGAAAACACTTTCTTGAATATATTATGTACCAAAGACTAGAATATCGTACCAATACATGAGTATATTATTAAATAATAGAGTATAATTAAACTCATGAATATTATCGAGGGATGGATCATAAGATTTCAGCAATGGAAGCACAAACAAAAACAATCTCAAAAATCAATGAGATTGTTTCAATAAACTATTATAACTTGGTATCTTTGGTTCATAATCACCATGTAAGGAAATTAAACTAAATGAAACATAAAATATCATGAAAATATTTTTATTATTGATAATTCATGAAAAATGGAAATATATTAACCTCGAAAAAAATTTTTAGGATCCTAAGAATACATGAGTCTCAAAAAAGAAAAATTGAGAGAAATAATTTTATCGATTTGGTAACTTCTAAAAGATAAACCCCATGAGAAAAGGATCATAAAATAGACATGTGAATACCCATAAATTGAATTATAAGATAATTATTATATAATAATGGTAATTACATAAAACACACAAAAGTAAAGAGTATAAAATATAACATGTATCTCATGGAAACTAAAAGTGAGATGAAATCCCCTTACCATGTGTCTTGACTCTCCTCATACCCATACAAGATTCTTATATAATCAATATAAGATAGTTATAAATATTTTAAATAATACTATTCTTATATATATTACCATATATTTTTTTATTATAGACTTATATTACCCGCTTGTTAATGATCCATTGTTAAGGTTTCACTTCAGGTAATATTCGCTTGGTTTTTCGCATGTGTCTTAATTTGTTATATCATTTTTGTTTATACTTATATCATGATTATATAATGTATATAATGTTATAAATATCATTTATATACATTATATTTATACTATACTAATATATAGCATAATTAATTATGAAATTAAATACACCATTTATGGAGATAATAAGTTATACGTACACATGAACGTTGTTTCTGTTTTTATTGTCGTATTAAAAGAATGTATGTAAATGATATATATATATATATATGTATGTTTTTATGTATGTATGTACATATGTATCATTATAAAAGTATAATTACTATATTATATATATCATATAATTTCCCTAAACTCATCCTTTATATATTCCATGTGGTGTGTGAACGAATCGCATCGCTTTGAGGAGGTTGTAGTCCACACTTCCTCAAACAAGATTATTATATTAACACAAAATGGGAATTAAATGAGTTATATGTTGAAAATTTTTAATAAAAAAGCTTAAATAAATAATAAATATTATATATCACATATATAAAGATATTTTCCATCATAATTTCTAATATGATTGGTGGTAATGGAGAATTGAACAATCATCGTTTCGTGAGGCTGTAGTTCTCTATACACAAAAATAATATGATTGATATCCATTATAAGGAGGTGTTTGTAAGCATATGTCAAAATATTTTCATAAAAATATACCATTATATGTATTATGTTGGTGTTTTTACACAACAATGGAATAAATATATTTTAGGGGGTTAATAATGGAAATAAAGGAAAGGATCTTGAGAGAACACATTAACTCTAAATATGGTAACTCGTTTTGGTTTTCTCCAAAAGGATTTCTGGATAGCCTTTCTTAATTATGGGAGGCTTAAAGGTATAAGGATGCATTTTTGGGAGGCTATTTGTTAAGATATTTTGAGAAACTAAATGGTTTGAGAGGTGTGTGGAATGGGTATAGGTGGTGGCCTTTTATAGTAGAGGAGTGGTACTCTTGTAAATATTTAAAGATATAATTCCACCCAGGTTTTTCATGTTGCAAGTGGTTAAAATAATTTCCCAAGGTTTAGAAAATTTTTAATACGGACGAAATATGTCCAGAAAATTGGTGTTGGACATGTCTCTAGGCCACTTTGGGTCTTAAATTAATATTTTAGTTCTTTTATAATCTAATTTTTCTCTTAACAGATGTAATTAATTTTAATAACTTTTACTAATATTGTTTTTAAAAAAAATTACCTTATTAGACATTATATACTATTCTAATTCTAAATATGGAATCCATTTTGCCAAATTCTAATCACATAATTTGCAAAAATTATTTTTAAATTAATCTCGTTGATGGGATGACACTGTGGGTTTTTAAAGTAAAAACGTCTAAAAGTTTGCTATGTTTTTATACCTAATTTCATTGTGAAATTGGTTCAAATGGCCTAAATTAATTTAATTGATAAAAATATTTTCTAAATAAACTATTATATCAATTAAAAATATAATTCATCCTTATAAATAAATTACATGAATAAGTAGTTTTGAATTAAAATCCATTATTTTAACTATTCATTAAAAGATGAAACCTTACATAATAATACCAAAATTTTATCATATCCTTATTTTCAGGTCTTGCTTCCAAGTATGATGTTTATTTTAGAATATTAAATATGAAAAGGTCCTAAAAATATATTTAAAAAGGGTTCTCTATTAAAATGAAGCAAAGCAACCTTTATATAATAAAAAATGGTTTTCATGCATAAAATAGGGTTTGTTCTTATATTATGTCTACTAAATCTATTTGATGAATATAAAAAAAATATTGAATATATAACATTTTTATTACATTAATATCACTTCCCAATTCTAATAAGTTTAATTTAGTTTGTTAAAATAGCTTTGTGACTATGAAAATATTTCCCTTTATATTCAATTGGTTGTTATATTCATTAATTGGTAACCTATGAATTCTTATTCTATTTGTGTAAACCAAATATTTTCATAATTTAGTTAATACTATTCATATCCATTAACTTAATTTCTAGGATATATTAAATTATAATAATGTTTTTAAAAATATATTATAGTTAGGTTACAGTTAGTCTTGGGTGTTACGCATGCCATCGAGGAAGTTCAATCTTGAGTGTAATATATGCTAACCTTGTTGTTTCTTGTAAAATACAGAAAGTTGGTATTGCGTGCAAAAAACACTAAGTCGTCTCTATAAGAAATATTTTTGAATTAGTGAGAAGCTATTTTCTGTTTTATATGAAGTGAAAAATATAAAAAGAATAAATTATTTCGAAAACAATTCAGAAAAATCTCGGGGTGTTACATTCTAACCCCATAAAATGAATTTCACACTCTAAATTAATCTAAGTTACTAAAGTTTTAATACTTGAATGTTTCATTCATAAAAACCCACAATGTAAAAAAGGATACTAAAACTTTCTTTAAAAATGGAAATTTGGAACCATAACTGTTACCCAAAGTAACATATAACTCGGTTTCCGCATAGGAGAAAATAGGTTGAGAGTGAATATTCGACATGAAGGAAAAATGTAAATATTTATAGCGAGTAAATGTGGTCATCCATAACAAACAAGTGAATAATCAAAGGTTTATGGCCTCAAATTAATAAATATGTGATGACTCTATAATCCATTTGTTTAAAAAATATTAAGGTATTAGAACAACATTTTCCTTATATCACTTTCAGAGTGTTGATTAAGTATTGATAATTTTAATAAATAAAATTTCATTCTTGGTTTTTTCTATGAAAAATTTATAATACATTCATTAACTAATGGAATAAATGTTCAAAAATTAACATTGATGAAAAAAAGAACTAAAATACACTTTTAACAGATCTTAAGACCCATAAAAGAATGAAAAAGTATAACTATTTGTCTATTCAAAATCAATATGAATAAACTTAAAAAGTAACAGTACTGATTCATCATAAATATTTATTTATTAAAAATTAATATACATTATCCAGGACATTTTGTAGGCCATTGGTAGGCATGGAAACCTTATCATCCTTCAGTCACGTGTTCAATACCTACGGCCTTGCTGAAATTGATTGGTTGTCACCCAATATATATGATGTCCTTTTAAAAAAAAATCTGAAATATAGACATATTTAAAATAACTATAGTCACTAAATATAATTTTAACTAAAGTTTTAAATACAATCTCTGTGCATAAATAATTCCTCTGAATTTTAACTTAATATTTTCATGAATGGTTAACCATATAACCCTTCTCAAAGATGATAATCCAAAACATTAGAAAGAGATTCACAAAGTCTGATTAAAATTAATTCCCCTATATATCATAATGTATTTCTTGGTTGTCAGGCACATGAGCCTCAACCCAGTTTTTAAGGACTCCTTATGTGTATCCAAGCGACCCGGGAACAAATCCAAGTAGAGGAATATTTCCAGCACTATAGCAGTATTGTAGAAGTGATGTAGCAGGTACTGTTTTTCACTATAGTAGCCAAGAATATTCCCTAGTTTGGGAATTCGGGCCACCGATTTGGACCCCAAATCTTTTAAGGCCTTTGGGAAACCCAGGCCTTCCGTCCAATAAGGCCTTCGGGCTACCTCAAGGCCTTCAGGACACCTTAAATGCATATGAAAACCAGAAATCCTACAAGAAACAAGATCTATAAAGAGGATGAGGAAGGAGCTTTCCCCATAGCAGATGCTAAATGGATTGCAAGAATGAGAGGGTATGACACCTGCAATCGAGACAAGTCCCTGCATGCATGGGAAATCCTAGCCGAACAGCCATGCAAAGGTGGGGAGCTGATTTCCTGATGAAGATTTTGGGGAGGAGCAGTTCTAAGTAGTTAGTATGGGTTGTATGTAATGTTTTAATCCTACAAAAAATGAATTCTTCTAAGGCCTATGGTCCATGTAAAACTCACACCTACGGGTCTTTTAAGGGTTCCACCTCACCCCTTGAAAAGTGTATTATCAAAATCAATAAAAAATGAAGGCCTTTGGGCCATTGGATGTATATCTTGGTTGTCACATTCCAAACATGTGAATAGCCTCATCGCATATTCTCTTAAAACATGGTTGCAACTCGAATTACCATAAATCCTTTTCGAAAACATGTATGTTCCTCATTCCAAAGTGTATTGATTTATTCCTTAAATCCAAAAATCCTATAAACTTCATTAGTGATAGAATAACCCACCTATCAATAACTAATTACATAGTTCCAAGGTAATCAATACTATCAAATTTACTTATTCATATCCCACGTATCATTATCTATACAACTTTATCTTAACATAATGAACATATTAAGTGTTACCTTCACTTAGTCAAAATATCAAATTTTCATTAAATTACATCACCGATACATAGGTAACGTTCAACATAAACTTGTAAATACTGAGCAAAAAACATTGGTAGAACAATCCTTTTATATTTCATCATTCTGAACTTTTGAATCCAAATACATAAAAATGTTGAATATTACATTTCACTCTCATGCCATTAAAAATTCTTACTCATCCTATTACACAATACCTATTTATTATAACATTTATTTTTTAGTCTCATTATCAACAGCCATGTAACCATTACTCAGACCACCGTTTTTTGATTCTCTTCATGAACATTACTCTTGGGACATTGAGTTTAATAATGATCATTTTCTCCACACTTAAAACATATAATATTAGATGATGACTTAGGGAGGTCAAATTTACCATCCATTTCATTAACTAAACTCTTCATTTTTCCATTACATTCAGTGGTATGGTGGTTCCTATGATACAATTGGCGAACCAGTGGAAACATTCCATGGGGAGGCTGGAAATACTGAAGCCATTAATTCTGCTTCGTATGTTGAGGCAGTAATTACTGGTCTGGGATCCTCAGGAAAAGAGAATCATCAAGTATCTGAGGAAATTAATAGGCCTTGTCCGAGGAGAGGGTCCCCAGTCATCAAGCTGGGTAACCGTTTTGCGGGATGTGAGGCTGAAGGATCTGATAAGGAAGCTGATTTTCCCAGGGAGGCATTTGAGGATGAGTCATCAGATCAGTTTGATGAAGACAGTGAGAGAGAATTTCATATTGAAGATATCTGTGATCAGTGGATGAGTAAGAGGTGGAAAGGTAGTAAGGAAGGCCACAAGTACTATTCTTATTTACCTTCTCCTATGGAGAATCGATCTTCTAAAAAAGAGAAAGAAAAGGAGAAAGGAAATATTACAAATCATTCTGGAATCCTGGTTAGTTTGGAGGAGGGGGTTATGGGGTAGGCCTTCTTAGGGGAGATCAGGTGTTGTGTCCTTTGGAGTTGATACTGCATTCTGAAGAGGATATGGTAGAAGAATCTCTTGTGATAAATGCATCCACAGAGGATTCTGAGAAGATGATGGGAAGGCCTATTCATGTGCAAACTAACAAAGAACATAGCGAGTGGATTGACAAGAAGAATATGATTTTAGTAAGAGGCTTCAGTGAAAAGAAGATCGCTCAGGAGGAGTACATGAAAGTGTGGGATCAGATGGCATCTCACTTTGAAGGTCTGTTAGATGATTCTCTAGAAACATCGGTAACTTCCCGATCCTGGAAAATATTTAGGGATAAGAATGCTTATAGGGTTAAGTTTCATTTCAATAGCATTGTGTTTTCATTTAGTGAATTTCCTGGATGAGTTTGGGGTTTCTCAATTTTTCCATAAAAGTGTTTTGATAGTAAAAAATTTAACTTTCAGTCCATTATCTTAGGAGATTCTTTCCACATTAATGACACAAAGGAAAATGAATCTTCATTCCTCTATAGTCTCTACTACCTGAACTCTCAGTGAACTCCTTATTTCTCTTCCAAGGTGAGTTGACGTGTTGGTTAAGGTAAACAATTCTAAACATGTTCTATAAAATTTGATTAGGAATTCTCATGAAATCATTCACTCCAGTGATCATCCCAGTTGATTACTCATCATAAAATTTTCCATCACATTCCACATTAATCAAATTCCTTTCGGTTCTCTCCATTGACTAAAACCAGAATTAGTGTGAAAGAATTACTTATCATAGTATAGAACCATATATTCATTAAAATAATTACTTATAGGATTTCTAAATCATAAAACATTTCATAATCTATGGAACAATGAGTTTTTTCTATTTTATTCATAGAAAACTTATATCTAAATCCTTCATGATGGTTCATGAAGAGTTTTTCAATTCCCAAAGCATATCCCACAGGATTGTCAAACCAAGTGTGAATCAAGGCCCATTTTCGTGTACTAGATTACCTTGATTCAAGAAAAATACATTGGGTCTGAGTTGTTACCTCTAGATACATCTATGCTAGAGCCACATCCACTTGTAGTATCTAGATGGGGATGTATTTCTAGGAAACCACTCAATCTATCCTTCACCAAAATTCAATGAAATTTTAATAAATGTTAACTCATCATTATACTTATCCTTAGACATGTCCATAGGGTTCTCACTAGGTTTTCTCATCCTTGTTTCCAAATATTAACTATACCTTTGCTCTAATACTAACTATAGCAACCCTCACTTTTCAACCATTGACATTACATAACTTTTGAGGAATACTTAAACATTATACGAATAGATGCCCAAAGACCATAGTTGGTATGGCGCCTTTGGAAATATTAATTCATAAACCCATGTAAATATGTGAGCTACATCATATCCCACTAGGTTATTCTTGGTCAACACCCTTTTTTGACATATCAAACATAGTACATATCATCATAAATAGGGGAAAGGAAAGATAAAAAGGGTGATAAAAAATACTCAGTATGGGTAAAAAAGGTATAAAGGTAAACATAAACATGAGAATAAGTTTATAAGAATATGATTATGAAAATATAAGATCCTACCATACATATCAAATATCGTAATATAGATCATGGCATAAATATTGGTAGTTTGTACGACATGAATCACAATTAAATATATAGAATAATCCATGAATTCATAACGTAGGAATAAAAAATATAATTGTGGAAAATAAATAAGCATATAATGATTTACATAGTAGTGAATGAATCACTTACAATGCCATCTTAGTAGTATGGGTTCACACACCATACCATCATAATTGGCATGGTTCACACCCATGGCCATCAAAGTAGCATGAGTTCACTCCTCACACAATCTTAGTAGTCATAGTTCACTCCCATATCCATCATAGTAGTCAAGGTTCACACACAAGACCATATTGGTTGATCTCATGAGATATAAAACATTACCCAATACATTGGAGAGAGATATAGGTCTCACCCATCACTTAATGAAATCATACATACATGTGCCACAAGATCATAATTAAACACATCACAACCCATGAAATGAAATGGGGTTCATAAACATGTAAACATATCAAAAACTATGGAAAAATTATAGGTTTCACAATCATTTCCTCAAAATCATAAACTGTGAAAGAGTAATGTATTTCATATACATATTTCCCATGAATGAGTAATGGGTTTCAAAAGGACCATGAAATTAAGAAAAACATATTCAAAGAGGGGATATTAATGAAACCATTATATTGGCATGAGTAACATCAATAGACGTCATCATGGGTGGAAAATAATTTTTAAATATATTTTTAAAGATTCTTTAGTAAAATATCATTTCTTGTTTGAAAAATTTATTTTAATACATAAAACCATTTAGAAATATTTTTCTTAGAAAATACAGGTGAAAAATTATATAGAATGAATGAAATCATTTTTAAAACCTTTTTCATTTAAATCTTATAAAATAAGATTGAAAACATATTAAAAACCATTTTCATTTATAATACTTTAAAAACTTATAAAAATAGCTTGAAAATGTTTTAAAAATAATTTTTCTTGAAAACATAGAAAAGAGTCTTGAAAAATATTTTGAAAAATATTTTTGTTGAAAACATATAAAAGAACATTTAAAACATTTTGAAAACCATTTATTTTGAAAATTTAATTTGAAACCATTTTCTTAAATATTAACCTTTTAAAAATTCAGAAGGATCCTCGATGAAATGAGAGTGGGTAAATCCTTACTTGTCGTAAGAGGTTAAATGAACATTCCTTTTTCACAGTAAAAAGGTTATAAAAGTGCCTTGTTCAAAAAGAGACAATAATATTACCTTGAATATATTGGTAAAAGAAAAAAGGAAGAAAATTTCCTTTATATAATATAGGATAATGGTATAATATTTTTGGAATCTCTTTTTAGAAAACATAGAATTCCGAGCGAATAAAAGGGTAAAGTCGAGCTTTCCTAAAAACACTTTCTTATCTATATTATGTACCAAAGAGTAAAATATGTTACCAATACATGAGTATATCATGAAATAAAATATTATAAAGAAACTCATGAATATTATTTAGATATGGATCATAATATTTCATCAATGGAATCATAAACATAAAGAATATTTAAAATCAATGAGATTGTCTAAATAAACTCTTATAAATTGGTATCATGGGTGTATACTCTCCATGTAAGGAAGTTAAATTACATGAAGCATATAATATATTTAAAATATTTAGATTCATGATATTATATGATAAATTGAAATATATTCACCTCATAATGGTGTTTGGGTGCATAACAAAACATGAGTCTCAAAGAAGGCATATTGAGACAAAACATTATAAGGATTTGGTATCTTTTGAAAGATAAAACTCATGAAAGAAGGATCATAAAATGGAAATGTGAATATCTATAATTTAATTATAAGAAAATATAATACAATAATGTTCATTAAATACACCACACAAAAGGAATGAGTAGATAAATTAACATGTATCTCACAGAAATTAAAAGTGTGATGAAATCCCCTTACCTTGTGTCTTGACTCTCTTCGTACTCATACATGATTACTATATAATAAAAATAATTTGATTATAATTTTTTTACCGAATAATTTTATTATATATATTTACATATATGGTTTTATTATGACCTTATATTACCCTCTTGTAAGTGATCATATGTTAAGGATTCAATTTCATTAATGTTCGCTTTGTTTTTCGCAATTGTCTTAATTTGTTATATCGTTGGTCCTTATAATTTTGTCCAGATTAAACAATGAATATAATGATATAAATATATTTTATATCCATTATATTTATATTATAATAATATATATAATAATGATGTACGAAATTGAATACACCATTCATGGATATGGTAAGTCGTATGTATGCATGAACGTTGTTTCCGTTTTGATTGTCAAATTGAAAGAAAGTGTGTAAACGAAATATATATATATATATATATATATATATGTAATTATTCCATTATCGAGAATATATTATATATATCATATAGTTTCATTAAACACATCCTTACTACATTAAATGTGGTGTTTGAACGAATGTCATCACTTTGAGGGGGTGGTAGTCCACACTTCCTCGATGTAGATTATCGTATTAACACCAAATGGGAAGGAAAAAGGTAAATGTTGTAAAAATGAATAAATAATAATAAATAAATAATATATATTTTATATAACATATAGAAATATATTTTACATCATAATGGCCACCATGATAGGTGGTATTGGAGAAATGAACAATCATCTTTTCGTGAGGTAGTAGTTCGGCGTACACAGAAATAGTATGTTTGATATCAATTAGATGGAGGTTTTTGTAAGTATAGGTATAAATATTTGAATAGCAACATATTAGTATATGTATGATATTGTTGTCGATACACAATAATGGAATAAAGAGAGTGTAGGTAGTGAAGAAGAAAAATAATGGAAAGAAACCTGAGAGAAGACGTTAACTCTAAATCCAGTGACTCCGTTTGGTTTGTGCCAAAATGATTCCTTGAGATTATTTCTAAAAAAGGGAGGATTCAATATAGAATGTAGTATTTTTGGTATTCTATTTTTTCATAACTTTCCAAACTTAAATGGTTTTAGAGGTGTGATAATGGGTAGTGTTGTTGACCTTTTATAGTGGAGGAGTGGAACTCTGGTAAATATTTGTAGAGAGAATTTCACCCACATATTTTATATAGAAATTTGATCCAGTAATAGTAAAAGGAAGATACAATTTATTATAGGGTCTAAATATAGGCATCTAAATGGTTTTGGGTATATTTGTATGTCTTTTGGGTCATAAATGTAAGGTTTTGTACTTTATTAACCTATTTTTTTCTCTTAACAGATGTAATTAATTCTAATCACTTTCACTAATAATTTTTTTAAAAAATAATGTTGAACTTATTAGAAATTATAAATTATTCTGATTATAAATATGGAATCAATTTTTCCTAATTATATTCACATAATTGAAAAAAAATCAATCCCGCTGACGAGACGACACTGCGGGTTTTTGAAGTAAAAACCTCCAAATGATTGCAATGTTTTTATATCCAGTTTAAATTTGAAATTGGATCCTATGACATAAATTAGATTCATTTATAAAAATATTATCTAAAAAAACTATCAATCCGATTTTAAATATAATTTAACCTTATATATAAATTTGATGAAAAAGAAATTTTGAATTAAAATCCAGTATTTTTAACTATTCTTTAAAAGATTAAACCTGTAATAAAAATACCAAAAATTATCCTAAACTAATTTTTTATATCTCGTTTAAAAATATGATGCCTATTTGGACATATTAAATCTATAAAAGTTCCAAAAATTGGATTTAAAAAAGTATTTGCATTAAAGGGCGATAAAACTACCATTATATAATAAAAATAAGATTTTATGCATAAAATAAGGTTTGTTCTTATCTTATATATATATAATATATTGGATGAATATTAAAAATATTATATTGAATATATAAAGTATTTATTACATTAATATCACCTACTAATTATTATTAGTTTAATTTACTTTCTTAAAACAGCTTTGTGACTATGACAATATTTTCTTTTATATTAAATCGCTTGTCATATTCATTAATTGGTAACCCATGAATTCAACTTATATTTGTCTACACCACATACATTCATAAGTTACTTAACACTATTGATATAAATAACCAAACATCTAAGTTATATTCCATTATAATAATATTTTTAAAAATATATTAAAGTAAAGATACATTCGGTA
Organism: Viscum album; assembly: GCA_963277665.1. Taxonomy (NCBI): domain Eukaryota; kingdom Viridiplantae; phylum Streptophyta; class Magnoliopsida; order Santalales; family Viscaceae; genus Viscum; species Viscum album. Next base: position 375,766,882 of record OY728163.1, on the reverse strand, counting down.
TTTCATGTAACGCAAGCCATCGAGGAAGGTCAATTTTGCATGTAATGTAGGTTAACTGTGTTGTTCCGTGTAATATACAACCATTTGGGAATTCATGTAACATACACCAAGTTGGGTCTATCGTAAATTAATGTTTGAATTAGTAAAAATCTATATTCTGTGTTGTGTGAAGTAAAAAATATAAAAAGACTACATTTATCCAAATAAAAATCACTAAAATATTGGTGTGTTACACTATATCTGTCACTTATGGAATGAGAAGGACCTCTACGCTAATTTTAAGTCATAAAATGAAGAGGTCCCCTGTACTGATTAAATGGGACTTGGGGAGGAACTTCCTTATGGTCTTCGAGGAAGTGAGGAGGACCTCCACTTAGATGGTTACTAAAGCAGAGAGGAACTCCATTGGAGCTGGCGAGAACATGGGGAGGACCTCCATGATGGAGGGTGACACAGATAGGAGGACCTTCTACCTATTTAGTGATACTACAGAGAGGACCTCCAATTGATCTGAAAATGACAGGAGGAGGACCTTTACATTGTTGACATGAGATATGGGTAGGGGCTCTATATCTGGAATCATAGGCATGGGAAAAACCTCCATGATAGGTTTCAAATAGTTGGGGAGGGCCTCTGCATGGACTGATACTAGTAACATGGGGAGGACCTCAATGATAGGTGTGAAAGTGGGGAGGACCTCCACTCCAGCTAGTGATGGAATGGGGAGGACATCCGTAATGGATCTAATCATCATGAGTTGGCCCATAACGCCTGTAAATCATGTATTTGATCGAAATAATATACTTAGCCTACCCATTGGGTGGTTGAGTTCTCGATTTCGATTGGGCATTGAAGTTCCCCTACTCTACAATGGAAGGGAACTGGAAGTACATGTTGGTGATGGCATGGGCCACTAGATATGTAGAATATGACACCCCCTGATGGGAATATTCCTAAACTTTGACCTGACGTTGGTGTTGGGTCAGTCGAACCATGTTCATCTATGAAAGGGTTTAAACCACCCAGCCTGAGGGGCCATTTGATGATGTTGGATTGGCCTAGTTGGATTCCTCCTTGGTAGCTCTCGTGGAGTTGTCGTATCCAAGATGACTCAGATGTCCCTTACCTCATTTTCATAGAGATGTGATTCATAGGAACATTCTTGAGAGAGGATCCCAAAATGGTTGAATGTCAGAGTAGGGAGTAGTGGTTTCCTACAAGGCCCTTGGGGGTGGTGGGGACGAAGATGCACAAAAGCCTCCAGGTTTTTGCGTGTCATGAACCTTGTAGGAATAACCACCGCCGGATCATATCGTCGAACAAGAACATTTATTACTATCCTCTAAAAAAATTGGATGGTGAGACGGGGCATGGGTGTGCGGTAGTTCTGGTTGAGCATGACATCGTGGAAGAGGTGAAACACTGCGGGACTGCCATATTATCATTACTCATGCACCTACTTCTGCAGGCTGGGGGTGATTGGCTTCAAGTATCTTGGGTTAAGTAAAGAGAAAATATCCATCCATTAGTATAGATTTTATGAAAGTACTTCCCAATGACAAAGTGTCGTTCAGTATTCCATGGCTTGAGAGAGAGAGATCCACATTGACAATTCTATAGACCGGAATTCCCAACAATTAACTGCCCTGAATTCTGGTGAGATCCATGTTAGGCCCAATATTTTCTTGTGGTAATTGGCGTCGGATAATTATATCCAGTGACACTCTTATCTACTGATGTATCAAATGGAAATAATCCTCATTTTGAGGAGAATATATACACGTGGGGTTCACCATTTCTATTAGTGGCCTGATGTCAGCTATGTCCAAGTACAATATTTGTTCTGATGATCAATATGAAAAGTCCTTATGGTTTAAGATGAACTCACATTAGGTTCACCATTTCTGTTTCTAATGATTTCTATAGGGGTGTTCCATACGAGTGTGTTGATTCCCCTTGACGGTGCATTGTACCCCACATTACCTCTTTCCCAGGGTGGGTAACAAATATCACTTCTTCAGCGATGTATTCTCCTTGAATGAAACATGATGATGGGATGTCGGTCCCTCCTTTTGTGGATTCCTTCTCATAATTTTTTACCTAGTCTGAGTCTCCTTTATAGATTAAGACATTGTTTATAAAACTCATTCCCAATTACATCTCTTTGTGGATGTCAGTTAATCATGTTGTTTCTTCCAAGACATTCCAATGGGTAAGGTAATGGAAAAAAACCTTCGGTAAAGAGAGTAGTCATGTTGGACATTGATGGCATGTATGGATGGTGAAACACTAGAACACCTATATTTTTTCACATCATAGGGCTTCTGAAGGGTGATGAAGCCCAAGGATTCCCACATCCATTACGGGGTCTATTATTCCAAAGGCATGTCTCTATGGTTTTCTTAGCTTCCCATGTGTGACACAAGGTATTCTGTGAGTTTAATGTCAAGATATTATGGATCAAAATGATAAGAAAACATATAATGGTTGATTGGGTATGTGCATCCATAGAAGGGATCACCTAGAAGGTTACTAGATGTTTGGATCAGAATTCACAATGAGGATGGACCTGATAGTGGAGTGTCCGATAAAGGGATTATTTCACACTGTGAAGGCTGATTTGGAGAACAATGAGGGTCGATCAGAGAAGGTGGACCCTAATGAGGGGGAAACCAAGGATTACCATTGGCTGGGATTGAACCTCAGGGAGGCTTCCTACATACCCTATATAGAAAAATAGGAATCAAAACCCACATTTTTAGAAAGAATTATTTGGGGCTTACACATGGATAACTCATCATCATAATAGGGGAATTCATGGTTTGATGAATGTGGATTGTGCAGGACTTACACATGGTTAGCTTCCTGGGTGCTTCTAGAATCACCAATAGGATGAATGTATTGTGTAGGGATCTCACATGGTTAGTTTCCCATGTGGATGTGACACCACCATGATACAATTGAGGTGATGGAGAAAATGGCTAGGGATTATGCATGGTTAGCCTCCCAAATGAATGGTGTAATCCTACTAGGATGTGGGAGCTCAAGAAAGAATTAGGATGGATGTTGTGGGGTTGAATGAAGTTAATGGGGTGTATAATGTGGAACTGATGTGAAGTTGATGGTGTTGGACATGAACCTTGACCAGGTTTCATATGTATCCTAGTTGAATCTGAATCAAAGTCCACATAGTTCTGTGGTGGGGGGGGGGGGGTTACGCACCAAGGTCTCCCATAAGTGTTGATATTGACACCACTAAGGTAGGATCAAGAACGTTCACACCAAGTAAGGGGGGAAATTTTTACTATTGGTTGGTATTAAACCTCATAGATACTTCTTACATACCATGTTTAGAAGACAGGGATCAAAAACCATGTAGTTTGGCGAAGAGGGGCTTGAGGATTACGCACTAAGGTATCCTAGATAAAGTCACAACCATTGTTAATATCTAAACCCATGTAAGCCATGCTCAGTGTGAGGAATAAGATTTAGTAGTAGACCTGATGATAGTGTTGTGACATAGGTAATGTGGGGATTAAGTTCTATGATGGCCTAGGGAGATAAGGATTGGGACTTACTCTTGGAGGGAGGCCCAAGGAGGATGTCATGATTTATGAGGAAGATCTTATTATATGAGGAAAAGATATCATTCTGTCTCACTTGTATATAGATAAACCATTCAAGGTGTGTGTCAGGGCATACATAGAGACTGTCTAGGGCACACATTGTGACAATACACAAAGGGAGAGACAATGTTTGAGGTAGATAGGGAACTAGTTCTCATCACCTTTATATAATTCTTAGACATTCCACACATGAAAAAACCAAAGTTTAATTTCTTGTGTTAGCTGCATAGGTTATAGTAAATTCTACATCCTACAAATCGGATAATGAGGACTCACTCTTCACCCAAAGAAATTACATGACTGGTACTGACCCACACTTGGGGAAGGGAAGGATCCATCAATTCTGGATAGGAGTGAGGTGGAGTGTTCACTTAAGGGGTCCTTATTACTGAATCTATGCAAATAATAAGTAGGAGTTAGCCTGCATATTATAAGAATCATTAGGTATAGAAACATAACATAAGTCACCGCACAAGGAACCAAGAAATCGTTGTGCACAATCCTAGAATGCTTCACAGGAAAAATGTTCATGAAGCCAGTGGTCCTTCCAAGAGGAGATTTATGGAGAAAGGGTGCATTATAATGAAGAGATGCTTCACGATGCAAGGAGGATTCATGAAGGATAGGTTATTTATGAAGGAAAGACTCTCTCAGATCATGGACACACGTTTGCGTAAGGTTCATTATTATAAGAGTTCTTCGCAAAGGCTTAATGCTTCGTAGAGCCTCGAGCAACCTCAAGGTGCTCCCTCCATCATGGAGGGTGGAGGAATTTGTAAATGGAATACCTAACTTAAGTAGTTTCCATGAAGAATAAATGCAACCGACACTTTTGATGCTCAATTACCATGGGAAATCCATTTTTCTATCACGTTCATGATTCTTAGAAGCTTCACAAAGTGGGAGCTCAGAAGGTGAAATTTTTGAGCCAAAATGGTTATGAGTGTGTGTGGACATCTTTTTATAGTTATCATGGTTTCAAAATGATTAAAAGGCTCTTTGTGAATAAAAAGGGACACCACAAAGTGGAAGGGCACCATCGGACTCTGTTGGACCCCTATAGGTAATGTCAATGACGCTTCATAGTCGCGGTGCTCATCAGACTCATGGAGGCACAATCATAGACATTCACGATCATGGTGGAGAGGTATATCCTTGAATGATATTCACTAAATAGTTTTATTTTATGAATTGTTAGGTCGTTTGAACCCAAATTAGCTTCCAACTAGCCACAAATATGTCCATTCCTTTTGTAGTATGGTTTTCTGCACAAACAGATCTTAAAACCAAACATTTAAAAATTTAAGAGACTATGTAGTGGTGAATATGAACATGGACTGATAATCCTATATAATCTAAAATGGTTATACTTTCACTATTACTTATCCTAAATAGAAACTTGTCTATATATATTTTGGACCACATGTATGGATCATATCATAGTTCAAGTTTATCAACCCCTTTTTTCAATTTCTCAAATCCTTATTTAATATAAATTGGGAGATAAAATTAAATATCTATCATTAATATCTATTTAATTATATCTATAAATGTAATTATCATCTTAATTATAATATAATTCATGTTATGGATCTCTAATGTAAAAACTTTCCTCCACTTTAAGTGTAGTGTTTTGTGTTTCCTTTAAATATTATTACATTGCCATGAATTGGTATATAACATAATTTATATCATGGTTGGAATATAAAAAAACTTTATACCCCCAATTACTTCTTCCAAGGATTAATGGATTTGAAACAACTCGTGGTCTTCACAAAAAAACACCAATGTGGGATCTATACAAAACCATGGTATAATCAATTCTAATTTATTTCCTTTTTCCAATGCTCTCAAAATTATCACCAATACTTCTTTCTTGCTAGAATTATAAGAATGAAAAATAATTAGGTAAAGTACAAATTATTTAATAACAAAAACCCAATGATAATGTGAGTATAAAAATGTATTATTAAATTCTACAACACAAAATCTTTCTATTTTCCTCAATAAAAAACATATTGATAATGATTTCAAAGAAAAAGCATCCCTTCGATAATAGAAAATTATAATCAAGTACACCAATATAACAATTTTTAATTAAATATCAGAAAATATGAAAATGTGTACTCTAATTATGCATCAAATAATTTATTATTAATTAATTTATATTCCTATATCTCCTCACTTCCATCAGAAATAATTAACCATTCTTTATATATAATTCCCAATTTTAAATTTAATTTTATATAAAATGATTTTTTTTCATCACCTAGGATCAATTTAAAAATTGATGATATGTTTAATATCATGTATAATAACTTTTTAAATAATATTAAAAGATATTTAAACCTATGGTTTTTAATTTAAAATACACCAGTCAATAGGGATGTTTAAAATGGATATTTAGGCTGAGGTTTGGTGGTTATTAATATAAAAATAAAAAATGGAGGTTTCAAAAGTATCTCAATTCTTTAAATACAATGCAAGAATTTTTATTTAAGATTAATTAAATAATCTTATCTTATCCCAATAAAAAAATCACACCCAAACATCATCCAAGTATTCTTCATGATTAAAAAACAATAATACTCAAAGAAATGAGAGGATTTCGATTCCTCATTTCTGTAATTTCATCTATTTAATTTTTCAGTGGAATTTATGTAAGGAAAAATATCTCAAATCCACAAAAAATACCTTTTTTTAATATTATCTTTATACTATTTATAATAATTATATTAAGATCAATGTTTTAGTTTGAATTATCATCAATGAATACAAAATAGGATTGGAAGTCATACTAAACTCTCACTACTATTCCCATAATAAATATCCTAAAAAAAAATATTAATATATAAAACAAGAAGTGATGATGTTTTAAAAAAATTCAATCCAATCTAATTCCATTATTATAATTGATTTATTCAAAAACAATATAAGAACCATGTATGAATAATGAAAAGTTTCTTGGATCAAATCTCCAAATCACCAAATACCTTAATTGTTTTTATCTTAATGGAAATATTTCCAACACTACCATGACTTCTATGAATCTCCCCCTAGAAACTAAAATTATATCCTAAAATAATACCAAGGGATATAGAGTAGTGAGGATAAATTATATTATAGTGTGGATTTCCTAAAATGTACTCCATTGTGTCTATAATCCTAAAATAATTTCTAAAATGACATATTTATAAATATAAATGGGTCTTAAAAGTAACTAAATTTCCTACATCATTAGAATGTGGTTAAAAACTTTTTATGTTTCATAAAATATTATATTGTAAGTTCTGTAATTGATGCATTTACTAATAATCTATCTAGAATTAGGGTATAAGAATCAATACGAAACAAATCATAGATTACCTTTTTGGGGTGGGAGTTATAAAATATTTTCCAATCACTCCTGATAAAATTATTAATTAATAATGAAATACTGAAAATTTGAGGGAATTAAATCTAAAAAATTAGTAACTTTTTGAATATAATCCTAATAATGAATAAGTATATTATTTTCAATGATTTCCACTTATGAATGATAATTATATTTTCATGTTTAATTTAAATTTTCACAATTCAATAGAATGTTATTTTTTTTAAAAATCACCTTGATCAATGGATTGAAGATAAAAAACATATGTGTCCAATAAATGTTCTACCACATAAAAAATCAGATAGTGTATTAATATATATAATGAATGTGATAGAGTTACAAAAATATTTTCAATTAATGTATAAAAAATAAATGGAAATAAATTATAATTAAATTAATTTAAATTCATCCTCAAAATCCGTGGAAATGTTCTAGATTCTGGAGTTCATATACTCAACAAATAATTATCTCTCAAAAATATGTTTGGTTTTTTAGATTATTTAGAACCTAAGTTAAAAAAGATAAAATAGTTTTGTCTCAAAGAATATTCAAAAATTTATTCATTTTACTACCTCATGTATATATTAAAATAATGTAAATATAAAATAACATGTAATTTAAATAAGAACATGAAAACAATATGGTAATAAGATAGATAAAAAAATCATAAGAATCATTATGATCAACTTGATAGTCACTACCCTCCTTTTAGTCACCATCCTCAATCAGTATGAATGAATGGCTATACTCACAGATTATCCTCTCATGAAACTATTCATAGTACCTATCAAAATTATAATTATATACAGTATATGTATCATCACTTTTTCCAAAAATGGCTAGTTTGTGGAGTGAATAATGGTATGGTAAGGTGAGTTTCAAAAACTACCCACTCTAGAGGGGTGGATAAATAATCTTTATTCCTTGAGGAGTGATATAATAATACTTGGATATTTATAATAAGAATAATAAGAAAATAAATATTGTGGTAGGATTAGTATAGGTCGGTGGATTCTATATAGTATATTAAATAACCTTTTTACTCAGTGGTGCTAAAGTCTGGGTTATAATAGGATGTAAATAGATGAAAATAGATAATGTGTTTTCTCTAATATCATGATTTTTCTTCCTATGAGTATTTAGTAAAATGGAAATATTACCCTTATTAGGCTTATAGTAGATGAAAATCTTGGATTTTAATTTTGTCGCTTTAAGATATATTTATTTCCTCACCTCTTATTCCTTCCTTTTCATTAATTCCTCATCCCACTTTTTTTTAATTTCAATCCCATCCTCTCTATTTTAAGTTACTACTCCATACTTGATGAATCATCATCAATATGGGTAAGATATATTAGGTTGTGAAAAGATGATTTTGTACCAAAATTTGAAATATATTTATCAATCATCTTTACCTTTTCATATATATATTTATCACAATATCTCAAATTATCTACAACTTCTGTAAAATGTGTCATGTGATGTGGGAGAATTATTGTGATAAGGATGTTAAATCTAAAATACCTTATGGGGAGGTAAAGTGGCATAAAATAGGTGTGATAGAGGTGTAGAAGCTGTATAATGGGATAATTGTTTATTTTATCAATGAAATATGTTATCCAATTTCACCATGTGGTTGGAAATATCTTTATATTTATCTAGATGACATGGTGGGTATTGGGACATGGGTTTAAGAGGAAACTCAACTCTGGACTTATCAACTAGAAGTGTAATAGATTTGATATTTAACTCTTATACTTCTATTATGAAACTAACATTATAAATCATTTTGTACAAAGTTCACTCTATGGAATCATGGTATTGTAGTAATGGTGCCTCTGTGGAAGAGTACTAAAAATATGCCCATGAAAGTTTAGAGTATGTTATTGATAATTATTCTCCTAATCAAGATAAATTGGGTTAATCCCATTCAATATATATATATATTTTACATTAGTTAACATCCCCATAATTTTCAACCTTTTTTATCAATCAAATTAATCACCTCAGGGGTATTAATTGGGTGAAATTACTTAAATAAAATGATGTATTTGGTTAACATTGTAATATATTAACCTCTCAAGATTGTAATATTTATTTTACACCTTATATTTAAAAAATATTGGGCTAATATATGTACCATAATAATTTGGGGTCCCTCAATAATGGAATGGAGGATATTCATAACCAATTTTATTAACATCCCTTTGATATCCCCTTTTGGTTGATACGATAAGGTTAGTACTCGATGGATCACTCTTAGGGGTGAATCTTTAAATTTATAAGTCCTATAGTTTTTTATATTATTCCAATCTATCAGATATTCTATGAGTACTAACCAGTGGGTGAAGGAAACATGTTTGGGTGGACAAAGAACATGTCTTATGTATGACTCTAAAGTAATATATTTCTCTAAATATATTTCAGATTTAATTTTAACTTCACATATGTTTATAGAAATTTATTTTCCCTTAATCTAAATAAAAGGTTATGGTGATTTTATATTGTTTTGTTATGAAATTATAACTTCAGTTCTCATTGGGTTTCCGCCATAACCTAACTGATTTCCTATAGATATATCTTCTTTAAATAATATTTTATATTAATCTTCTATCTAAAAATTGTAATCAATAAGGTGTTTGATATTTTACCATTATTTATACATCATATAGCTAATACTTTCTAGTCCTTCTAGTATTTATCCCTTGTGAATATGATATATCAATGTATGTTTAAGGTAATTAAGGGAGATGATTATATATACTCTTACAATAGTGTTGAATGTTGGGATGGGTTTGGTTAAAGGTTTGGTGAAATAGATTCTTTGGGTTTGTTAGATATATTTGTAGGTAATGGTGTCATGTGTTATCTTTGAAAATTTTCTTCCAGGAGACATCTCTGAGTGGTGTTGTATTAATGGACTATATTAAGTGGAAAATCTGTGTAAAAATATTTAGAAGAATAGGGTTTGTATTTTAGGCTTAAAAGAAGATTGTGGTGGCTGTGAAATAGTATTTTTTTAATTTAAATGTGCGTTATAGGGTTGGATTTTTTGGATTGAATGGAGTGAGGGTTTTAGAATAGTCTTAAGGGGAATAATCAAGTGGAAAGTATGTGGCTAATGTGAGGGAGTTTAAAGAATATTAAAGGTCATAAGATTTCAGGTTTAAATGAGAATGTAATTTGAGGTTATCTTTTTTTCATGTAGGAAAAGACTACTTCATGTTCTAATAACCAGTACAACATTGTTAGATATTTCTTCAGGTAAAATATTGATAGCCAACACTATTGTTGGTGAGGTTGTTCATAGTAGAGGGTTTGGTTTTCTGGTTTGGATTAAGGGTGAGGGGTGGATTCCATAGTCTAATTATCAATGATGTGATTGATTTGGGTTTTGGAAAATGTGATAACGTATTCTTACATAACATAGTGGTGGAAATGGTTTCACAAAACAATTCCATTTCTAGCATGACTAGGGTAAAAACATGTTTTTGGTGTGTGTGTGTAGTGTAGTTTAGTGGAGTGTAAGTGGATATGGATATATGAAATATATTTTTGGGGGTCGGATGTTGTTGACAGTTCAATCTTGGTTAAGTTGTTTATAAATGGAAAATTTAGAGAAAAATGGTTGGTTTTATAGCTCATAGTGTTGGTGTTTGGTTTTTTAGAATTCTAGGTGAAACAACCAAGTCAACGAGGAAGAACAAATCATTATAATGTTGTTCTATGAAAACAATAGTATAATAGATCATACCATGATGTGGTCATAATCAAGGATTGATTAAAAAAAATTAAGACATGGTTTGAGTTTATTATTATATAATGGGTCATAGATTAATTATTTTATTTTTTGGGTTAGGGCAAAATATTTAGAGGGGTAGTGATTTTCATGGTTAGGTTTTTGAGCAAGGAGGAGAGAAAATCAGAAATGGACCACTGGTTGAATAGGTTAGTTATAGTTATATTGATTTCATGGTTTACCATTGAAAATGGAAGTCCATATATCTCCACACATTAAAATAATTATATGTTTAAATATCTTATGGTTAAATGGATAAGGAATAGATAGGTTGGTCTTGGGTAAGTTTTTTCCAATATAAAAGCGTAGACTATCATTTCTATGTCATTATTTATATCAATACATTTTAAAGTTAAAAACTTCTAATACATAAATATTACCTATTAAAAGATGAATATTCATTAAAAACATAATGATCTATGCTAGAATCATTTAGGTTGGGTGCCTTTGAAAACATGGACATGTAAACAGCTGGTCCATAAGTGAGCTACCCCATGTCCCAGTATGTTCTTCATTACAAGAACCTTTCTTATAAATAACACACATAAAAACTTTCACCATAACCTATGAAAAGGAGACCTAAGAAAGGGTGATATCTGATGCTAATTAAGGGTAAAAATGGGATATATCATCATATCATGAGAATAAGGGCATGAGAAAGTCAAAATAACATATAAAAACCATAACCTACATATCATGTATCATAAACATGAGTCATAGAATAAATATTTTTATTGTATAAGACATGAAACATAATGGAATACAATAATAGGATCCATGAGATCCTAATATTGGAATAATACATAGATTTTTTCAATATACATAAGTATAAAAATATTTTACCAAGGATATCCACAAATACATTCATAACATGTTAGGCTTAGGATAAACACCCACATACCTCCTTCGGGACAGGAACAACCTATCATATACCGTCTTTCGGGATTTGGAAAGCCTCCCATGTACCCTATTTTATCCTTTGGATAACCTGATGTGTACCCCTTTTGGGCATGGGATAACCTCCAATGTACCCCTTATTAGGTGTTGGATAACTTCTTGTGTACCATTTTAGCTCATATAACATTAATCTACACCCAATGAATTGGAATGAGATATAGGTCCAACCGATCACAAAAATAAATACACGTTTGTTCCATAATATCATAAAACAATATTCATATCATAACCCATAAAAATAAATGGGTTTCATGAATATTTCATCATAGCATTACCCATGGATAATAAAGCGGATTTCCTAAGTGTTTTATCATAATATTTCCTATGGAAGAAAAACATGTCTCTAAAAAATCATATAATCATAAAAATAAAAATTTGAGAAATAATAAGTATAGTATCCTTGGATAATATCTATAGTAAATCATAAATAAAAAATCATGATAACATTTTAGATGGAAAATTATTTTGGAACATTTCATGAAGAAAATAGCCTTTCTTTGAAAATAAATTTTTAAAATTTAAAATACATTAAAAATTTTGGGAATTAATTTTCAAAAATAATCTTTGAAACTTATAAAATATTCATTAAAACCAATGATGTGTTCATGATAGTGGAAAATATTTTTCATGTATTACATGTTAGAACAATGTTTTATTTCACATTTTCAATAAAATCCAAACAAGAATTGTTTGGAAAATGACATGAATATTCTTTTTAAAACATTTTTAAAAAATTAAAAAATGGTTAAAAATGTAACAAATAAATCACTTGTATAATTTTAAAAACACTTTTGAAAATACTTTTATAAAAAAATTTAGAAAAAAACAGATTTTGGACTAAATAGATAAATAAAGATGAATTTCTAAAAAAATATTCGTTTGTACTCTTGAATACATAAAAAGTGGAAAACAAAGGGAAAAACATTATTCTAATAAAATAACTAAAGGAAAAGAAAATATATGAGTTTAATGAGATAAAAATTATAATATTCCATTATTGGAAGCATAATCATGAACAATACCAATAAACGACTAGATTGTATCATAAAATCATGACAACTTTGGTAAAATTGAATCATAATCCCAATAAAGAAATAACATTAAATTAATCATAAAATATCATGGTAATAAATAAATATCTTATACTACATGTCATATTTGTTTTATATACACCTCATTAAAGAATATTTGGGTGTAACATAACATATGTCTCAATGAAGACAAATTGAGACAAAAATACCATACCAATTTGGAATCTTATGAATTTTAAACCCCATTAAATAAAGATTCTTAAATGGATACGTAAATCAAATAATTTTCATGAGTTAAATTATATAATTTCTTCATGGATAGTAAATATAACACATAAAATAAACACCTGGTGAATATGGAATGTGTTTCATGGAAAATAAAAGTAAGATGAAAATCTCTTACCTTAAGTCTCAACTTCCTCCGTACATGTTCAAACCTACTTAATAATAAATATAATTTTATTATAAATCGATAATTATAAAATTATTATATATATCATAAAATCTATTATTTACTTGAGACCTTTATTTATCCATTTATTTACAATTCCTTGTTAAAATTATATTTTAGGTAATAAGTGCTCCATTTTTTCCCATATGTTTTGGTTTAGTATTTTTGGTCTCTTTACTTTGGGAATGGTTCCATAATATATATTCTCTTAACTAGGATATAAATATCATATATATATATATTATATGTATTTGTATTAATTTATTGAATTTATAGATAGAAAATGAAATACACCGTTCACGGAGAAGGTAAGTCGTACATATTTATTAGAATTATTTTCATTTTCTCGACATATGAAATGAAAGAAAGGTAAATAATATTTTACCATTAAATAATAATTTTTCTGTCATATATAAAAAATATATTCATTAAAATTACCCAAATTCCATTCCATGAAAAGCATTAGTGAAAACAAAATTGCATCACTTCGTGAGGTGGTTTTCTATCATACACACAAACGACGTTATCGTTTCCCTTATGAAATAGAAAGTAAGAATGTAAATGCGGTATCATAATTAAATAAAGTTTTAGTTATATTAAAAATATAATATATAATTATTTAATCTATATTTATTACAATCCAGTTAAAAAAATAAAAAACACATAACATCTGTTCTTGGGGAGGTATTTCTCCATACACCCAAGGGACATTATTATTTCACCATGGGTTGGGAGGTAAGAAGGTAGATTTGGTATAATAATCCATGAGGGATAATAATATAATAAAGAAATATATAAAAATTAAATATACCATTAAATCCACCCATGATATTTTGTGATGGAAAATGAATAAAATTAGTTCGTGAGGTGGTAGTCTGTCGTACACACCAATAATGATTTTATATCCCATTTGATGGAAGAGGAGACAAATTTAGGATATTCAATAAAATAATAATATCTTAGTATATTTAATACACTGGGTTTATTTTATCATAATGTTTTAATAAAAAATTATGGAGTTTGAGGATGAAATAAAATAAAATGCTCGGTTTGGGACGTTACGTCTTCTTCAGACAATATCTTTTGGTTTGCATCCAAATCCTTCTTAAGATGAATTTATGACAAAACTAGGGAATATAGGATAATATTAAGGAAATAATTAAGTGAATTGGGTATTTATGGATAAAAACCAATGGGTTTTGGAAGTTTTAATAGAAGAGGGAAGGGGTGGCTTTTTATAAGCAAGGCGAGTGGCACAATTGTTATTTTTTAAAAGAAAAAGGTGTACCCACGTTTTAATCATGTCACAACGCTCAAACATGCTCTAGTATCAAACATTACAGGTGATAAGGTCTAAATATTACCTTATAATGTGTTTTAGAGAATTTTATATGTCATTTTACCCTTTATCAATTTAGTTTAACCCCTTGGTAAACTCGTTTTAACCATAACCCAGGTAATTAACTTTTACTTATTTTATGACTCAATATGGTCAAAAATTGAGTTTAAAATATTATAAAATATAAATTCTTCTAATTAAAAGTTTGAAATCCATTTTTCCAAATTATTTTTATTGAACTAGAAAATTTTAATTTAATATTTAATATTTAGAAATGACGAGAAACCAATTTTCCAAAGAGAAAATGTTCAAAAGTTTAAAAATATTCTACAAATATACAATATTAAATTGATTATGATGAAATAAATTATATTAATAGATAAATAATTTAACTAATTTTAATTTTAAAACCTATCATAAAATATTTTTTATGTTTTTGAATTCTTTAAAAAAAATTCAGAATAAAAACAAATATTGTTAACTATTCATTAGAAAAATAATCTTTTCAGAAAATTCAAGAAAAATTAACTACAAGATAATTTTGAAAATATGATTTCAAAAATGAAGTTTACTTTTTCAATTAAATTTTCTAAAATTGGATAAATTTATTTTAAAATATGTTCATAGAATTCAAAAAAATTACTTTATTAAAAAATACAGTTTTAAGCCTAAAATTGGTTTTTTTCAATTGCCTAAAAAGAACATAAGATTAAATTTGAAAAATTTATTAAAAATATAAAAAATAAATTTCATTAAAACCATTAAACAGAAGTAGATTTTATAAATTTTTGAGGTAAAATGTGTTTTTTTTCATAAATATAGTTTTTTAGAAAAGGATTTCTTTATTTTCAATTTTTTTATTTTCATTTATTATTAATTTCTCACAAAATATTTCATTATATATACATGTTTAAACTATATATTTTCATATTTTTGTTAATCATATTAATAATCGCTATTACAATAGTTAGGTGATTAATATCATATTAAATAAAAATGTTTTAACAATATTTCATGTTTCGTTTAAACACAATCTTGCATGTGATGAAAGAAAAAATCAATGTTATGTGTGACATAAAATACCAAAAGGATTAAATTTATTTGAAAAAAATTATTTCATAAAATATTGGTGTTTATATTTCCCCCCCATAAAATTAATTTCCCCTCTAATATTTATCACATTGGTTCCCATAATTGAGGATACTTCTACATCATTACATCCTCATGTTACTACATAACATACACATACTAGTTGTTTTACAATAAAACATTGACTATGTGAGTAATTTTGTTTCATTTAAATTTTTATGTATGATCCATTATCTCTATTAGTCCTTCTCATAATAAACATCATGCTCCAGTAGTATGAACTCTTATTTTAGTACATTTGATGGATTAGGTATGTACATCCTCATGAGAGATACATGGAAGGAATTGTGAACCCATTAGTGGTTTGGTGGAAGAGAAAATTGATAAGTTATGGTCCTGATGTGATCAATAATTTTAAAGGAAAAAATACATCTCGGGATTTGTTTTCCATTCTTTCAATAACTGATAAATTCGTAGAAAATCATTCTCATAAACCTCAAATTCGATATCACGTTGATGATTATAAGAATAAAAATTTTACCAAATTGTGATTTCATTATGTGTTGTTAAATTTATCTAACCTTGTATTCCATTTTATAAGATATCTCATGTTCTAGTAGATTTCTTTATGCGACTTTATTCTAATAAATTGGATTTATGTACTTATCTAAATAAAGGGAAACATAAGGGTTCATCATAATTATTTAGATAAAGTTATTATTGTAAGAAAAATCAAATATAGGTAGGTATAGATCCCAACCACCTTTCAAAACCATATAAAAATATCATAGAATAAATTTAAGTGTATGAATTTTTTTCTCAAACTAACCATCTATCTAAGGATGATACTCAATGTCAAAACTATAATCTGTATCAAGACCATTCTTAATACTTTATCATAACTTTGAGTTAAACCCCACATCCCAGTCAAATACAATTGAATGTGCTACTCCATGTAATATTAAAACTTTCTTAATGTATATCCAGTCAAGATGTTCTAGTGATAAATATTAACTTATAGTGATAAAGTGTGATGAATTTTCAAATTGATCAACTAAAACCCATATATAATTACTATCTTTAGATACTTAGGGTCTCTGGTGAAAAAATCAAGGGTGAAGTTTTCCCATTTCCATTATTGTGTGAATAATGGATTTACCATCCCCTTATAATTTGGTATCTTATCCTTCAAATAATAACATTCAATGTACCAGATTACGTACCTAAAAATATATCTTCATGTTTTCTTTCCAAAAATACACTTTCACATTGTCCAATGGTAGGCATTACACCCCTGTCATCCGTCATTTTTTGGGTTTAGGCCTCGTGGCATTACCATATGCTATAGGTTGTTGCTTGACATGCGGTTTATCTTTTCCCAAAACTATATTAATATAATTCTCAAATTTTAATATCCAATATTTACATAAACATCAAAGATATGATAAACCCTAAATGTTATCAATACCTTTAATATTATTACCCCAAAATTTAAAGGTATTCTTCCTCAAATAACCTTTTCACTAAAACATATATAAAACAATATGGTTGTGTTTTCATAAATTTGTCTCAAAAATTTCATTAATCTTGGTAAAATCCCATCACACAAAACCTAAATTGGGGTTTCAATGACTTCGAATTTATGATCAACCAGAAACTTTTAAACCAATAATGTAATCCATAACTCTTATGTTAATATTACATAGAGACATATATTCATATAAAAATATTATAACCCTAAGATGTTTCATGATTCCTATAATAAAATACCATTGTTATAATACTTCTATAACATAATTATTGGATTAAAGTACATAAATACTTCCACCCTTTTACATAAATGATTTAGTATAACATAGGTTTTTTCTAGGTATATGGGATAACCCTTAGTTTAGGGCATTGAATAAGGTATTTCCCAAGTTACCCACATATAATACATTGTATTAAATGGAAATTAGTTCCTTTATAAAATTTATTTCAACATTTAAAACATCTTAACCTCCATTTGAGATATTCTTCTAGGTTATTTTACCAACCTTATTGACATATAGGAAGATAAATCTTCTTTACTGTTTTTTAATTACCACATGAACATTTATAAAATTCAATATTCTTCTTATTTTATTCTTTAGAAATATCACTAGATTTAAAATTTTGAATCACATGCTACGATAAATGAGTATAAATAATCCCAATAAAATTATATATAGTCTTCATCCTATTTAGTTTCTCATTGTCAAAACATTGTACATCAGATTCAGGGTTAACATGGTTTTTTTCGTTTTTTTCCTTTGATTGAAACCAAAATGCATTTTGTTGGAAACAATAATAATGTATAAAATCACATGATCATGAAAAATAACTTGTTAGATGTCAAAAGCAAATCACATTATTTTTAATCTATGAAACCATAGGATTAAACTAGGTCATTAATGGTAATTATTCAAATCTGTTATGATGGTTTATAAGAAGTTTGTTAATCTCTAAATCATATCCCTTTAGATTATCAACCTAGGTGTGTAGGAAGTCTGGTTTTTATCCACCAGGTTATGATCGAGTCCCTCTCAATTCACCCGTTTGGAAGTTCTTACCCCTATGTACCTCTATGTTAGATCCAAATCTACTTACAGTATCTAAACATGGATTTAATTTCTTAGAAACCAATGGCTCTATCCTTTACCAAAATTATATGCCATTTTATTAAAATTTAACTCATCCTTAGACTTATCCATACACATGTACCTAGATATATACTTAGAAATATATATAGGTGTCTCTCTAAAGTTTTTTCATCCTAGATTACAAAGGTTTGTTAAACCTTTTCCCTGATACCAAATTAAAATCCCCAAACTTCTCATACATAACTATAACATATTAAAATATGAACATTAATAATATAAAATAGTGAACAAGACCAAAAAAATTTAGTTCTTAATCCTTTAAAAAATTGGACATGTAAACAACTGATCCATAAGCAGAGAAAATCATTTCCCACTTTTTTTCTTAATAACTTGAACCTTTATTATATATGACAAACATATTACCTTTCATCATAACCTAGGGAATATAAACATAATAAAGGGTGAGATCAGATGCTCATTTAGGGTAAAAAAGAGAGATATCAACATATCATGTTCATAAAGCAATGATAACACCAGAATAACATTTTAAAACTATATGCTGCTTGTCACATATCATTAACATGAGTAATGGAATAAATATTTCTAGTTCAAAATAAATTAATCATAATGGAATAAAATATCATGTTTCATGAGAGCATAACACTAGAATAAGGCATAGATTTGTGTAATATATATAACCACGGAAAATATTATGTCAAATCTACCCACCAGGACATTAATTACATGTTAGGCTTTGGCTAACCACCCATATACCTCCATTGGGCGTGGGATAACCTCCTGTGTACCCGCTTTTTGGCTTGGGATAACCTCCTGTATACCCCTTTTTAGGATTGGGATAACCTCCCACGTACCCTATTTCAAGATATGGATAACCTCCTATGTACCCCATTTTGGGAAAGGGATAACCTCCTATGTTCCACCTATTTAGAGTGGTATAACATATAATTTATACTTTTAGATCATGTTACATTAATCATTACCTAATTAATTTTATTGAGATATAGTTCTCATCCATCATATAATTCATACATCTTTGTTCCATAAGATCATAAAATAGTATTCATATCATAATCTATTAAATGAAATAGGTTTCATAAATATTTCATCATAGAATAACCCGTGGAAAAATATGTGGGCTTTCTATGTATTTTATCATGGTATAACCCATAGAAGAGAAATGGGTTTCACAAACCTATTGTTGTCATTATCATAATAAATTTATAGAAATAATGAGAATGGAATCCTTAGATTATATCATTATTAAATCATAAGTAACATCAATATATTTTATCTTAGATTCCAAATGATTTAGATACATAACTTGGAACATTTATTAAAGGAAATAACAATTCTTTGAAAACAACTTCTTTAAAATAATTTTTTTTTTAAAAAAATTTGAAAATAATTTTATTTGAAAATAAAATTTGAAACATATAAATTATTTTTAAAAAAAATTATTTTTTTCATGAATGAGGAAAATATATTTCATTTCATACACATTAAAACAAATATTCCATTCACATTTTTTGTAAAAAACAAATGGGAATTTTTTGGAAAATGACACAAATATTTCCTTAGAGACATTTATTAAAAATTCAAACAAGGGTAAATGAATATTTGATAAATCATTTGAATAATTTATGAAAACAAATTTAACAAAAATTAGATAATAATTTCATTTTAAGAAAAGGGATTTCCGATCAAATATAAGAATAAAGACGATTTCTCATAAAAACATTATTTTGAAATCTTGAGTACATAAATAGAGAAAAAAGTGGGAAAATATTTATTCTCATGAAATAACTAATGGATAATGAAATAAATTCGTTTATTGAGAGATATATTATAATATTTCATTATTTGAAGTATAATCATGAATAATCTTGATAAACGATACAATTGCATCAAAAAACCCTTAAAACATTAGTGACATTGAATTGTAAGATACATGAAGGAATAAAATTAAATTAAACAAAAAATATCATGATAATAAATAAATTAATGATATTACATGTCAAAGTGGATTTATATACACCTCATAAAATAAGATATGGGAATAATATAATATATGTCTCAAAGAAGGAAAATTGAGAGAAAAATACCTTACTATATGGGTATCTATTGAATCATAAACCCCATGAAAGAAAGATAGTAAAATTTTTGTGTAAATACAAATAATTTAAATAATATTAATCATAAAATAAATTTAAGATCATAATATACACCACATAAAAGAAACACCTGGTGAATATGGCATGTATCTCATAGAAAATAAAAGTGATACGAAAATCCCATACCTTAAGTCTCAAATTACATCATACATAGTTGAAACTCATGTATAAAAAATATATGATTACTATAAATAATTTTTAGAACCATAATTATATATATCATTCCATATAGGATTTTCTAATTACCATTTATTAACTTTTTATTACCATTTCATTATTAAAATTGTGTTTTGGGTAAAAAAATACATCGTTTTTTTCATGTGTGTTTTTGTTTGATATTTTTAGTCCTATTACTTTGATAATGGGGATATAAAATCCAAAATTTCGATCATTATATAAATATAATATGTATTATTTATATATTTTTTATCGTAATCCAACAAAGTTAGAGATATATAACAAAATACACAGTTCATGTTGACAGTAGGTAGTACATAAGCATGAATGTTGTCTCTATTTTCTTGATTGATGAAATAAAATAAAGATAAATAATATATTATAATTAAATAATAATTTTTATTTAATATATATCACATATATTTATTAAATTTACCCTAATTATCTTCCAATAAATCATTAGTGAAAAATAAATCACTTCAATTCACGAGGCGGTAGTCTTTCGTATACACAAACAATATTATTGTATCCCCCATAGAATGGAAAGTAAGAAGGTATATATGGTATCCTAATTAAAGGATTTTAATTATGTTTAAAATAATATATATATATATATATTCATTTAATCTATCCTTATTACCATCTATGTAAAACATAAATGAAAAACACATCATATCGGTTCGTGAGACGATAGTCATTCATTCACATAAGCGATATTATTATTTTACAAAGGGTTGGTAGATAAGAAGGTAGATGTGGTATTACAATTCAATAAGTATATTAATATTGTAAATATAATATATAAATACTAAATCCATCATTATATCATGCTGTCAAAGTTGGTGATAGAAAGAGAATAACATTGGATTGTGGGAAGGTAGTTTTTCATACACACGAATGATGGTTTTATATCCCATTTGATGTGAAATGGGAAGGAATTGTGTTATGAAATTAAAATAATAATATATAGTCATCATCATCCAACAACCCGGAGGCCATTAAATTTTTTTATTATAAAGATAAATCCCCCTTTTAAGGGAGTAAGGGGGGAAACCAGACAAACATCATGACTTAAGATAATCACACCCAAAGGTCCTGGAGAAAAATACATACTGACATAATGGTGCTTCCCCTCCCCAGAATTGAACGTGATTAAGCTTTCTACCACTACATTGCTTTTTGGCTCACCAAATTCTTGTGATAAAGCATAGGCCCAATCTGATGGTTGACGCCATACCCTCTCAAAAACCAAATCCAAAAACCACTGAAAAGGTGAACCTCAAGCTCTAAAACCTCATATGGGGCCTAAACCATGTGGTCGAATCCAACTGCAACATCATTCCTCCTTCAGGCTTTCAACCCCTAATTACAACCACCAAACAATATCTTGAATTGATAGTCAATCCACAAGGATATTTTCAATCCACGAGGATTGGTCTTCCTTTAAATCAAAACTCAACAGACTTTCAAATATTCTGTGAGAATCCTCCTTTGATATCCTAATCAGGAAATACTCCTCTAACCGATCTTAATGAGAGTGCATTGGAGGCTCCTGGGATTTTTCAAAATCAGCTGCCACACCAGGAGGGCTAGGAACATTCACCACACCAGGTTCATCCGCACTGACCTCACCATTTCCCTGCATATTCGGAATAGAAGCTGACACGCATGACATCTCCTTTGATTTAATTTTTTTACCTGACCTGGTCTCCATTGGTTTTGTAAGGTACGGGTAATCCTTGCGCCCTTTTCTCTTCTTCCCTGTCATCAAAAAAGCAACCTCCACCTATTGATTGAACTTCAATGACATTCTCATGGTCCTGGGCCAGTCCCTCCAAGCCTGCAAAGTGGTTACAAGTTTGGATGGCCTTCTAGCCCTGACGATGGCCCACGACTCAATGACCCACCATCTCGGTAGGGGTACCATGTGAAGAAGTCAGGATACCACTACCACCCTCGGTTGGCTTCAAAACTATCCCCTCAGGATCCATCACGCTACATGGATCAACTGAGATCCCCTCCTACACCTACATAACCCAAGGATCAGCTGTCTGTTGTCCCTCCACGCCTACTTGAGTAACCTGTTCCAAGAAGACATGACCATTGCTGCCTCCATTAACATCAACTGCCTCCGAAGGGAAAACCTCATGGGAAAGGGCATTCTCTAGGTGAGATATCATCAGACTGATATTCAAGGGTTCAGTACCCGGAACCTCCACTTCCTTCCTTGAAACCAGTGGCTCCTGCTTGGGTCTCTCCATGATGTCCTTCTTCAGAGGATCCACAACCTTCATGACAGGAGAGGGTATTGCCTCTTTCTACTGTGAGATTTTAGAATCTCCCATGTTTCCATCACCCTAGATGGATTCTAACTTTGTATCCTTCTTCTACCTCAAAGGCCCTTGACTTGCGACACATCTGCACCAAGAAACCGGATGCCCGAGATGCCTACAAACTGAACAAAAGTCCACCCATGTTTCAAATACCACTGCCTGTTTACACCTGAATTCATCACCAGCAGTAACCCAAACCCACTCCACTGGTGGTTTGGATACATCCACCTCCACACAAATCCGAGGGTTAATCGGGTGGCAACAGAACAAGTCCTTATGTCATCACAAAGATAACTCCCTACCATGTCCCCTAGCATTTCAATGATGGCAGGGTTTTGAAATGGCAGCGGTAATTCTGGGAAGCAAACCCATAAAGAAATATAAGGTTAATCCTTTTTCAAGTGAAAATTGTAAGTCCAACGGAAGAGAAAGAACCTGTAACTGAGGCATTTGCGCGGAGTAGAGGACAACGCGCGAATCAGGTCATGCTTCGAGGAGAAGCGAATCATCTGATGATGATTGTCAAGAAGTCCAAAAATCACATGGTCTTGTATGTTCCAAAAATTATTTTTAAGTGTGAATTGGAGAGTAGAGGGTGAACCCTCATAAGTGAGGTCAGTGGCACACTTGAAATATTGAAAAGAAAAAGGTGTACCCATGTTTTTCCCATGTAAAAAAGGATCCAAAATGGGCCATAAAAGAAAATTATAGGTCATAAGGTCTACATATATCCATAAATATGGGGTTTTACATGTTTCTAGTAAATTTTACCCCTTTTATTTTTAGTTTACCCCCTAGTAAACCTGTTTTTACTTTATCCACGATAATTAATTTTTACTGCTTTTAATATTTATATTGGTTAAAAATTAATTTTAACTTATTATAAAATATCAATTATTATTATTACAAATATTTAATCCATATTTCCAAATTATATTCATATAATTTGTAACTAGTGATTTAAAATTAATCCCACAAACACAATGAAAAAGTGGTTTTCTAAAGAGAAAATGTTCAAAAGATTAAAAACATTTAATATCAAAATTCAAAATGAAAATGATTGTGATGAACAATACTACATTAATATTTACGTAATTGAACTAATTTTACTTTCTTAACCATATTAAAATAATTTTTAATTTTTTATATTCTTTAAAATAAATAACAATTCTTAATAAATCCAATTTTTTCCATTATTCATCAAAAATATTATCATTTCAAAATATAATCAAAAATTCACTACAAGCTAATTTTGATATTTTTCTTTAAAAAAATCCAAGAATATGTTTTTAACTCAATTTTCTAAAATTTTAAAATATTAATTTTAAAATATTTTTGCAAAAGGTTAAAAAAACATCTTTCTTGAAAAATAAGATTTTAAACATAAATTTGGTTTTTTTTCTTATCTATTATCTAGAAACAATATAAGATAAATGTTAAAAAACCTGTTGAATATATATTATATTAATTTAATTATAATAATTCACCAAAACTGTTTTTTATTTATTTAGGTGAAACACGTTGATGAGCATAAAAATAGTTTTTCATAAACAGATTTCATTTATTCTCAAATGGTTTTTTATTTTCATTTCCAATTATTTGGTCCCAAAAAAATTTATTATATATACATTAAAAACTATATATTTTGGTAATTCATTAAATAATAGTCATACATTCAATTCCAATGTCTAGGTGATAACTATCATATTAAATATTAATATTTTCATATTATGTTATGTTCTTTTTAAACTTGTTTTTGCATGTGATGCAATCTAAAATTGATGTTACACGTATCAAAAAATATCAAAACGATTAAGATTATTTAATATATATACTTCTTGTAATATCATTATGTTACATCCATTATGATAATATCTCTTTACAAAATTTTATTTTTTTATTACCAGTGAACATTTCTTTGAATTGTTTCCACATCTTATGTAATGATGATTATCCAATCACTTGAATGGTTTTGAGTCATCAAAAAAATAATTTAGGAACACATCAAATATTCCAAAGGATGGAATGGATATCTGGGTAAAATAATAACCATGTTTGAGGTGTTATTCTCCTAAAATATCTAAATTATTTTAGTCGATTTGACACCATATGTTTGGCTTAACCCTTAGGGTCAACAAACATCCATACCCAAAATAACAAGGGTCTATAATGGGGGTTTTTATCTATATAAACAAAAAAATACAAGATTATAACAATAAATGAACATTCATATAAACTCAATGAATGTCTAACATAAAAACAATGTATATTAAATTTTAAAAGTAAATAAAAAAACTATTATACACAAAATTGTATGGTTAAGATTAGCGTAATGGAGAAAAGAGAGAGTTCCTAAAGTGTAAATATTGTGATGAACCACTCATAATAGACCCTATGTATCTCTTACACACACCCTAAATAGAGAGAAAAAGGTACTACCAATTCCTCACGCTCTATGTGCAACTATCCCCATCCTCTAGTGCATTCACCTTACCTATATCACATATAAAGTGGTTAGTGCATGTCCCATTGGGGGAGTGAATAGTTTAATTTTATTAAATCAGTATATTGTCACAACCCAATCCATACATACCTTTTATAAACTCATGTTCATATAAGAAATGGTAAAGTGATTTAGTAATAGAATAATTAAGGAAACAATATGCTTGTCATAATTTAATTTATAGCACATATAACTAAAAATTTAACTCCTTATACCATGAGTCTCTTCGAATTTACTTACAATAATTTGGAATAACCCAGTATTGATTTCTAGATGGAGGTATAGAAATATTATTTTTATACAATATATGAAGATTCCTATATTATGTTAGAGCATAATATTGTCTCATGAGATAGGATAATGAATAAAACAAGTTAGGTCCCAAGCTCGTCCCATGGAATACAGTGGATGGGGTATAAAAGGTTATGGAACTATGAGCCCATCCCATCATTGTTATACAATCAATTTTTACCCAAATAGTAATTACATATAAGTCTTAGAAACCTTATATTATGCATACCAAAAATGAATCAATATGTAAAAAGGAATTAAAAATTTGTGTAATCATTTTATATATGTTTCCTTATAACGTTACTTTTAAAGAAAAATTAAGTAATAATTCTAGGAGTATTATTGGATAATTTATTCATGAAATTATAAATATAAATTTATTCTCAAATATGTTCCATGAAAAATAAACATTGAGATCACCCAAGTCATGCTCATAATCATGTATAAATTCAAAGGAAACTCAAGTGGCCTTTGTAATTTTAGAATATTATAAATAATAACTTCTTAATCGACAAGAAAATTATTTTTTAGCTTCATTATATCGACCCTATATCAATTCATGAGACAATATAAGATATTTTTAAAATAAGACTATGTTTAATAGCATATACAACACACGACACTAGGCTTAAATGAATCACAAAATATTATTATTTAAATTGGATCATTATAACCTAGTTGATGAATTGGTGTATTTGAATATAAATAAATAAATTATAATATATATATATAAATATATTTCCAAATACCCAATTATTTATCAATTCTTAGGAAATAAGAACTCAATTTTAAAAAGTCATTTATGATTCAAAAATACGTTTCATTCAAAAATAATTTTTATTTATTTTTGTGGATAATTATTATAATTAATTCTTGGAACATTAAGAAATTATATTTGATAAAATTGATATCATTTTTTAGAAATTTATATCTAAATTGGTTTAAAGTAAATTCCTAGGAATTGTTCATGAATCTTTACATTTTGGTGAATGGTGAAAAATAATGATTTTTTATTGAAAAATATCTTTTATTTTCAAATATTTATAAGTGAACATTATATTTTGGATTATATTTAATTATTCTTTTTTACAAATTTATTAAACATAATCCAATAAATTTTATTTGAATAATAATTATTATTTAATTTGGTATTAAAACATTTTTTTAATAAAAAAGGAATTTTTCCAAAAAAAATATTTTTCATCAAATTTTGCAATTTTATTTTGAAACTACATTATTCCAATTAAATGAATTTAATTTGAGACAATTTATTCTATATTCAGACTGATAATAACAAATATCTTGTAATAATTTAAAAATAATTCTTGATGGTAATGAATAGTAAAAAATAATGAAAACTTATTACCATAATTAACGTTAAAATAGGTGAAGTGGGGGGTTAAAATTATGATATAATGGTTAAAATGTCCATTAAACTTTTTAAAATTATTATTATGTCCATATTTAGACAATATACCATCGAATATTATATAATTAATTTTTATTGATCCATTTTATATGAATAAGACATTAATATATTTAATGTTTTTAAAATTGACATGTGTGTCCTCTCACCCACTTATAAAAGGACCCCAACTCTAATATCTTTTAAAAAATAAAAAATCCATTTGGATTAGTCAATAACTAACCAAATCCATTAATTATATCCCACATAATTCATTATAGTCCCTGATTTGATTATAAAACAAATATAGTAATGTTTTAGGTATAAACCTAAAGGTGACATCTGAATAAGTGGTATCATTATTAATCGATTTTTTTATTTTATTTCTTATTATACCTCCTTAAAATATAATTAAATCATGATTGAATAATAACACCAGAATATTGCATATAAATATATGTTTTTATGTTAATTTCATAATAAATATTCATCTCATTCTTCTATTATGTGGGAAATGGAACCATTTTTCGTGTGTACTGTAGACTATCGCATCATGAACCAATGTAAAGACTCAGCTCACACAGGTATACTTCTCACGAAGAGGGGAGGAGATGATTAGATGTAGCCTCTGAATCATCTCCTCTTCCAAACCCACGTAGGATCCATGTATAGAAGTCGTTGCTGCTGAACCCATGTAGGATCCA
Organism: Viscum album; assembly: GCA_963277665.1. Classification (NCBI taxonomy): domain Eukaryota; kingdom Viridiplantae; phylum Streptophyta; class Magnoliopsida; order Santalales; family Viscaceae; genus Viscum; species Viscum album. The sequence continues at coordinate 375,738,991 of OY728163.1, read as the reverse complement.
AGTACAGTAACCATCGCTGCTGAACCCACATAGGATCCAAGTATAGTCATCATCACTGCCGAACCCACGGAGGATCCAAGTAAATTCTTCCTCGCTTCTGAACCCAGGTAGGATCCAAGTATAGTGGTTATTGTCATCGTAGCCGCAGCCAACTCTAGGGTTCCCGCACACAACACGCTCGATTCCTATGAGGCAATAGTGTTAAGGGTATTGAGTGTGGTTATCAGTCCAGGGAGTCCGGTGTTGGTGCGGCGGCTGACGTATCCATACACCAGGACCCTGACTACCGATTTCTGACTCAATGCACGAAAACATTGATTGCATGTGTGTTTCAAATGTTTTCTTAGTGATTACTTTGTTTCAACTCACCAGGTATACTGTATTAACCATGGAGCACCTGTTTCTTTTCAGGAGGCCCCACGATGACTGCTAGCTAGGGTTCTGAGTTACATGCGAGATGGAAGCCCACCGAGTGATGAGACCTCGGTGCAGGGCCCCATCACAGTGGAGGCACCAGCGGTACCACTACCCACTGGGCCACCGATACCACCAGCACTAGAAGCAGAGAGTTCATGCCGACTGAACGCGTTTCACGAGTTCCATCGGGAGAGGCCTCCGAGGTTTTGAGGCCATACAGATTCCCAGGAAGCAGAGTACTTGATGGAGGCGATTGCTAGAGTTTACAACATAGTTGAGACACTCGTAGAGTAGATGGAGATCTTAGCTACTATTCTATCTCAGCGAGTGACCATGAGGATGGTCCAATTAGTGTTGAGCCTACGATATGTGGATCGTTGCTCGATATAGTACCTTCAAGTAGTGTGCCAGCTATATCACTGCCCGTTGGTCAGTAGTTACAATCGACGGTACCGGAAGAGGACACTTATAGACTTAATGCCTTAAATGTGTTTCTGCACTAGACATCCCTCAAGTTCCTAGGGGAGCTCGACCAACAGGCGTTTGAGGACTGGATTGAGGAGGTGGCTGAGAGATTTTCGAGAGCTGATACAGTTTCGGCAGGGTGTCATGTCGGTAGTTGAGTATTCATCGAGGTGTACTGGCCATTCCTGGAACTCAATGAATACGAAGAGATCAGTGCTTCAGAGCTCAGACCTCTGAACGAGGTGTGTTTGAGGAAATCCATGCCGCACTTTTTCCTGTAAATCATTCCTACTTATTCTAGGGTGCTAGAGAGAACCATTTTGGTTGAATGATCTTTGGCTGAGCGGATAGAACCAGGTAATGTTAGCAGTGAGAAGCATGAAACTGGTGCCAGTCTCAGAGACTTGAGCATGTAGAATGTTTCGGGAAGAGGAAGTGTTAATGATAGATGAATCTACAGGACAACAGAGGTGGAAGCATAGCTAAGAGAGCAGCCTGAGGTGGTGAAAATTTCGAAATGTTACAACCACCCTCCTTTGTAGTCCCCACTAGGCTCAGGGAGCTGGAGGGAAGGGAAAGAGAATAGCTGCATGCGGTCAAGGAGTGTGACCCAAGGGATCTAGGAATGATTCGAGGTACGGTCTGTGTCTACTACTAGCTACCGTATCAACAGAAATTGATATGAATCATTCCTTCCTTCCATGAATCTTTTCCCAGACCTAGATTTTACGGTTAAGCCGTTGAATTGACCCTCACATCTGGAGATACCTTGGAGAGGAGACTTGATAATCACATTTACGCCGACGGTATGATCTGAACCTTAAGGTGAGAATTTCGGTTGGAACCTCTTGGTGATAGTGTCGAGGCCTTATGATGTTAGTTTGGGTATGGACTGGGCAACCACAGTTCATACACAAATTGACTATATTAGGAAAAAAGGTTGTTTTTTACCTACAACATTGGGATGGGTTTTCCTTGGTCGGTGAAAAGAAAACCCCAGGCAGCACAAGATGGAATCATGCATAAGTGGGTGCAGTCAATCACTCATGAGTCGGCCAGACTTAGATTTGTGCCAGACTTCTCAGAGTTGCTGCACCACTCCCAGCATTGACGAGGAAGGGGAAAACCCTTCTTCTGGTCAGAGAGATTCCAGAAGATCTTTCAAGAGTTGAGACAAGGATTGACTAGTGCACCCATCTTGAGGCTACCAAAGGAGGGCGTTGGGTACATATTTTACTGCAACACATCAGGGACTGGACTCGGGTGTGTCCTGATGTAGGAGCGGGTAGTGATCTTCTATGGTTCATGACAGTTGAGGCAACACGAGCAGAAATACTCTACCCATGACCTATAGTTAGCAGCAGTGGTCTTCTCCCTAAAGATGTGATGACACTATCTGATGGGTGAGCGCTTTACAGTCTACTATGACCACCAGAGTCTCAGGTACATCTTGTCGTAGAGGGACATGAAGATGAGACATCGGCGATGGATCAAGTTCCTCCAGGACTATGAATTTGAGATAGTCTATACTCCTGGGAAGGGGAACGTTGTGGCTGATGCTCTCAGTAGGAGGTCAGGATTTCAGCTACTTGAAGAGGCCACAGAGCAGTTAGCCACTTTGTAGATATCCTTCATGGATAGAGATGGGGAAGCCTTCCTACAGTCCCTCATAGTCACTCCTCCACTACTTCTGCAGGTCATAGAGGCACAACGTGGGGACGTTGACTGTGAGATGCGACGTGCTCAGATTTCCACTGGGCATGCACCTAATGGATTTCTTGAAGGAGCAGAACACATCATTCCCTTTCGGGGACGTACCATGTTACCAGTTGCACTGCAAGAGGAAGTGCTGAGGGAGTTTCACACTTCCCTATAGCGGTACATCTAGGAGTGGCGAAGATGTCCCAGGAACTCAGAAGACAGCATCAGTGGCCGGGTATGAAGAAGGCTGTAGCAGAGTTCGTTTCACGATGCCTCACTTGCCAGCAAGTGAAGGTGGAGCACCAGGTACCAGTAGGCTTGGTACATTATTTAGAGGTTCCGGAGTGGAAGTGGGATGGGATATCCATGGATTTCGTGACGGGGATCCCACGTACTTCCAGAGGACATGACTCCATTTGGGTGATCGTAGAACGACTCACCAAGTCGGGCCACATCCTACCAATCAGAGAGCAGGGATCAGTTGATATCTTGGGACACCTCTACGTTCAGGAGATCATACTACTTCATGGTGTTCCATCGTCTATCATCTCCGATCGAGATGCTCTATTTACTTCTCGTCTTTGGAAGGGGTTACAGTAGGCTTTTGGGACACAACTACGCCTGAGCACTGCCTTTCATCCTCAGACGGATGGCCAGACAGAGAGGACAATTCAGACACTCGAGGACATGCTCCGTGCATGTGTCCTTGACTTTGGTCGTAGCTGGGAGGATCGCCTACCCTTGGTAGAGTTTGCGTACAACAACATCAACCACTCTACCATCGGGATGGAACCTTAGGAGGCATTGTACGACCATCCATGTAAATCACCTCTGTGCTGGACTGACCCTCGGGAGTCAGCACTTGTAGGACCAGAGATGGTCCATGATACGACAGAGAAGGTGCAGATCATCTAGGAGTGGATGAGGACTGCACAGAGCATACATAAGTCCTATGCTGATAGGAGACGGAGACCACTGGAGTTCGAGGATGGAGAACATGCTTTCTTACGGGTCTCACATCAACGTGGATTATGAAGATTTTGTCGGGGAGGCATGTAATCTCCATGATTTATCGGACCATTCTAGGTTCTCAGCAGGGTAGGCGAGGTGGCTTATCGCCTAGCCCTTCCACCTCAGTTGCACCGGATGCACGATGTCTTCCACGTATCTCAGCTGATGAGACATGTGCATGACCCGACGCATATCATTGATCCCGGGGATCTAGACATCGATGAAGGGGATACATTTGCGGAGGTCCCGGTGGAGATCGAGGATTGATAGGAGCGGGTCCTACGTGGATGGTCGATTCCTCTACTGCGCATTCATTGGCAGCACGGGAACCTCCAGGAGAGAACATGGGAGCGGGAGGCTTAGATGCGTTCATAGTACCCTCATTGGTTTCCCTAGTATAAGATGTATCTTTACGGGGACGTAAATCCATGATGTGGTAGTAATTTAATCACCCATAAATTTCAAGGAATTTTTTTTTTCATAAATACTTTGGAATTTTATGAGTACGCAGTTTCTAAGGGAACCTGATTCCGAGGCCCGGTGTGCTCGGAATCAGGTTTCAAAGTGAATCTTGGGTACATTCAGTAAATGAACGATCGGGTTTTTCTATCATTTGAACCGGTGCTCAGAATTGAAATCTGCGGGCCCCGATGAACTCACAGCACCGGTAATTGCTTTGGGGGACCTTTACTGTAATTGCGTTTTCCCGGGAGGGGAAGTTAATTTTTTCGGATTAAATGAGAAGTGAATAAAATTGTGAAAAAATTTTATTTTTAAATCTAAAGGTGGTTTTATCCTACATGGGGAAGTTAGAGTGGGACCCACTAACACCTAACTACCCATGTGAGGATAAATGTGAGGTGGGGCCCACAATATCCCCAACCCTTCACATTCCCTAAAACTCTTTAAACCCCCTCTTAATTATTGTAAACTTCTCAGTACTTGTGAAACCTTTCCACCTTCTCTCTCTCCCCCTCTTAACTCTTTTCAACACACTTTAATCAATTAATTGAACCAATTCAATTAATTAATTTAGTGTTTGAAATTCAAATTTATAAATGCATGGAAAGATTAAATAAAATAATGATAAGCCTTATTTTATTTGGGGGTTGGAAATTGTTGTGTGGGGATTTGGAGAGAGCTCTTGGGTTTCGAAGAACGGTTCATCTCCTTTGTTGAAGAAATGCCAACTCTCCGATGAAGAACATCGACTCGGAGACCCCGGTTTCTTCGTCCTATTCTTCCTCTGCAACAAGGGAGGAGACACCGATGCAGGAACTCACCAACAATGTCTCGCCTTATAATTTTCTCTCTATGAAAAAAACGGGAGACGCCGCTTCCTCCTCGGGCACTTTCCTACGTTGCTTATGAAACCTCACCCCATGACGCCATCTTCCGTGACGTCTGACGTTCGACATCTTTTGTTGAAGTAGGGTGTTTTGTTCCAATTTTTATTTGAATAAAAATTGTTCATTGTGCTTTGTGAAATCTTGTTCATCTTCGGCCAAATGTTATCACCTAACGCGAAGGGCGAGGGCCGAACAAACACGGCCCGAATACCCTCCGTCGTTTCTTGATATTTTTGGAATTGGAAACCGGTGGCGGGGAAAGAACGATGTCGTTGCACCGTGCCAGAAACGTGGAAAAGAAAACTGGCGTCGTCGCGCCGGTTGTGAGGGAGGAACCGCGGCCCACTACACGGGCCGCTTCGGCTGAAGAACCGGCTGGCCCGTCGGACGCAGGAGGGCGCTGCGCTGAGGAACCAGCCAGCCCGTTAGCCGGTCGGGCGAAGCCGGACCGCAGCACCAGAAGGGCGCCGTACTGGAAGATCGGCCGCCCAACCATGTGGGCCGCGTGCGCAGAAGGCCGGCCGGTTTGGGGAAGGGCGGCGCCGTGAGGCACCGCCAGTGCGGACAACCCCCCCCCCCTGCTGGAACCCGCTCGGCCAGTCGGGCCACACGCCCAGCCGGGCCGCGCTGGGCCGTGCCAAGCCGAGCCGCGCCCTTTCGGGCTGAGTAGTGTATTCCTTCGGACCGGTCCAACAACCCTACTAGGTTGGACCCGTCAAACTGGGTTAACCCGACCCGTCGGTCCACTGGGCTAAATGGGTCGGGCCTGTTAATCACTTAAATGGGAATAAGTTAAAGATCATGCGTCTGATCGATGTGTCATCTGCGGCACTAGGACCCTTTCTACGAGACGGTTCTTTTGCGATACTCTAAGTGAGTTTTGTACGACTATGGATATCAGCTGGGTTAGAAATGAGCATATTTCTAACTGGGCCCCCAGAATAGAAAAGTCGTTATGTCTCAGACCAAGCGTCTGATTGACGCGCCTTCTGTCGCACTGAGTTCTTATTGACGAGACTGACCTTTGGGATACATCAACACTGGACTTTGTGATAGTTGATTTATCGGCCCTCTTGGATCGTGGAGCAAGCCCTCTCGGAATCGAGAATGATGTGTGCGGGAACCCTAGTGCTGGTTGCGACTATGACGATGATGACGACTGTACTTGGATCCTACGTTGGTTCGGCATCGAGGATGACTGTACTTGGATCCTATGTGGGTTCGACAGCGATGATGACTATACTTGGATCCTATGTGGGTTCAGCAGTGATGGTTATTGTACTTGGATCCTACGTGGGTTCGGCAGCGACAACTTCTGTACTTGGATCCTACATGGGTTCGACATAGGAGATGATTCAGAGGCTACATCTAATCATCTCCACCCCTCTTAGTGATAAGTATACCTGTGTGAGTTGAGTCTTGTCATTCAGTCATTATCATCGATGTGATTGACTTTCTTTCCTATGTGGACTAGGTTGTCATTTCTTGTGTGGATTGGGTTATGCTTTCCTGTCTGGACTGGGTTGTACTTGGGCTCATGAGTTGGAGCCGAACTGGAATTGATGACTTAGGTATATGTATGGGCATATACCTAAGTAGATTTTTTTGATAGTTTGTGTTGTATCTTTACTTTGTGGTTTATCCTTTGTGGATTCTCAGATACCTTCGGGGGTTTTGGGGTCCCTACTGAGTATCATATACTCCCCCCTGCATGGGGTATGTCTGCACTACATTGTGTTGGATGCAGTTGATAGACATCACTGATCTAGGGGGAGTCTTGTGGAGCGGGACGATACCTAGAGATGGACCGCTTGGCCGGACGTACACGGAGTGGACGGCCGGACCCGAGGAGCTGAGGAGACCATTTGTACCCACCCTTCAGGTGGGATATCCGGAGGACGACTCAGTGGTTGCTGGTTTACTTTACTACAACAGTTCTTTCATTTCTGTTGTACAGTACTTTTAGTTGAGTTTGTATTCTGGCCCATTTACTTTCCCGCACTTACTTTTGTACTCAGTTTACTCATGTCAACAAGGTGCACCTTCCATTTCGGGAGCCTACATGATTATAACTCCATAGTTAAGCGTTCTTGGGCTGGAGTAGTGATCAGGATGGGTGACCTCCTAGGAAGTTTCTCAGGGTGTGTGTGAGGAAAAAATATACTGGAAAGGGCATGTGTTGGCATGTGGGGACTATCATTAGTCAGATAACCCGTTCGGGCACATGTGTGGGACCTAGGGTGGGGCCGACGTGACTGCGGGGCAACTGGTGGGTGGGGCCCAGTTGTCACATTTGGTGTCAGAGGTGGTACCCAGCCTTAAGTGCGGTGCACTGCCTGGGTCGAGAAGTAGGGCCCACAATGAGGACGTTGTTCTCTAAAGGGGGGTTGATTGTAACACCCTCGAATGATAAAAGGTTAAATGACTAAATGATATGACTCATGTCAACAATGTGCACCTTCCCTTTCAGGAACCTACCTGATTAGAAATCCACTGTTAAGCGTGCTTGGCCTAGAGTAGTGATCAGGATGGGTGACCTCCTGGGAAGTTTCTCAGGGTGTCTGTGAGTGAGGACAAAATACACTGGAAAGGACATGTGTTGGCATGTGGGGACTGTCTTTAGTCAGATAACCCGTTCGGGCACGTGAGTGGGACCTAGGGTGGGGCCCACGTGTCTGTGGGGAAACTGGTGAGCGAGGCCCAGTTGTCACAATATATTTATTTAAATAATAAAATATTTATCATTATGTAAATATAATATTCCATTAATTTTATTACATTTCTATCAATTCAAAAATGATAATTTCATTCATATAAATGTGTTGATTACCACCACCATGAAGTGATGGGATTATTTTATCATCAACACATCACAAGACTACTATATATAAGATTATGTAAATAAATAATACTAAATTTATTATTTAATAATTATCTAATAAATTTAAAATAATACTTACCTTCTTTCCATCATGCTCTTTGAAAAATGGAACCATTCCATATGTGTACATACAACCTACCATCTCCATTATTGTGACATAGTTTATTTTTCATAACCATAATTCATGGTTGGTTTCAGAAGTATAATTTATAAATAAATATGATTATTATTTCATTATTGTGTACAAATTTTCCTTTTCAACATGATCAATATAATGAAAATATTTTTAAATTATGAACTGAACATCGTCAGAATACCCAACGTCCACATAAATGATTAAATAATTAAATATTTCCTTGAAATAAATGAACCAAATGGTTTAATGAAAAAGTGATAAAATTGTGAAAGGTAATTAAACAAGTAATAATTGATATAAGTTTATTATAGAGAAGGTAAATGAAATACAAATAAATTCCAGTCTCTAATTGAGAGATTTCATCTCAAGTTCTCTTATTTGAGTCATATTTTAATTTTATCCACCTAAATTATTTTAAATAGATCATATGTTTCTCATTTTAAATATTGTATCATAAATCCTTCATAATTCGTGATATTGTATTTTAAAATAAAAATTATTTCATCTAAGAATATTTTACATTAATGATTCCAAGTGGAAAGTGGTTTATTAACATAATCTTTGTTTATTGGCTTATATAAATTCTTCATAGAAAATATTATTCCATGATTATATATGAACTAAAATATAAGTTACTTTATTATGTATATAATATTGTTTTATATGGATTTAAATATGTTCAAAAAATCACTTAATATATTAATTATCACCTCTATAGTAATGATTATTGCAATGGTTTTCATTATGTCTATCTCAGTTTCATAAGACAAGACTCATACTATGCACCATGATTTACTTATATAGTTTAGTTACTTCATAAGGAATGTTTTTTTATCATATTACCAAATTTAATTTATGGGATTAACCAATCCATATCATAATCCTTCTTTTAGTTACATTTGATTCAAAAAATACCAAATATTTCAAGGCCTTATGTTTCAATCTTCTTATTTTTCAAGATTGTATTTTTTAGGGTTCCTTTAGAGGAAATTATATTCTTTTCTTTTATTAATCCAAAACTCTATTCTGTTCATCTGGTTATTAATGTGTTTTACATGTTTATTTCACATTTCCTTCCTTATTTATTAAATAACAAACAAGAATGTTCTCTATAAGTGATACTGATCTTGTACCTTCTTTTGGATTTGGAGTTTTTTATTCTATATCCGTGATTTCTAAAATATTTTCAAGAATTATATTTTTAAAAAATAAATGATTTAATAAAGTTATTATAAATGATCTTTTACCTTATTTTAAAACTTTTATAAAGGAATATTCTATATGTTTTTCACAATGGTACCTTTTTACTCTTAGTAAAAAAGTTTGAAAAGAATGTTTATTTTTAACATTTACGACATGAATAGATTTTCGCACTATCCTGATTTTTCTTTTGTGCAAGGATTCTTTTTTTGTTTCCATTTTTAGTTTCAAATTTAGTACTTTTCTCGATATTTTTTTTGAATTTAATGATTTTAATGTTACCAAAAGAATAGTGTATTTTCCCATATTTCTAATGATATGTTTTAAGAGTTATTTTAAAGGTATATTCATCTATTTAAGAATATATTAATGATAAATATTCTTCACTTGGAGTATGATCTTATGATACCATCCATATTATTTATCTGGATGAATTAATTTTTATTTTTTAAAACATATTATCATAAAACTCATTTCTTTTCTACAGGTAAATCATGTTATAAAGGAATGAAAGTTGTTGTTAAAATATTGATGATGGAAATTAAATTTTACTTATGTTATATTCATGTAATTGTTTTGGATGTTATTCATGAGGATGATTAAACCCAATACATATTATACGATGGGTGATCCCCACAGAAGTGACACAACTGATGAGCCTGATACCGCTTATATGAATATTCGAGCATGTTATATATATTCAATATATTGGGTAATGTTCATTGTATCAATAGGAATGAAAGAGGGATTTCACCATGGTGGTTTATCTGATTGATTTAACTGGTCTCCATTTATTTCTAACATGTGCTGTGAAATTTAATGTTTCAAGATACAAACAATTGTTATTTATATTTATAATGAGTTTTAAATGGTTCCATTTATCATGAATGATATCACAAGTATTGTGATAATTTACATCTGATTAATATTTCATTTTTAAATTCTTTATGAAATTTTACATTTTTAATGATCAACATTTTTATGGGTGTGAATTATCTTATGTTATGCTCATGTACTTTAATTATTTCAGCATACCATTATTAAAATATTATTTGCACTGATGACATTCAATTTTTAATGCTTATGTCTACCATTAATGATCCTTTTATCTCACCCTTATTTTGTTTTCTTTTCCGAAAATATGAATAATGATGCTAAATGATTTTTCTCTATAAATGTTTCATGTGTGAATAGTTTTATTGGATATTTGGATGACCAAATATGGAATTTGAAATGCAAGATATAAGTGAAAAAATTTCTCATTTAAATACATGGGTTTTTTATATAAGAGTTTATCCTAATAATCTAAAACTCTAAACCTAAAATTTCCTTGGTTATTAAGTGATCTAACATATACTATTGATGGTGTATGTTTTGGTAGGTTTAAATTGGGTTTTCTTTATCGATATTAAATCTATAAATTTAAATATTATGTTTAATGTATTGGATCTTGGTGTGTAGGTTAAAGGCTCTTACAGTTTGTATCAAATTAGGTTTTATGAAAAAATTAGATATTATGATGTTTTAATATGATTTTAACTTAAGATTTATGTATATCATGATAATTTTATAAATTTACGGTTCATTATAAATTCAAATTAATTGAAACCCCTTTAAGGATTTTGGGGTGATTTGAAACATTGATTGGATTTAAGAACAATACAGTATTGAGGTTTAAATAACCCAGTTGGTTAGTATGTGATTTTATTTTAAGTTAATTGTGCTATATCAAATAGTGGGGTATAAATAATCTTGATCGTTGAAAAGTGATTCATTAACAATGTGATATTTTCAAATATATTTATGGACTAGATAAGCATTACCTTTCATGTTAGTATCTAAATTTTATTCATGTTATTTTTTTAAAGTTCACTAAATTATAAGATTATATAACCCTCCAGGTTAACCCATGAGGTTAAAACATTCCTTAACATGGAGGTTATTGAGGTTATTTGGGTTATAAGGTTGTTTATTTCTAGAATGATCTAATTTGATCTTTTGTTATTAATTTTAAATATTAGAGATTAATGAATTATTTTTTCATATGAAGGTTTATACATTTTAGATATTATATTACCTTATGATAACTATTTCAGTTTTCATTATCATATAATGATAGGAGGAAAAGCTTATCATCCTTTGGTTGATTTTGTGATCTGATGGAAGTTTATTTTTTTTATTTAGGTTTGAAATATTCATCTTGAATACTCATCATCTAAGGAAAAATATGGGATTATTGTGGAATTTGATTAAACTATGAAATCATAATTTTCAAGTAAGTATATTTCCATGTGTTCATAGTATAGATTTTAAAATAATTCCTCAACTATAGGAAAATAACATTAAGTTTTTTTATCATATTACCTTCATCTCTTATAAATCGATGGTCTTTTAATGCCTTATTGATTTACAGTCTTATGGTTATCAACTTTCTCATGATCATTCACTAACTTGGGATCAATGGTCTCTATCACTATTTATAGGTATTTTGACATTAAATTTCATCCATTTCCATATTTTCACTCCCCACTAATGATTTAAAAATTGTAAATAGTGTAAATTTTATTTAATATGACCTTATTTATCTTTCACTATTTTCATGAGAAAGTTATATTAACACTTTTTATGATGTGGGTTTTCAAAAAAGTTATTTTTCAAATGTAAAACCCTTGATAACCAAGCTCATGTTAAAATTTTGAGGATTAAATTTATTAAATGGGGACTAATATAACTCCCTGATATTTAAAAAAATGAATAATATGTTTGATATTGTATAAAACAAGTAATACTAATCCTAAATTAACAAAATATATATAATTATTTAAATATAAACATTATAAAATAATCATTGGATTGGTGGGTATGAATATAAATAAATGAATTATGAAATATATAAAAATGAATATAAATTTCATACTCAATATAAATTTATTTATTGATTCTTAGGGAACGAGAACTAAATTTTCAGTAAATTTATTTTACGCTTCAAGAATACATTTTCTTCAAAAATGAATTTAATTAATTTTTGTAAAATAATATTACAAATAATATATGGGTATTTTAGAAATTATATTTTATAATAAATGATATAATTTCTGATATCATAATTATAAAATTATCTTTGGGTGAAATTTTGATTATTTTTTGAGATGTTTGAGTTTTCACTGAATTGTGAAAAATAAATATTTTTTATTAAAAAATGTCATTTCTATTCAAGTATTTATAGGGTAAAATTACATTTTAGATTAGTTTTAAAGTTTAATCAGATCATTTTAATTAAAAATATTCCAATAAATTTAATTCTAATCCAAATTATACATGAATGTTTTATAAAATCGTTTTTACACTTAAATAGTCATATTTCAATAAAATCGTTTTTCCACATGTTTTGAAGGTTTAATATTAAATTAAACTAATCTATTTATGAGAATTTAATTAGATAAAATAGATTCCATATTTCATATCCTAATAATTATTGTTATTTAATAATTTCAACATATGTTTTTCATAATGAATAGTATAAACATTAAAAATTGATTTCCACAATAAATGATAAAACGGGTGTATTGATGGTTAAACTAAATATATAATGGTTAAAATGACATATAAACATGTCTATATTCTCTTTTAGTGTAATATTTTTACCCTATACCATATAATTTTAAAAAATGGTACATTTTGGATCCATTTGCAATGAATAATACATTAATATATTTTAATCTTTTTAAAAGTTCTATGTATGTCATATCCCTCTCTTATTAACAGGAAACCCCTATCCTCTAATCTATACACATAAAAATATTTTTTTGTCCAATACCTACCTAAATAACTTAATTTAATACCTCACCATGTTATAGGGGCCCTAGTTCGATCAAAAAATTGTCTTCAAGGGTTTTTGGTATAAACCTAAAGGGGTCATCTATAGAAGAGGCATTATTCTTAACCGAGTGTTTTTGTTTTATTTTTTATTATACCTACATAAACTATTGTTATTAATTTTTTTAAATAATAAAAAAATTATACTAAAAATACTATGCTTTTTTATTTTAATGTAATGACCTATATCTATAACCTTTTTCCATCAAAAGGGAAATGGAACCATCATTATTGTGTACAGAGGACAACCACGTTGAAAACCGATATAATTCATTTTCCACCATCACTTCTCATAGTGGGATATAATTATGGATTTAATTAATATACAAAATATTTATTACATATTTATAATTTTGTAAATTTAATATTACACCGATTTTCTTAAATTTCCATCCATTGAAAAATGTTAACGTTGCTCATGTGTATGTGTGGATTGACACCTCCATGAAGCGATGTGAATCATTTTTCATCACCACATAAAAATAATTCTATATATAATTATATATAAATAAATAATATTATATTTTTTATATAACAGTATTTATATAAATATAAAATAATACTTAACTTATTTCCATCATATTCGTTGAAAATGGAAACATTACCCTTGCGTACGTACGATCTATCATCTCTATGATCGTTATGTAGTTCACTTCTCATAACCATCGGTTATGGATGGTTTTAAAAGTATAATTCTTGAATAAAAATGGAAGATATTTAATGATTATTATTATATATATTATGGATCAATGAACCTTTTGAAATCAGTCAACATAATGAATATGTTATGTAATTATGAGTTGAATGTCCTTAAAATACACAATGTGGACATAAATGATTATGTAATTAATTATTTCTTCGAAATAAATTTAAAAAATGGTTTAATTAAAGACTAATAAACAATTATAAGTTTATTAAAAAGTAAATAATTTTAATATTTATATTAACGAGGGGATTCGGCCTCTGAGCGGCGTCTCCTTCCCATTCCGAGGAGACTAGGGTTTTCCTCATCATCACGCTCCTTCTCTCTTCGGCTGCCGCCGAATCCCGAGCCCTCTTCATCGAGTTCGCCTCAGCGCTTTGGAGGTGCTACGCGGCTGATCTCAACGAGACGGCGACGGCGACTCTTTGAAGTTTGATGACGGAGCCGGTTTGGTCCGGGGAGGGGAGGTCTTCACATCCTGGTTTTTTTTATTTTTCTTCTTGGTTGAAGGTTCCATCTCTGTGATGGATGAGCTTGGGTTTCTCCCTCTAGTGGTGTTTTTTTCTTCGGACCCCTCTGTGCTCCCAGCGGTGGTACAGTGGCTTCCTCTCCTGCTGTGGATTTTCGCTATGGGCTGCTGGGGTTGCTGATTCAGAGTTGCGGGTGTAAGACCGTGTTTTCACCGGCATACTCTCCAGAGCGCTCCGGGTTTGTTCTCAGCAGTTCCGTCGGTCCTATGGGGAGGTCTCAGCTTCTGCTGGTTGCCACTATCCCACTGTGGTTGAGTCGTTTCAGGATCATTAGTGACATTTCCCAGCGATTGGTTTGAAGACTTAGGATTTTCTGGTTCATTTTTCAGTGGTTCTAAGATGTTTGTGAAATCTCTATTATTTTCCATGTTTTCTGGTTGATTTGGCGATGACGGGCGCCGGTGAAGCTCGCTGGCACTCCGGTGATGTGGTACTCGAGGTGGTGCAGGATCACGGCTCGAGGGTTTGGTGATGATGGTGAATAGCGTGATGGGGACGTCGGTCCAGCAGACGAGGTGCTCCGGAATGCGTGATGGCGGATGGCGATGGGATTGAATGTTGAGGGTTCTTGTGGCTCGAGGTTTCCTAGGCTCCTGTAATTTTTATTTTGAATTGAGCTGTTTTGGTTACCGCTTACCCATAAAGCGGGTTTATTAAAAATCCAAAAAAAGAGAATTTTCAGAATATTAACACTATGTAAAGAAGGTGCATAGAAAGTCTAAACTCAAGGTAAGGTATTTTATCTCAATTTCACTTAATTGAGGAAAATTTTAATGTCACACACCTAAATTATTCTATATGGTATATATGATACCCATTTTACATGTTTTATTATGAATCTATCATAATTCATGACATTTTAGGTTAAAATTCATATGGTTTCCTCGAAGGTTATTTGACTAGAAAGCTTCCATGTGGCAAGGAGTTTCTTAATGCAAACATATTTCATTGGGTTATATCACTTATTCATTAATTATATTATCTCATGATTATGTTTAAATTGATAAATAAACACATTAATTCTATAATTAAACTTTTTTTATTTGCATATTTTCACAAAATCACTTCATGGATTAGTTATCTCTTACAAATTTATGAACTTTACAAGGGGTTTCATTGTAATAATCTCATTTTCCTAAGACATGATTCATGTTGTACACCAGGATTTCCTAGCACAATATACTCAATATATCATCAATTAATTTGGAAATATTAGTATTTTAAATTAATTGGATTTATAGTTCCATATCGTACTCTTTCTTTCAATTAACTTTGATTTGAAAATTACCAAAGTGGTAAAAGATTTAAGTTTCAGTCTTCTTTCTATTCCATATTGTTTATGTTAATGATTCATATTGAAGAAATATTATAATCTTATTTTCCTGAACCGTATATTTTTTCATCTGTAGTTATAAATTTGGTTTACATGTTTAGTTTCTACTTCCACCCATGTTAATTAAATAAAAATAAAGATTTTTTTAAGTTTTACGGATATTGTATCTTATTTTATATCGGGTATTGTTCTCCTTTGTATCCATGATTTTGAAAACTTTTCAATTATTGTATTTCACAAACAAAAATTATTTCCAAAAGTTATTTCACATGATATTTAATATTATTTTAAATATTTTTAAATATGAATTAATTAATTTTTTCCTCATGGATCACTTTTTACACTCACTACAAAAGTTTGAAAAGAATATTTATTTTTAACATTTATGACATGAACAGATTTTCCCAATATCATGATAAATCATTTATTTAATGTTTATTTATCTATTTAAATATTTATTTTCAATGAGAATGATTTTATCAATATTTTTTTATTTTTTATTTTTTAAAGGTATTAAAAGAAAAGGGAATTTCCCCTAATTCCACATAAATGTTCTAAATTTATTTATAAAGGTATTTTAATCTATTTCAATATACTTAAATGATTCCTATACTTAATTGTAATTATTTACATTGATTGTTTAAAAGATAATTTCACAAAACCCATTTCATTTCCACTAGTAAATCAAGTATAATGGAATAAATACTGTTGTTAAACGGTTGAAGAGAAAAATGAATTATTATACATCATATATTCATGTATGGTATTTATAAATTATTGATGATGATGAGTAACAATGATATAACTTAATTGATGGGTGATGTAATGACCCACTTTTAAATACAAGGTAGATTTCCGGTGGAATTTTAATTTTAGAAATTTTTGGATTTTTTGTTCATTAAACCGAGCATTGGGATGTAATTATGAGAGTTATAACACTCAAAATGTTAGTTTTTAGACCACATTAAAGGCTTTAGAGGCTCCTCATGTGTTTCGTTGAGTTTCATAGCCATCAGATCATGCAAATTCTAAACCAAAAAAGGCTAATAGGGGCACACAGTTTGGATTAATACATGTGACCCTCTAGTAAAAATCATACTACTGGACAAGTGGAGTTGGAGGTCTCACAAGGTTTGGAATAACCATGTGAAAGGGGTCACATGTCTATGAAGTTTGCTGCATGTTTTTTACATAGGGAAATCACACGGTTTTTGCATGGTTTCAAAAAATGTGTGTATAAATCATGTGACCCCCTTCCAAAGTAGTAGAGGAATCATGGTTGGTACATAGTTTCTCCAACCATATGCACAAACCATTCATCCATGTTTTTAAGGGTGAATTATCCATTTTTCCTTTAGTAATATTTAAACCCCTTTTTCTTCTTTCTTTCTCATCCTCTAGCTATATGAGGCTCTCCCTTGCTCTTGTGGGTTCTATTACTTCATTAACTAGGTTCGGTGATATCTCTATCATCCAAAGTCAAAATAAAGAATTGTTAGCCACGTTGGATCCACATTAGTAAGATCTATATTCATCTTAATTCCATTCCTGATTCCACTTCCGATATGTTGTGTTATTTTTATTTTAGATTATTCACCCTATTTTCAAGGAGGATGTATGTTTCTTCTAGTTCTCTCAACCCAGACTAAATCAAGCCCCAATATTGGATTGTTAAAGCAACCATGGTATAAGGTTGGTATTATATATATCTTTACATAATTTTTGATTGATTTATAGATATTTTCCTTGTTCGACATGCCAGACTATTCCATGTGTCACCCTAAAATGGGTTCTTTGTTTATAATTATTATATAGATTATATATTACTCCCCTTGAGACTTTATATGCAATTATATGAGGTTGAACTCAATTTTTGACACCCCTTTGGGTGTGGTAAGTTATTTTTCATCTTTTATAAAAATTTTAAAATTGGGAGTGCCCTATAATCATTTATCATAATATTTAAATGAATTTTAGACTTTCAAGTAATGATTATAAACAATGAAATAATTTTACCATTTTTTTTATATTTTAAAAATTTTTATTTTTTGAAATGAGTTATTTTTAATGTAATTCCTGGTTTTTCTAGATGAATTGTTTTTAATAATGAAATATTTTATAATAAAACCCCTCAAATGATGTGTGTTGTCTTCTGAACTAAATAGTGGTGATTGGTGATTTATAACATACTTGGACTTATGGAATTTGTGTTTTATTAATACTTATTTTATTATTAGATATATTGAATTATGAGTACATCACCTCAAATGATAACCTCAAATGGATTGAATAAAATAGAATGGCCTTCCTTATGACTAATTTCTTCAAAGACCAACCACCTGGTATGTGGGTTGTCATGACTCGATTATAGTAACCATTTATTTGATTAATGAAATGGGTTTATTATCTTGAATGTCATTATTAATTATGGGTTTATTTCCTTAAATGAATTAAATGGTTTAACATTAAATTAATTTTAAATGGTGGTGAGGCCACACCAATCATTTCATGCTTTATTACATTCCTTAATTGAGTTCTGATAACATTGGATATATTGGGCCTAAGGACTATCTTAAAAGGAAATTACATATTAATATCATTATTATTACACCGTTGATATTATCTATGATAGGGTGGTTGTGGGACTCTTTGGGCATGATGTTTCACTCTCCCTTACATTGGGTGTTGGGTATGATGTCTCGCACCTTTGAAATTATTTTGACGGTTGTCATGCTACACCATGACCCTTATTCTGGTTATTGGAAAGATGACACACTGACCATCTCAAGTGTTGAGAATGATATCTATCATTCAATATGAGATGTCGGGATTATACCCTTTGCATGATCTTATAGATTAATTTAGACAGGTTATGGATTCCTGAGTTATTCCTCATTCCAACCATCTCCTAATATTCTAGGTATATGGATACTTGAATCCCCACATAATTATTCCATATATGTGGATTTAATATATAATAAATGATGTATTTTATTACTATAAATATAGTTACGGATCAGACACTCATTCTGGCCATGTTCCCAACTAGGTAGAGCTACAAGATGTCCTTTAGGAACATGAGATAGCTATTATTTATTAATATAGCATTGTTGATAATTTATTTATATTTTCCCAATGTTTTAACATATATTCAAGGACTAGATTTAGCTATAGACACTGTTGGTGGGATTTTATTTTCTCACACCCTTCTTGAGCCTCAATTGATTTGGGGTACTTGAGAAGACTTTATGTTCCCAGGACCATGGATTATTACTTGTGTTGTCATGCTTGTACATAAAATTTTTGTTAAAGGGACTGAGCTAGATCGTAGGATGATCAAGGAGATCTCCCTTGAGGTTTTTATTCTTTCCTTATCCATGGACTATACTATTTCATGTCTATTATTTTATGACAATGGTTTCAATATGATTATCATCATTGATACATGCATGAATCATTTTATATGGGATTTTCCATCTCATATTTAGTTTATATTATTCTTTCACTACTTTATATTTAATTTTTACTAATTAAATTGTTGTATATTAATTAATTATAGATACACCACTATGATACTCAGATAATGATGGTATAGTCTCACCATTATAACCTCCATAGACCCTCAATACTAGTTGGAAGCCTCTGGCGTATGTGGAGTCATGCTTGAGGCAATGTGGTGACCTGCCTAGCTACTGTTTTTTTAGGAATTTGGGTCGGGATGTTACAAAGTGTTATTATAGCATTATTTTAACAATGTCTTCCTGTTTGCGGAAAGTATATAAGAGACTAGGAATGTGTCTTCACATGGTAAATAGATGTGTCTGAGAATGATCACCCGACCTATAGGAAAATCACTAGTGGATGGGGCTTTGATTGTTTTCCGTGCAATTTTCTACTACTGTGGATTATGATTTCACCTTGAGTGAATGGAATACTTTACACTACATACTAGATCTATGAAATTTATTTTAGTTTTTCCTTTGTCTCGTATAGAAGGGTAGTAGAATTACATTCATTATTATAGGAAAATAGATATTCACATGTCGTGGATATTATATGAAATGTACTTGCATTTGTAGGGTGCCTAGTGATTGTGATGATATTCCTTTTTCTGATTATTACCCTAGTTATTATATACCATGTCAGTTTTATTATGTATTTGAATGGTTATTTTACCTTTTTTGGTATTTCTTTAGCATTCGTATTTATATAACATTATTGGGTGATTCATTTAGCATGTTAATCAGTTGCCTTGATTAGGTAGTTGTATTCCATGTTGCCTAACTATTTATCATGTTTTATTATTTATCATGTTTCTATGTTTATTAATATGTTCCTCTATGTTTACTACTTTTCTAGTTATGATTTTAATATATAATTTGTTTCATTGGCTTAACATACTGGATACGATTAAATGGGTGCCATTTCTCAATTTTAAGGTGTAGGGGTGACTTATAAATTGGGGAAAGGTAACTATTGTACTCAAACCATCTTTTTAGAGAGATATATATATATATCTTGACACCATTGTAAAAATGTAAAATATATTAAAGATTAAAAATTTATTTGAATTGGTTTTGAGTAAATTAGATCTAGTTTGGGGTATATAAAATGTATGGGTGCTTTATAGATTAGGAGATGACAACCCATAAAATTGAACCATTATAAATGACCATTATATATTTTTGAAATGGTTATAAATATAAAATATGATTAATTTTGATCTTATGTGAATGTGTTTCTTATGGTCCTCTTATGTGACTTGACCCTAATAGGTTGGTTATAGTATTTAATCTTGTGAGATAAATCACATTAAAGGAAACACAAAAATTTAAATAGTTGGTGGTTTCTTCTACAAAGACTTGTGACCCAATCATACATGCATGGTGATCTATATAGTAAACATCCTAAATTAGAAACTGGATCCAATTATGTCATTTTGTGTATGTTTATTATGATATAACCCACTATGTGTGTCTTGAAACTTTAATAATTAAACAATATCTATTGGTTTTCTTCCGAATAAACCTTGGTTTTCTTAATGAGACCCTTGTAGGCTGCTTTATCTTTTATGACTATGTAGTTAACAAATCCCAATTGTGAAAATAATTATGTATAGATAAAATGATTGAAAAGAATTTATATGATAAATGTATTAATTATAATGGGATTTCAATAAATTATTACTGTCTAAATGGGATATTTAAAAATACATACATGTTTTTCGTTGAGGCATTAGTTAAATAATGTACCAAGTTCTTTTGTCTTATAATTGGTACTTGACGTTCTGAGTTAAATATTTTAAATTTTGAAATATTTAATGTGAGTGAATGTAATTACACAAAATATAACCTTAGGTGGTATCCATAGTTTAAACCCTTTTGTAGGGGTGTTTTAAATATCTCTATGATTTTCCATAGAATGGAAACATGGTATTTTTTATATGAATTTTTCCCATTTATTATGGGATTAAGTGATAGGTGTAGGGCATAGTAAAATATATTTGTCAGGACCTAGTTTTAGGTTTAATGCATATGATTTTTTAATTTTCTTTCCTAATGTAATTATCACCCTTAGGTTAATGGTAATATGAGGCTATAAAATATGGGAGAAATCTATTTTACGGACCAAATGATATTTTGATATATCCTGAGTAAAACCAATCATTAGAATCAAGGATATGTCATCTTGCTTCTGGACTTGGGTTTGGTGTGTGTTGATATATGAAGAACTCGTTATTTTGTTGAATTAGGGTTGTGTTGACCTCTAATCTTGAGTAAAAATACTCTTAAGAAAATAAAAAACTAGAGGGATAAAATGAATAAGGATAATGTATTGGTTCATGACTCCAAACACCATATGAATCAAGATGAATAATAGATATTGAAATTAAAAAAGAAAATTAATAAACTCAAATCTGAAAATTCTATAATCCTAGAGAACTAAGTTGTGCTTAAGAAAAAAATTAAAAATGGGATCAGGTTATTGATGGTTTAGATAACATAATAAAATTATGGGAACAAATAATAGAGAAACATGAAGGAGAGATCATGATGTTTTGATGAATGTTTGATGATCCTAAAATACTTACACTCTTCATATGATATCATGAATTTCGATTGCTTCATCCAATGAAAACATATGTATGGTGTCTAGTGAAATTGTTTTTACCATCCCATAAGATTAGTTTGTCAGATAAAAATTTAAATTAGTGGTAGATAATGAGTATAAAAATAAATCAAGATAGTTTATGGTAAACCTCAATCACCCACTAACTAGAAAGAAGTAATTTTGTTTTATTAATAGGTTTATCAAAAGGGGTTGTTAGAGTAGGAAAGACACACAAAAATATACCAACAGTTTTGTGATATTTTTGTGGAAATAAGTGATACACAAAATATATGTGTTCTATAAAAAATAGGAACTTTAAGACTCAATAAAAAATATATATGAGTTGATTTTCCTATTATCAGTATGTTTTAATGGTTATTTCTTTTATTATGGAGGATCTGACCATAAATCCATTAATTTATCATCATGAGTATGAAGGGATGTACCAACACAAACCTAGAGTAGAATATCAAAGTAGTTGGAATATTCATCAAACAATTTGGAAACACAAACTAATATTAAGAATTGATATATAAGGAATAATATATATAACTAGAGGTGGATCAAATATATTTTCCCCTTATCTAGGTGTAGTAGTTATAATGGATCAAAAATAGAAAGGCTGAGAAGGATAACATTTCTAAATATTTTTTAATAGAAACTGATAAAGATAGGACATGGATCTATTATAGTGAGTTTACTCCATATATGAAGTGAAATAAATATCTTATCATGGGATTATAGTACAAAAAATATGTTTCCATTCATTTTGGAGAAAATGAGGGTTTGAAAATTATTGGCTCTGGAACGACAAAAATTGGTGGGAAACACCAAAGATGCATTGAATAATAATTCATAGACTATTTTAATCACAACTAAATTGGCATCATTCAATTATATAAATCATGGTATTAATTGAAGTTCAATAATTGGACATTCTCTATTAAAGGAAGAAATGGATCAATTGTTTTACAAGGAGTTCTAAAAAATTAGAATAATTACCTCATTGGTGACAAAAATATATGTATAATATCCAGGGAGGAATAAAATAAATTATGAAACAAGAGGAATATAATTTAATCCAAAATCATATGGATATATTTGTAAATAATTAAGGAGCACAAAACCTCCCTATACTTTTATAATATCACACTCACATGTGTGATACTTGTAATAAATTAAAGATTATTTGAAAGGCATTCAATCTAAAAGAGAAAAGGTTAACAAGATATCTATATCTAGTGAATGTGGATGTGTGTTAAATAATTTCTCCCAGATGCATGGATATGAAATTTTATTATGAATTATTCATTTATGATTATAGAAATATGTCTTGGATGATGGTCATTTCTCATATATTTTATAAGTTTTCGCACATCACTCATTCCTGAAAATTGGTGGAGAAAATTCAAGGTTGAAAATCCAAAAGTTTCATACCAATAATTTTATAGTGTTTTCAAATAATGAAGAATAATAATAACTTTAAAATAATGTGATACTACATCAATTATAAGTAGTAAATACTCCTAGACAAAAAAGGTTCTTTCATAAGAGGAACTAAATTATCAACAACATGTTTCAAACATTTCTCCTTGAGAAGAATCTATGAGATACATATTTGAAATAATTAGTTCTGAAATTAATGTAAATATATAATTGAGAATTATTATGTTATAATTATTAGAAAACTCCATATGATCTATGTTATGGGAAGAAGTTGACACTAAATTTCCCTCTAGTGTTTTGGGTAAATTTATTTATTATCAATAAAAAAAGAACCAAAAGAGTTAATATCCTGGGGTTTAAGGTATATTTATTGGATATTCATCTAAAATAAAGTCATATTAATCCTATAATAAATGTTTGGGATATTGTTTAAAAGCAAAGGTTTAATAGTTTTTGAAAATTCGCAAAATCTACAAATTGTAAAATTGATTTTATAGTAAAATAGTGAATAAAAAGAGGTATAAAGTGTAGATAAGGTTAGTGGATCAATGATATATCACGAGCCTGTAAATTAAATAGATAAATAATCTATTAATGAAGAAATTTTAGCATTTTTATTGGCTATAACAATGATAAAAATCTATGAAGAAACCAATGAAATTTTTTTTTAACCTAACGACCCTAGTTCAAACTCGAAGAATGAAGCCTTAAGAGAAGACATGTTATCTATCTCCGATAGAAACTAAAAACGTTGAATATTTAACTTTGTATGATTTGTTTGGTTAATGATATTCATATGGAACTTAAATAAATTGAAAATAATGGAACTTTGGATTTTTTTTGTCTCATGTTTCTCCTACTCTTCTAGTATCTTAACATGAATATTATTTCTAGATTTCCTACGTTTCTCAATGTAATTTTCACCATCTTCCTTATTATCAATTTATATATTAATCATTATCAGCATTTCAATTTTTATTAGATAAAAGAGAAAACAAACCAGAACCACAATTTATATAATCTTTTTCACATTTTCTAACTCAGTATAATCCTCATTTGGCTTCCTTTCTTCAAAGATCATTCCCATTACGAATTTTTACATCTTTTACATTTTTCCTTATATTTTTCTTTATGTTTCCTATAATTGTGTCATGTAATCGATATAATAAGTATTTTTAAATTTTTACAAAATGGTGGAAAATATTTCAAATAGGGTATTATTGAATCATTAAAAAAATATAGTTTTTTAATCATTTATTAATAAAATTTTTAAATAATGGTAGTAATTGTGTCCTCATGAGATGACTGTGTGGGTTGGTGTTGAAGTTAGAACTATAGTAGAGTATAGATTATAAATATTTTGAGAGGTGGATATATTTATCGAAATACTCTATAGCCTTGAGGTTGAGGATTAAATCATGGTGTACCATGATTTCTATTGACATTTTAATTAAATTGATGATAATTAAATGTTATAATTGGGTTTGTATTTTGATTCATTTTACACCCATTGTTGAAGGTATTAAAAAATTATTGTTCAGGATGATTGTAACTCAAATAATAAGAAACTAATGGTTTATTTTTTCTATTCTAGGTTTACATTTCTAGTAGTAATGTATCCCTACACAAATGTCATAAGATTGTTAGACAAGTGTGAGTGTTGACGGTTGAGGTTACATTTGGGCCACATCTTTAAATTTATCTTCATTTTTTGAAACATATTTCACTTTGGTAGCCAATTGTTTTATCTACTCCACATGATTAATTCCTATCCTTTTTATTCCTCTATCCCTCTTAAAAAATATGCCATTATAGGATTATTCATTAAGGAGTTATTGTGAAACCTATTAGTTTTTTAAAATATGTCCTTTGTCATATAAAGTATCAATAAAGGCTTGAGATATTGGTTCTAATCAATAATATAAATTTTAAATTTAAATATAAACTTCAAGTTCAATTTCTGGTAACATCATTAATAAATAAATTAATTTATCCCACACTGGGACCATGAATTTTTCATTTTACTATGAAAAAATTGAATTCCATTACACGTCTTTATTATCTTCATTGGAGGAAATTATTTTTGAAGAAATTATTTTACAACATGTACCAAGTAGTTATAGAATTTTTTTGTAATACCCTTAACCTTATGGAATCTATAAAAACACTTTTTTGTTTGCATATAATGCATATCTTCAGAAAATTAAAAAATTTCCAAGATGATTTATGTGTTGTGAGCATCAAAATTGTCCCATATTCTGAATAATTTAGAGAATTATAAATTAGATGTTAAATTTATTCCCCTAAATTAATATTTAAACATTTATAAGGGAAACCACATATATGGATTTTTTATAGTAGTAAATGAAAGTTTTATCCCTTGGCACTTGCTATACTCTATCTTATTTTTCTCATAAGATAAATTTAAAATGATTTCATTGCGTAAATCCAGGAAATTGTGAAATGACATGCTAGATATTTAGAAATGGAAAAGGAACCACTCACTCTCAATATTGTGAACCAATATTTATAAAGAATCAATACTCTTTGATTAAGTTATTTATTT
This sequence comes from Viscum album, assembly GCA_963277665.1. Taxonomy (NCBI): domain Eukaryota; kingdom Viridiplantae; phylum Streptophyta; class Magnoliopsida; order Santalales; family Viscaceae; genus Viscum; species Viscum album. The sequence continues at coordinate 375,713,266 of OY728163.1, read as the reverse complement.
TCTTATCATATATCAACTAATATTTTGAAGACAAGATCAACACATCCTACAAACATAAAAAAAATAAAAAAATAAAAATATATAGTTTTAAAATAATTTTTGGATCATTAATAAGTACTTTTTACACTTATTTTTATCAATATTCCTCTAAAATAGTGAAAAAACCTTAATTTCAATAGAGAATAATTAATTTTAAGTAGTGGGTAAATTTTGGGAATTTAATGTTTGATTGATAGTTAGCTAAACTACAGGGAAATATAATTGAGTAATTCTAATATCATACCCATGGGGAGAAAAATTAAATGATCCAGACTTATTTGTAACTTATTATAAACCCTTTAAATTCAATATTAAAAGGATAATAGTATAGAAAACAAAATATAAAATAGTTAAAATAAAAAATTAAATATAATAGTAAGAAAAAAAATTAAAAGCATTGTTTTACATATAAGTTGTGATACCCTTCATTTATAAATAAATTAAATTATTTTTTTATAATGTTGTCCATGGATAAATGAATTCTAATTTTTCATGTCCATTTAATATACCTAATTCAATTAATAACTTTTTACAAGATGAGTAAATTAAACTAAGCTTAGTAATTCTAACCTTAATAAGAAAAAGGTAAATTCAAACTATACTCATAGTTTAATCATCCCAAAAAAAATTATATCTACCCTTAATAAATATAAAAGTAAAATATTTTCTAATGAATGAAATATATTTTTATGTATTAAAGTTATTCAAAATAAAATAAATCTTATTTTTAATGAAGTCAATAAAAAACATAGTACTCATCCTTCCACTCTTGATCCTTTAAGTGATATCCATCCATGATCAAATAAATTTCTATTATAGATATACTACCCGTATTAAGGACTAGGACTAAGAATGTAATAATGGATAAGAATTTAGAACCTGAAATAAAAGGAAAACAATTAAAATATATCAAAATTTCTTTATTTAAGGATTAAAATGACAAAAAAAGGATTCTAGAATGCAATTTTACTTAAAAAAACTAGAGATAACTAAGAGAAATTTAATAAAAAACTTGACGTTATGTGGAAACATTATAATGTTTTGAACACCTCATATTTATAAACATAAAGATATCATAGAGTAGTTTATGTGTATAAGATGTGGTGTTTTTATCAAAGCTGATATAAAAATATTTTCATTATTGAATCTTCATAATGGTGACTTCATTTCATATCTTATGTATCACAGGTACTGAACACGTCATGGTTAATGTATATCTCCCTACTGACATTGAATATATAAAATATTTAGGATATAAAAATTTAGAGATAATATTGAATATTTATATTTAAAATCCATGGCCTGAACATTAGAAATATAATTATAAACTTTACAATGGAATAATGTATATGGTACTGGAGGTTGTAATGGAAGACGATGGGATAGGGATTTAAAATACTTCATTACTAAAGTAATGAAACCTTTTCGTACCTGGTGATACGAGCCCCAGTAGTGGGATGATCATATCATGTAAATTTATTAAGCACAAAATAAATATGAACTAATACCTCATTCTAATCAGTTGTGCATTCAACTTTTAGTCATCACCTGTGAGAGTTTCTTGTAGGATCTGAGCTTAAATCCCTCTATATGGTCCAAAAATTATTCAAGAGTTTTTTCAAACATCAATCATTGAATACTAGGTTCTAGAGGAGAGGTAATATGAATCCTTAAATACCATGATGATTATCTTGACTTCATTCCTACAATTTGAAAATATGTTCATGGATAGATTGATTGGATAGTGTCTTTCTCTCCCATAGTAGTGGGGGAGCAATAATCTATAAATTCTGAATGGATTGATAGAATTTGGAAAGATAGAAAATCTCTTCTTATATAGTGTACATCCCAAATACCCAGAAAGGGTTCCCATACCAACATATATTCGACTCCCACTAAAATGGTGATAAATGACATGTTATGATGAACTAATTGCATCATAATGTCCATTATATTTTTATCATGTAATATATAGCAATGATATTACATGAAAAAACTAATTCATTAATTAAAATAAAAATTGCCTTAATATTAAAAAAACATTGGATATTTAAATAATATTTGTCTATATAATATTTTTCCATATATTCACTTACCTAATTTTTAATTAATTTAATAAATAAATTCACCTGAATTATTCTATACTTGAATAATAATGAATTTACTTATTTTCATATGATTGATAATACTTTCAAAATTTTCAAAACCTATGGGGAACCCACTATATCTTATACATATATTCATCAGAATAGGGTAAGACTCTTCATTATGTTATTGTGTGGGACCCACTTGGCCCTTTTCTTGATGTTAGGAAATATTATTCACAGACCAGGATCAGTGTCCATCAGCCCATCAAGTCCCTCCTAAATAGATAATGAATAGTTATAAAAATTACAACCTTCCAAGAAGAACACACCTTTTAATATATTCCCTTTGTCTCATGATATCACATAATAGAGGATGCATGGATTGTATCATCATACATTCTTGATTTATTATTTTTTGTCCTTACTAGATAGACTTATCTTATTCTAGCATGAAGATAGATTTAGTGAAGGTAATACTATCTAGATCAACTAGGCTTGAGATATCACTCCCTCAATGTGGAACTAAAAAATTCCCTCTTGAACATTCAACCAATGTCATACCACCAACGATACATCGAAAACAAATTACCTCACCAAGAAATAGATGTCATGGTATTTTCCATGGGTCAAATTACATAATTAAAAGGTAAACTATGATAATGATCTCACTTCAGGGGACCAATACACATGTATATGTATAGGAATAACCAATGACACCAAAAACATGTGGTCTTCCTATTTGAGTGTCTATCATCATGATCATGTCTACTTGAGATCACCTAGTGTGAAATTCATGATAATAAGCCTCAATGGTTATGAGTCCCCTAGCATATATTTTTTAGAAATTACCAGTGTCTAGTCAATATTATATATCTAGAATATAGTAGAAATGTTTAATAAAAATTTCATAGTATCTAGGAGTTCTCATTATGTCATTGTAACTGCTATAAACTTTTGATACGAAAAATAATCTATAGAAATTACCACATAAATAGTTGAAACATAAATATATACACTATAATGGTAAGTTTAAATCATGCATAACTTGTTCTATACATTATAAGTTAATTGAAATCTAAGGTTCAAGTAGGGTATACAGAACCCACTATTACAACACTCCCACTTTCACTAGTGATAAATTTATATCTATCCTTGTTAGATCCCATTTGATAAGATAATGTTTCTTATAAGTTATGGCTTTATTAATGGGTCAATAATGTATATGATTCATGGATATTCTAGTATTTTTTACCTCACCTCCTGGAGTAAGACTTAAAAGGATATGTAAAAACTGAGTCTATATCCTTTTGAAAACTATATAAACGTTATATCTTTTCTATTACTAGTAGAAGAATTATCATTATGATAAAACTTTACTTATTAAGGTTGATTCCAAGAACTGGAAAAAATAAATTTAGATTTTACACTACTTCTTTTGTAACCTTAGAAGGTGTAACACACTCAATATTTTTAGATAAGGGTACTATTGGATTGAATTATCCTATCTTACTTATTAACTAAGACTAAATGAGATATTATATTAGGTTGATCTTATGAAGACAATTTTGGGTCCCCTTTTACCTAGTATCCATTCCTCTCCACATACAAGGTATATATATTTTTTACATTCTTAATAAAAATTGGATAGTTTTAACTACTTCCAATACAGTTCTACTGGGTATTAGATATATTTTCTTACCATCATGTTTTTTATGGAAATATAATATCCAGTACATATCATGGAATATGTTATTGATCCATCATAGAAGTGTATAGATTTAAACTCACCACATTAATATTCTCTCATATCCAACCCATGTCTTCTTTGAGATATTTATTTCGTGTTATATTGGTAACAATTCTCTCTCGGATGTTTCTAAATTTTATTTTTAAATACATTATAATCATGTGTACTATTGACTGGGTCTAAGAAACCAATATATCTCCTTAATTTGGTCTTGTTCCCTGTAACCTAGGGTTACAATTTATGTTAATATCTAAAGGGTTACTTGTATTCTGGTCTTAACCAACTATAACAACATTAATTGTTTTACATATGTTATCAAACATATTTCACATAAAAAACCATTGAAATACCAAAAACAATTATAGACACTTGGCATTAATTAATTAAAATTGAATTTTCACTGATATTATTTCTTACTTTAATCCAAAACTATATTTTAATAACTTACTCCCCTTATTGGTACTCTATGGTGTCACCAACCCTTTTTGATTATGTTGTATAAACGCCTTCCAATATTGGGGGTCTTGATATCCAATTACTAATTTTAATGATCATAGAAATTAGGTATGCCCACTAAAATTCTAATTAATTTGGGAATAAAGTTTTATAATATTAGTTGATCCTTATTTGTACCATGATTGTACCACCTATTTATAATCTCACTTAAATACCCACACAAGTATTTTAAAAAAATACCCTATGATTTGATACATGGAATCCATTATTGAATTTTTATTGATATTATAGATTTTACCATGTTTCTATTTATTACTTTCTTGTAGCATATATTATTGTTAATTAATAATGTATCACAAGTTATAGTGAATATAAAACCATCACCAAAGTTTTATCCTTTCTATATAGAATCCTTCTCTGAAACATTCATTTTCCACACACTCTATTGGAACTTGTTCCTTTGTCAACTATTTGTGCATCTCTGAAAGTGACTCAACCCAATTCAATCATTATATCACTATATCTAATACCGATATAGACCCTTTTATAAAAATATAGTCTTTCACTTCATTATCACTTTTGTATCATAGGTACTTCTATAATATCATTAAAAACATTAGTATAACTACTTTAGATTCACATTATGATTTTCTTGATGAATTTTTGTATATATCCTATCAAAATATTTGCATCTAAACACATTTTGTTATAAAATAATGGATTTATATCATACTATAACTCGTATAATATCATTTTTTATAATATTTTTCATATGGTTATGTAATGAAACTATTTATTATGAATCATGTCTCGATAATAATGTAATTTTATAAATGATTTTTTTTCATAAAATTGACCTACTTTATACTTACATAATGACTCTGATATTTCTAAAAGAATTTGTGTTTAAGAATTAAACCAAAATATATTTTAATGGGAATAATTTTCATTTAATACACATCATCAATCATCCATTCCAACATCATAACATTGATGTGTATGTGGTAATGTGCATTTAAGAATTTTTACATTCTTGATTGAAGAATGCTTGGTCATGATATTATCTGGCATAGGGGCCTAAAGAAACTCATATCTACTAACCATAAACATACCATAATCCACTTTCACATTACTTAAAAAACATAAATAAATCTTAATAATAATATTTACCATTATCTTAACCATATAATAGTTTATGTTCTCTAGATGAAATTATTTTGTAATATTTGTGGCGTATCATTATTTTGAAAGGGTTCTTTGTCCAAAACTAATTATGTCAATAATACTTATGTTTTTAACTTAAAATATCATAAATAATATACTAGGTATATCCTTGTAATACACATTATGTTTTTAATAAAAAATTATTTCCTTTACATAACTAGGTATTAGAGTCTTACATTTTTTATTCATCATGAATTATATATGATTCATGAATCACTAAAATATTGGTTGAGTATGTGACACAACAAACAATATTTATTACAAAACTAGAATAATGTTTCCTTATTTCAAATGAACACATGAGGTAAATTTTTTGTTTACAAACCACAAAAGTTCAAATAGAACCATTTACATTGGAATTAGATTTTTTTTCTTCTCATTACATACTCAGGATAAACATCTCATAAAAACTTAGTGAACACAATTAACTTATTCTAATTCTTTTCATAATTTTTCAATATATTTAAATATATATATTTAATAAATACACATAAGTAATAATCATTTTTTATTAATTAACCAATAAGAAGTGACTACTTTCTTCTTTAATTTCGTTCATTTCATTTTATCTTCCATAAAAATAACTCACGACAATAAAAGAAAATAAACTATTGTATGATGATCAACCTATGTCCATTGAAAGATGTTGTGAATGTGTCTCTAGTGAAAAACATTCTATTTTCCTTTTCTTTTTTGTCGATTAACTTATTTACTATAAGAACTAATGATCATACTCTCTTTGAGTTATTAATTACTAATTGAACCTTTTCCTAAAATGTAATGAAGAGTTTTCCCTAAACTAGTCATTTTTAAATATTAAATGAAACTATATTAAATGAGTGATAAATATATAAAAAGAGATGTACTAAAATACCATGCTCCATCATTTATATTTATACGACTCCAGTGTAATAATCACTCATTCATATCTCAATGAACTTTATCCTCATAAGATTCTCGTAAATGAGAAAACATGTAAAATAATACTTGTCCTAAGGTTGTCTCCAAAACTCACATTGGATGTTAATTATAAAATTATGAATTAACCATAATATACATTATATATGTGTATCTTGTATGAATTTTTCTCACCCTCTCTTCCTGTCGGGGATCAATAGTTAGTGAGGACACCATCACCTTGAATTTTCTAAATCATAGTACTATATTCAAGTGCCTGTACTTCTGTTGGAAAATTATGTTGGTGAGGAAAATGATGTTTCCCATAATTATTTATAGTATACTTGTGGAATTAATTTCCATATTATACAAAAAAACTATTATATTACTACCTTTATCTTGATTATTGATTAGACATTACCGATTAATACCATCATAAATTGTCTCCCACTATTTTATCAAACTCTAGTAGCCCTCACTAAAAGACCTATAATATTCTATCTATTGAGTATTATAGTGGAAAGGATCCTTAATCCCTCCCCTAAAAGTCTACAATATTTAACTATGAACGTACTTAGAGAGTTCTAAGGTAGTCACTAAGATGGACAACCACAATAATTCATGGGTCTATTACTTGTTGAGTGAATTTCCAGATTCTATAAATCATATACTTTATTAACTCAATTATTTTCATTTAAAAATGAAGAAAGCTATTTTAGGATACTTATTTTCTACAATATATAGTTAAGGAAACCCATTTATCTCATAGAAATTCCCAATAGTAGTAAGAATCCTCAACATTATATGATCGAGCACCCTATTCCCCCATTTTTTTTCAAATAAAAACAACTGAAGGCGTTCACAATATAATATTACTTATAGGGGTTTACAATTTCTCAAAAAATGTAATCCATGTCTGATAAATATGTTCCTATTAAATTTATCATGTTCACAACTAAACTCAAATTAATATAATACATTTATCACATCTTTTATAATTTTTCTTATTTATTATTTTATGTGGTTCCCGCAAACATACAAATGTTTAAAATAATAAACAATGCATAAAAGAAATAAATCACTAGAATGGTCTTGAGAATTTATTATTGGTTTATCCTTTTAAAATTAATGTATCAATAATGGAAAAGTGGTATCATACCTATGTCGATTTCTTACTCATATCATAACTCACCCTTGATCTAATGTTTTCACTTATCGTCTAGTATACCACCTCACCTTGGTGTGTTCTACATGTTACAACATCATTATAAAAAATCATATGTACTAAAACGTATTTTAGGGGGTTATAAGAAGTGAAATATATATACCGAAACAAAACTAATGGATGTACAGGCCCTTAGGCACATTAATATGAAAAACTATGAAGCATGGTATATTAAAAAAACATTATAAACATCACATGTAGTTATAATAAATAATTAAAAAAAATAAAACCATGCATTCAAGTTTGTTTAGTTATCAAGACCAATCAATAGGTAAATTAAAAGCATGACACAAATTAAAATGAAAGAAATTTATGTTTTAGGTCACTTCAATAAATTAAAATAATTGTTTTCAATTAAATAATTTTAATTGTATCAGTCCCTAAATTAATTTAATTTTTTCTCCAAAATTTTTTTATAAATTAATTTAATATTTTATCAAAATTAAATAAATAAAAATTTATTTATTCATATAAAAAACTTATTATGTTTTTTTATTATATGCAAATTTACCTGAGGTACACAACCCTGCTCAATCCCATTGCATGTTAGGCTGAACCCATGCAGCCCTGTTCTGAGCTAGGAAGAACCCACCCAGGGTCATTACAGGTTAGAAAACCCCCATAGAGAATGGTTTCAAGTTTGAGAGACCTACCCAGGCCCACTCCTGGCCAATTTGGTCCTGTTTTGATTTGGGTCTCCAAATATGGTTAATCGGAAATAAAGGAAGTGGTAGTCTCCCCTGGACACAGGTGTAATGACCAAGACCCCAATAACCCGAAGTTGGTGTCTACTTTGTTACGTTGGAATAAGATACATGGAATCAAATTCCAAAGGAACGAATAGTTTAGTATTCTTGGAAAATTAGATATATACTTGAGTCATAAATTATATTTCAAGAAATATATATACAACATTATTTTTTTTCAAAACTAAACTTTTTTCCAATAGTATATCTTTGAAAATGAAACATAGTAGACTTCGTGGATTCTTGTGAAAGGAAAAAAAAGGGTGATCTATAATGCTCTATAATGTTAAATTATAGTGGAATATATCATTAATAAATGAAACGTAATAAATATCTCAAGGTAAATAACTAAATACATATGTCATTTAATCAATAGAATGAAAATCATAACAAGATGAAAAATAAGTTATATGGAATGAAAAATGATAGAAAACACATGTCATCTAATCAATAAACTAAGAATGAAAAGAATCCAATATAATATCATGGAGAATATTTCACGGATAATAAAAAATGAATTCTCAATGAAGTAAATGCTTAATTATTGGATTCTATGTCTGAAGCACATGAAAACCTACACTATCAATATATATCCTCCAAACAGTTTAAAACTACTTTGTAGAAACACATATGATACCTCTCCTATCATGTAAAATCATAAGATGGCTTAAAACTGTAGGTAGAAACCCATTTAATTTTTCTAACTGATTTTTTCATGAGACTCATCGATGCATTGATGGGATACATAAATTTTGGGCCCCACTCATCACTTCATGTCTAAGTATTTACTCACATATCAAATAATTTATTTAATTCATGAATAAATATGTATTTTATAAAAATATATATATTGAGTAAAGAACACAAATTTATCAATATTTTCCCATATAAAAATGGATTTCAATATAGAACATTTTAAGTAGGAATGATACAAAGTTTAATAAATAAACCTATCAATGGTAAATAATATTGACACTTATGTAAAATTTAATGTCCATAGGAAAGTCAAAAATTAATGGAAAAGTTAATGAATATAAAGACTATTCAATGAAGTCAATGAAAATACTTTCCATTTTAAAAATAATATTAAACCATCCAAATGAATAATAAAGATGGTATCAATACAATATATACCCATCGTATTAATAATAATGGGTTGTTGTTATTGATTAATAGAAATTACATAAAAATTTTATTTAAAAACATTCTTGAGGAAAATAATCTTTTAATTTTGAAAATCATTTTCAAAAACATAAAAAATATTGAAAAAGTTTTTCTTTGAATATCAATTTTATAAACTAAGAATTTATAGAATATTAGGGAAAATTTATTTAAAAAGATCCTTATAAACATAAAAAGTATGATTCAAATACATGATTATCATGATAGTGGGAAATTCCATACATGTCATACAAGTTTAAAATAATATTATCTTTTCACTGTATAAATGATAGAAAAGTGAATTATTCAAAAAATTCCAAGAAGATTCCTTTCACATTTTTTGTATAATAAAAACTATCATTTTATTTAAAATGACATAAGATTATTTTGTAAAAAATATTTAAAAAGTAAAAAATGGGTAACAAATCCTTTGAAAAATCATTTTTTAAATGGTTAAAAACTTTTTTATAGAACATGTTTTTGGAATAAAATATATTTCTTACGAAAGAGAGAAATTAAGTAATATTTTATGAAAAACGTTTTCAAAATTAATTTAAGTACCAGTGTCATAACCTGGGATAAATGCAATTTCATTGTTAATAAGCACTTCCACAATTCTTTTACAATGGTGGTGATCCTTGAACCTAAATTAGTTTCAAACTAATTAAAGTAGTATTCATAGAGGCTCAGAGTACATGGTTACATGCATGGGGATCCTCCTAACTCTCATATGTTTTTTTTTGAAGGACAACATCAAGGTCAACTTCTTCAGTGCTTCGAACCAGTATCTAGATACACAATTTTCTACAGGTCCTTAAGAGTTCCTCGTCTCCTTCATCTATGCCATGTGTATTGTGCATGATAGAAAGGATATGTGGTGTGACCTGGATGGAATTATCTCAAATGAAACCTCGTGGATTGTTGGTGGGAACATTAACATTTTCTCACATAGAGAGGAGAAATAAGGGGGATGTGTCATTCCCAGAATCACAAGTCAAGATTTTGTGTCATCCACGGCGAGGAACGGGCTTATGGATATGGGCTATGAGGGGGACTGTTTTACCTGCTGAAATAATCAATGAGTCGGAAGACGCACATGGTGTCGTCTTGATTAGTTCTTGATGAATGAGGAATCTATCTTTATCTTCCCTAACACCAACATTTCTCACCAGGTTCAGTTACGTTCTGATCACTATTTGTTGTGCATTGCCCTGGGGTCAAGATCTTCGAGAGAGGAGTATATGTAGTTAGTGAAAATCTGGGTGGAAGAACCTAGTTTCAACGAACTGGTAAGGGAATAATGGTCTCCCATCCATACATGGAACCTGTGGATAAAAATCCATAGGAAATTAAGGCATATTAAGAATTTATTACAAAGTTGAAGGAGGACTCTCCCCGCCTAAGATCAAGACCTCTTCGAAGTTATTAAAGAGTTCGAACATCTCGAGACATGTCTGGAATTGGAATGCAATGAAAGTATCTTTAACGAGATAAGGATAAGGAAGGACCACATCACTAATATCCTTATGAAGCAATAAAGGTTAGTGAGAGGGGGAGCCAGAGTTCGACGGCTTCGTTTGGGGGAAAGGAATATAGGTTTTCCCATGCTTTCATAATATAAATATGTCACTGACATCGACCTAACATCCTAAGGGGGGATGGAACTTACCGCGAGGAAGTGGGGGAGCTGGCCATTGATAACCTTAAAGATCTCCGGGTAGTTCCCAACCCTAGCATGAAGAAAGGGTATTCAAGTGATGCAACTGGTGTTTTTAAATACATTCTTGTATGTGTGTCGAATGATTTGGATGAGAGGTTGAGAAGGCCTTTGGAAGAAGATGATTTTCTTGAGGTGATTAGGACCTTGAACCCGGATAGTGCACCAAGGCCCGACAACATTCCAGGATCTTTTTATAGGGCAGCATGGGATAATTTTCAAGGGTATCTCATGAGAGCATTGAAAGACTACTTCCAAGGAGTTAACCTACTGCTTATTTCATGTGAAACTAAGACGGTATTGCTTCTAAATGTGTGAAATAAGAAATCCATTGAGCAGTATCGACCTATATGTATGTGAACATTTCCGTACCAGGTTCGGGTGAGTATTCTCAACAGAAGGATGGCTCCTCACTTGAATTCCTAGATGGCTTCATAATAGCATGGTTTTATAAAAGTGTAATCAATATAAGGTGTTATTTTAATAATGAAAGAGATGGTTAGTGAGATCAAAAAAAGTCTTCAGGATAAATCTGGTGATAAAATTATACATGAGAAATCCTAATGATAGGATGGAATGTGGTTTTATTTTAAGGGTCATGGCCTGCATGGGGTTATCCAATAGGACCAGAGGCTTTCTGTTTCATTTCTTCAGCTCGGTGTGGATCTCAACATCTTTTATAGGGAAGTAATTTGGTTTGTTCATGGCTTATAGAGGGCTCAGAAAAAGGGATCCACTCCCTCAAACTATCTCCATCCTCTCCCAAAATGCACTTAGCTACTCCGTTAACTGGGGCCTTCTCATAGGGAAAATCCTCCCGTATAGGAACTGACATGCATCAGGGGGTACCTTGCACTTGATGTTTGCAGATGAAATTATTTTTTTCATTAATTGCAGAAGGAGATCAATGCTCAGGAAGAATGAGATCCTAAGTGACTACTGTAAGTGGAGCGGGTAGGTGGTTAATATTGAGAAAAGTCTATATTTTACTTCCAAGAAGATCACAAGCATAAGAGAAAGGGTCCCGGACGTTAGCCTGAATATGAGAAGAGGGGTCTTTACAATGGAGTATCTCAGTGAACTGTTTAGTCCTAATTCTCTTCATGTGAATCATTTTGATAAAATCATTAACAAGATCATGGGGAACGTCATAAATTGGAATAACAGGTTCTTATCTTTTGGTGGTCACATAACTCTCATGAACAGTGTATTAGTGTCTATTCCCATGCATATTCTTTCCACCCTAATGGTCTCAAAGAGTGTCATCGTTAACATGGAGAGGATTTTGGTGTCATTTATATGGGATGGGAAGATGGAAGGAAGGAATCACAGTGCTTTGGGGGAGTTTCTTGCAAGACCTGTGTCAGAAGGGGCACCAACTTGAGGAGTGTTTCCCCGACCATGCAAGGGCTGCATGGGAAACTCACATGGGAGGATATAGAAGGTAGGACCTTATGAGGCAAGAACATGCAAGCTAGATATGTCCAGGATGTGAGAATATAGATTTCATTCTGTTAAAATATATGGAATATGATTCATTCGTACATTGAGACCCTAAGACCTCTCTCGTGATGGCTAGTATGATGAGGCGATATTTACTTCTAGTAGCATGACTGGGGGTGGCATGCTATGGTTTCTGGGATGTCCCACTACATTAATTTCTTTTATAGAGGCATGTGATCACCCGTATTTTTTCAGGCCATTCTTTATGGGAACCAATGAACCCCATTCAACAACATCATGCTTGAGATGATCATAACATACTCATATTAATGGGTTTCATGTCAGGAGAGTTCTCAATCAAAAAATTTTCCAGAGTGAGGATGGTTCCAACAAATGGCGATCCATGGGGGGAGATGTTGTGGAGCAAGGAGGTTCCATCCAAATTCAAATTCATGTTGTGTAGAGTGAGGCATAATTCTTTTCACAAGGATGAAAAGATTCAATGCATGGGAGTGATCTTGGATTCCAAGTTTTATTGTTGTAGGGATCCTAAACTAGAAATGGTGGGGAACCTCTTTGTAGACAGTAATTGGGAGAGATGGGTTTGGCCGGAATATGGGGTCCTCATAGGCTGGGATAATAAAGGAGGAATTCTTGATGATTTTTTCAACTAGTGGTTTTAGGGAGTCAGGCGATTGGGGTACCAAGAGGAAAGGTTGAGTTGTTATCCTCATGGGGGGTGTTAGACCATCTAGAATGCTCAGAACGATGCTCTCCAAAAAAAATACAAAAGGCTCTTATACCAGAATCATATTTAAAATGAGTAATACTTTACTGGATGTAGAGACCCAAAGCCTGACGTACATGGACATTACATTACATTTGCGGAATACATAACAAAAACAGACACACAAGGACCGTAATAGTTTAGTGTCTTTAGAAACTTGGAATTTAATCCTCTAATCGTGGTGAAAGATCTTCAACATCTCCCCTAAAGATCTTCCCCTTTTTTTCTTACCTAAAACCATTCTTTATATCCTGGGGAAAAGAAAACATAAAAAGGGTGAGCTCAAATGCTCAGTAAGGGTAAGCATGGATAAAATAAAACATACCATATACATTTGAACTTAAAAACATAAACATAATGTTTAAACATCAAAATCTTGAGCAACGACATAAAACATGGAAATACATAAGGCATAGATCGTAATGGAACATAAACCATGATAAAATAGAATGGGAATAAAACATGTAATTGTGGCATCCATTAAGCACATGTAATGATTTCTATAGTAGCCAAGGCATTGCTTGCAAGACCATCTTAGTGGACAAAGTCCCATTCTGAATCGAGTTCACTCCTCATTTCAGTCCTGTAACACTGAACCAGATTAACTTACCGTTCCAGCCATGTCTATCTCATGAGATATAAAATCTTTATCCAATGCATTGGAGGGATGTATAGGTCCCACCCATCTCATAATGAAATCATTCTTACTTGTGCCACAAAATAAACATACATCATTTATAATAACCCAACGAATAAAATTGGTTTCATAAACATTATCCCATCATAACATAATCCACATAAAAGAAATGGATATCATTTCATAATAAGAAAAGTGAAACCATGTAAATCATAGAGGCATTATACTTAAAACATACACATATGAAATAATTTCATTTTAGATGGAAAATGGTTTTGATAAAACACTTGAAATGAATTCTTTGAGAAAATATCCTTTCTTCTTTAAAATCATTTTCTTTTCACAAAATTTCATGCATTTTCAAAAGAATTGTATTTTTCTTGAAAATAGTGATGAAATATTTTTGAGTAATCTTCATGAAAATCAAGCTTTATAAAACCGTAAAAATCAGTTCGTGCCGTATAAGTTAAAAAAACATTCTTCTCATACTTTTCCCGGAAAAGTCAAAAAGTACCTCGTAGTGTAAACAAAAGAAAGATTCCTTACATACCATGTAGTAAAATTCAAGAATGGGTAAAAAGGAATTTAAAAATACATTAAAATACTTTTATAAAACATGGACATGGATGATAAAAATAACCCCAGTAAATACTTATGAATAAGCAATCTCAGATAAAATTGAGATTTTCAAAATTATCCCTTACCTTAGGTTCGATATGCTTCGTACGTATCCGAACCTCCTGTATAATGATTTAAATAATGTCATTGAATTATTACAGAATCATATTCACTATTATGATATCATATATGTTTCCCTTATGACTTTATATTACCCGTTCTTTTGTAAATTCCATGTTAAAGCAGTGTTTTGGGTAAAATCATTTTATTTATCGTATGTGTTTCGACTTTTCGTTCTTGATATTATTACATATATCCTGATTTACATAATTCCATAATGTAAACCATGATTTATATATAATATATATTCATCATATACATATATATTATAGATCGATAAAAGGAATGAAATACATCGTTCATGGAGACGGTAGGTCGTACGTACGCATGAACGCTGGTTTCGTTTCCCTTTTGAATTGAATGGAATTAAGTAAATGACATACATATATATATATATATAAATATACATAAATCCAGTATCATTATTATGTCATATATTTCATTATTATTCATTATATATACTTTATAATCATTCGTGAATGGTTAAGATGGAGAGTGAATCCCATCGCGTCGTGGAGACGGTAGTCCGTACGTACGCACGAGCGATGATATCATTCCCAAGATCGTGGAATTGTATTAAAGTGTTTGTATAATATTACAGAATTAATATCACTTTACAATAATCATATATATTCATTACTTTCACCATTATACCCATCCATGTAAGGTGATGGTGGAAAATACATTACACCACGGCGTGGAGACGATATTCCGTACGTACGCACGAGCGGTGATTTCGTTTTCCGTTGGATGGATAGATGGTGAAATATGGTTGTTTCATACTTATAATAATATATCAGTATTTTATTGATACTGATTTTATTACCTCATAATGAAACAACTAAAAAAGAAGAAGTGGAAGAAGAAATAAAGTTGAAAGAATCGGTAATGGACATTACCTCTTCTTTGAAGCGCCTCTTTGAGACCTCCTCTTAGGGAACTAAAATTGGTCTTTGAAGAATACCAGGACCTCTAGGATGTTTCTAGGGAAGTGGAGAAGAGAATTTGGCAGGGTTTTCCCGAGCTTGAAGGCTCAAAGTGGTGTGAGGAAGAGAGGGAGGAGGTGCCCTTTTATAAGGGAGGAGAGGGGCACCTTTGGAATAACTAAAAATATTATTTTATTATAAAGTAAAATTCGGTTTTTAATAGCTCTAAATTGATATATTTAGAAGCTAAGGTGGTTATGGGTCTAAATCCTCTCATAAAATAGAATTTAGACAAGTTTAGGTTGTTATATTAACCTTATCTTTTAGTTTTAACTCTTTGTTAATTAGATTGACATTTACCATGTCACTTTGTATTTTTATATTATATAGTTAATAAACATACCATATACATCCAAGCGACCCCCAAGTGGTCCATTAATGATACAACTATCATTATATAAGTATCTTGGCCGACCCTTAGATTTTTATGAATAGAATAACAATTAATAATATAATATTTGTTTTAAAAACTATTTTATGTCAATTTTGACACTATTTGGTAATTGAATTTTGTGAAAATCATAACAGAATGATTAGTTAGAAAAAAATTAATTAAATCAATAATAAAATGTCATATTAACATATAAAATTATTGGAATTCATAAAAAGTCTCAAATTACAATTATTTGGGTATTTATAACATCAATTATGTCAATATTTCATTAATAGGATAATTACTGCATCATCATTGTATCATAAATAAATTAAATTATTTTAAGTCTACAAATTAAAAATAAAAAATAATTATGTTGGAAATATTTTTAGATTTCTAATGAATATTTATAGTCGAATTTATCTTATGTATAACCCTATATTAAAAATGATTTAGTTATTAAAATTTGATTTTAACTATTTTAACCCTTCTTTAAATAAATTGATAATAAATGTCCTAATCTAATCCAAGTGGGCCTAAATGGTCAAATTTTATTCCTAAGGTTGTTTTTCGTCGAATTACACTTATCCAATAGAATTAGGACATGTGTTAGGGTAATAATAATAACACTTTTACCCTTAAATACCCTATTTACTTTTAACCGTGGTAAAAAAAAGTAAAAAGTTACTATTCACCAAAAATTATTTTCATCTCATTGAACCACATTTTAGTCCTTGATATTAACCGTGTCTCTCGGATTTTCAAAATTCCACTCACAGAAGCGGTAAAATTAAGATTTATGAAAAAATCAGTTTTTTTAACTACCACTTAGTTGTTTCACTATTCATCACAAAATGAAAGTTTCCAGAAAAATACAAAACATTTGGCCTAAGCTATATTTTATATTATGAATTCGAAAATGATGTCTATTTTATCAAATTCAAAACATATCAGTTACATTAACTAATTTAAAAATTAATTCCCGTCGTCAAAACAAATAGCGTGTTTTTAATAGATAATAACTATCAAAAGATTGACACTTGTTTATAACTGGTTTAAATGTGAAATTACATCCAATGACCAACATTGTATTAAATTTTAAAAATATATTCAAAATATACTTTAAACCACTCAAATTAATAATTTATCACCATTAGTTATTTCGATTAAAAAAAATTATTTTTAATTAAAATTTAGTAATTTTCACTATTCATCAGAATATGAAAGTTATCCGAAAAATACCAAAATTTCACCCTAGGCTAATTTTGATATTCCGAATCCAAAAATGAAGTCCGTTTTGAAAGATAAAATTTATAAAATTTCAAAAAGTGGGTATTACTATTCATAACGACTAGTTCATAATAATAAAATAATATCTCATTTAGTGAAACTTGGTATTGCGTACTACACACACTATCGTGGAAGGTCGCAATTGCGTGTAATGCAAGCCAAGTCAGGGATGCGTGTAGTGAAAGATCATTTTGGTGTAGCGTACAACACAAGACATCAATAAAATTAAAAAGAATATTTTTCATAAAATCTCGGGGTGTTACATTGGACTTGGTCGGTTTGTGCATCTACTGCTAGGTTGCTCCGTCAGTTAGGCCTACTCTCCCGAATCATGCTATTTTTAATCTGACAAGCAGGAAGGTGTAGGGGATTTGGTTCTGTTGGAATCATCCTAGTCTTGGTCTCAAACTAAACTCGGAAGGGTCTCTTCTCAGTGGGGAGATGTGTAGTGGAGGTTTTATTAGGGATAGGTAGGGATCCATCTCAACTGCCTTATAAAACTTGTATGGAAGAGGTTATGCAGTGCAGGCACAGGACCTGATATAGTCATCGGGTTAGAGTTATGTGAGTGAAGGAACATCAACCATAAGGTGGTGGAGATAGACACAACGATCCTCTATAAATCATTATTATGAATATATAATTAGCCCTGGAACATTGCTTATATTATCTGGAAATGTAAACAGCTTATGGGAACCCACATAGAGATCACTCATACTAAGAGGGAGGGGAACAAGGTAGCCGACTTCTTGGCATCCACAGCTTCATTGAACCAATGTATATCCTACTTCCTTAACTTGGGTTCCTTTACTACTAAGGGAATAATATTTAGTGTTAATTATTTTTTGTTCCTTCAGTACTTTAGGCCCCCATGACACATCTTTTTGAGGCATGGTTTTGAAAAAATTAATAAAAATGTTAGTGTTTAGTCACTTGAGCCCACCTCCAATAGGCTAGGGGTTGTTAACTAGATCCTAGTAGGAATATCATAAAAATGGGAGGCATTTTCATAAGGTAACTATATTCATTCACCCACAAACACATCCATGTAATAGTGTAGAGATATAAAAAAATTGTAATATAAAATTCAAGCAAACATCTATCCCGAACCCAAGTAAAAAAAATGTAATAAAAGTGAAAAAGTAGAAAACCCATTCCCTCCAAAAACTATAATGAAATATAATCTTCTCAAAATAATGGGATTGATGTCAAATGAAACTGCTGCAAAGATCCTCAACCCAGCTCTGGTAAACACCTCATTCGATCAAGCTCAATAAGCTCTTCCTGCCTCGAGTCCTACGTAAATTCAAAAAAAAACTATGGTCTACCCAAGAAACAACACATAATGAAAATACCATGTTGGTTTGAATATAATAATACTCATTATTCTCCCCAAAAATCAAAAAGAAAAGGTAGACATTGAAAAGCAACAATCCTCTCAACCCAGCCATAGGGGACCCAAATGAGAGAGAAACTCCATCTCAAACCATCCTCAGATTTACATGACTATTCTACTCATAATGTAATGGGTGTTAAACAATATGTGTCACAACACCATGAAGACTCCCATAGTCACCGAGATATACTCATATCAAACTATAAGTATAATGTGGTCCCAACTACACATCCAAATACATGATTCCACTAGAGGCTATAATTGTCTCACACAACCAGGGAAACACACTCCATGAGCTCAGCCATCCCATATGGAACATATCTAAGAGATACACTCCATCAGAAAAAAATTATCCCATTCTACATGGTATGTCTGAGAGAATGAGCTCCATTAAGAACAACTCACTAGGTCAAATTCTTGTGCCCAACACCAATGGTCTTATTATCGTTAACTTTCACCATATGCTTGGTTATAAGAATGATAGTGGAAAGGAACGACCCTCACCACTTCATAATGTCATGGTAACACTATTATACAATATTATCCATGTGCATACCCTCTAGATATATAAATGGGAGGGACATGAACCTCACTAATACCATGCATTTGAGGGGTAATATCTCCTAACTAACCTATGAAACCTATGTCACTCTTGTATGGAGTGGTATGCTGCTCACTAAATCGAGGGAGAACTAACTCTTAACTAGGTATCGCAAATAACTAGTGGAGGGACCTACTCCTCATAACTATGATCCAAAAAAAGGTATCTCTAACTCTATTGGAGGACCTACTCCCCTCCCCTATGAAAATATGGGGGAGTAAAACACCATAGATGAGGACCCACACCCTAGTATGACATGGGAGTACCACTAAAAGGATTGAGGAACAAAACCCTGATACAACATGGGAGTGACAATATGTGGCTATAGGACCCCACACCTTGATATAAAAGATGAGTACCGCTACACCAGTATGATCACTATGGGGTATGTGCACCCTGACATGCTAAGGGAATGCCTACCCTAGGATAGTGGACCGTCTCCTTGATACGATTGGGGAGTAACAACTCTTCTAGATCAATATTTATGGAGTAAATGCACCCTGGTATGATAAGGTAGTTTGACACCAAGGATAGAGGACCCAAAACTTGCTATGACTGGGGAGTACCCACTCAATCTATATGTTACATATAGAAGAACAGTGTCCTGACAAGGTAGGTGAGTACCGACTCCACAAATAGAGGACCCACACCTTTGTCTAATAGGGGAGTACCTACTCAATCTGGACAATGAGTATAGAGGTCCCGCACCCTTTCATGAAAAGGGATCATTTTCATCAACTAAAAAATGATATGGAGAACCCACACCCTAGCCCGATAGTGGAGTACCAACCCTAGGATAACTAATCCATGTGTAGATGACACACACCCATGATGTAGGGATTTCCATCTACTAGAATATATTGTTATGGGAAACTCATACCTTGATGCCATGCTCTTCACATGTTTCATTTTAACACTTCTGTTGTTAGGGGACATGTTCCCTGTTACAACAAGGTATCATTGATATACCATCCTAAAAATTCTAGGGGACCCACAACCTTAGGTGATTGGGAAGGGTTCTGACCCTGACATTAACCCAGTTATCCACCTTGATCACTAACCCATGTTAATCACTTATAGTACACCATCATGATCAAATAATACCACATCATATCAGGTAGACCACTAATGTGACCCCCATCGAGTTCTTCATGGAACATTTCTCGGGATGGGATAATCAAATCCTAGATCTGAGTTCTGGTAGAGGAGATACGCAAGTAATAAGAGCTCAAGAAGATATAAGGGAATGCACATTGTGTATACTATGACCCACATGGATGTGAACCCACGCATACACTTGGATGTGTCCCCTGTTTCATGGATTGGATGGTCGTGTGATCGCACATGGCATAAATAGGAGGTACATGGCATATCTCACCTCACCTGGTGTCTCTACCCTGTTCTTCCTCCACACGACTAGGCCAGTCATGTCTCACCCATGGAATGTAACCCCCCCCCCCCCAATCATGGAATTTCTAGGCTAACTAGACACTTAGCCATGTCATTTATCATTCCTGTGTTTGGAACCTCATGCCCATATACTTTGGATATGTATTTTTATATGGCCATATACTACCAGACAACTTATTTGGACATGTCCTCTAGAAAAAATACATGGGGTCACAACATAGTGTATAACCCCTATACATGTCGTATATTCCCCAAAAGTCATATTCCCTAAATGGTGAGAATAAATAGAATTTCCACTAGACTACAAGTCAAATAATTCAAAATTCCATTGGGAATTTCTCTACGAGCCACCTAATTCACCTCATTTTCCTCAGAAATCTATAGATCATCCTATAAAGGGTCTCTAGAAGTCAGAATAAGGCTCTACATCCTTAAAAAAACTCATTAAAAATGGTTTTATGACTTAAAACTCAAATCTACCTACCATGTGGTGAAACACTGATGCTTTGGGTCTAAAACGATGCTTAGATTGTGCTAATCTGTGATATGATGATGATGGGAATGAAACATAGAGATCGAAAACACATCATTTCCTCAATTCAGCCTCAGTTCATCCACCACTCCATTGGGGGAGATAATATTGTTACTACCCTCTCTCATGCATGTTCCAAGGTGGTGGGGGAGGGGTTAACTAGTTTTAATCTTTATTAAATATAATAACTCCATTTTAACACCATGTCTCCATCTCACCAGTGACTGAAAACCTAGCACTATAAAATTTTATGTCATTCCTAGGGTATTAACGATGTTATTAACCAAACTGTGGTCTCAAAATTACAATTTGGAACTTCACTCGTGAATTATTATACATTTCAAGAGAAAACATATGAACATTCCAAAAAATATTTATTATCTTTAGTATCACCACGTCGAGGCTCTCTGTGCTCCAGAATCCTACATCATCTCAGCACCTGGCTTCAAAATTTATTCTTATAACCTTTCAAAATTATCACATGTAAGTAGATATTAAATTACTTTCTCCCAACCTTAAGGATTTCCTTACCAAAAATTGAAAGACTAGGCACAAGGGAATGACATTGATCCCTCCACCGGAACTCCCCCATCAATGAGCTCGCCAAGGGTTCTTGTGCTACTTACAATCACATACTTAGGGGATCCGCCAAGGACAAAACAAACACACATCCAACTTCAACCGGGTCTATGTCATTCAACAAAAAGTCACATGTATCCATAGTTATAACAGGTGGACAACACCAAGAACCATGGTCCATCTGCAGTCATAAGGTCTAGTGGTACACCACCTCGCTAACCTGATGCAAATACCAACGTAACCCCATAGTTCAAATCCACCCCTGGATGAACTGGACCATGAATTCTTAAACCATCCCGCATATAAGTTTGATGTTGACCACACTAGGGTACAAATAATAAGAGGTTTTCCCAAAGGTAAAAATTGGATCTTACTAGGCCCTTTGTCTGCAAACCACCAATAGTAGCACAACTTTCTAAACTAGAAACAATGCCAGACTGACTAGTGGCATACCATCTTGGTATGGATGGTATGAATCCAATAAAAACTATGAAAAAATTATAGGTTCAAACTCTTATTCCCTGGAATTTTTCTATGTAAATATCTTCATCTACCAAGGATTCTATGTATATGGGTTGAGCAAAAAGTATCCACTAGTAATGTTAGAACCTATTCTGATACTCAGCACCCATCCCTACCCCAAACACACAAGTCTTAAGAATGCATCCACTACACCATAACACTATCCTTTTTGTGAAGAACATACTCACCCACATGGTTATAATTGTGTCACAATACTGTGTCTCTTTGGGGAAAGGATCTATCTTCCTTGTGAGCCCAAAGCTACTTTAAATAACACCAACACATGGTTCTATCGATGCCCTATATCACCCTAGCCAAACCTCAAACAATAATAGGAAATAAAAGAGTACCTCACATCACTGTCTTAAAATTACTATTGTATAATTTATATAGGACACAGAGAATACCTCAATTCATCCTCATATCATCTAGGTCAAAGGCCTCTATAACCTCTAGTTTTCCTCACACCTATCCTCTAGCTCCCTCAGCCTTGCATGGACCACCATGGGGTGGTGGTGGAAACACCTCTAACCACCTCCCACCTCCTACTACTCTCCTCAGTCCTCTGATACATCTTCCATCATGCAGAACTCCCTTCTCAAAATGACACCTCTATCATGGAGGTCCACAGAACAACTCCCTCTCAACAGCATGAATGGTCAGAAAATATCTATAAATATATCCCCAACCATATCAAAGTGTAACACTGACTTTCCTGTGGCTAACCAAATCCCCATATTGTCTCCTATACTATAGTACCATTTGTCTGGGTCTGGGAATGGGAATGCCTATTGTACTATGATCTTGTCATGTATAGTCTTTTAACTAATGTAGATGTCTCTGCCACATGACCACCACTATGGACCACATCCTCTAGTCCTCCACCAGGAAACTCTCTACTACAAGAGCTCACTCTAATATCACCACATAAGAGGGAAGACACAATGAGGCCATTCCTTCTGAGACATATCAGTGTAGGCCCTTATCAAGGGTTAAATATCTAAATAAGGGCCTAAAACTATATCCAAGGAGTCATTATAGGTCTTTGAACCTCATCAAATACTCTACCGTGGTGAAGATACCCTACTAAAGGTACATAATCTCATGGATATGCAAAAAAAATAAACATGGGTATGTAAAACTCTTCCCATAAGATTCACTCAAACTCCACCCAAGTGATCATTGCCTCATCATGAGTATATGTCACTGGACTTCACCATCACCTTGACTAACCCTGAAGAAGGATCTTCACTAGGACCGCCATCTATTTGAGAGGTTTCCTCAAAATGTGAAAAACTTGTGTAACATCCTCAATCCAATAATATTTTTCTTGGGTGACAAGATCACCTATATTTCTCAAAGTTATCTACCTCTGGATATAATGAAACATGCTCATCCTGCATGCATCCTTGGTCTAAACTTCTCATGCAACCAACTGCTCAACTGTTGGTGGATCAACTGGAGGACCACCCAGAGGTACCACCATAGAACTTGGGCCCTACATTGAAGGCACATCACAGGGTGGATCACCATCACAATCCCATTGTGGAACTCTGTATGGTTGTCATAGTGGTGGAATCCTAAAATAGAATTAGGATGTGCCATGGTCAAAGAGTAAATCTAGGGAGATAACTAAAAAAGGATAGGAAAAACTAAAACCTAGTCCTATATGATTCATGTACCAAAATTTCCCTATGACCAGTATCCTCATGTAATGAGTAATAAATTAGGTTAAAAATTCCTAGTGAGGTGATATGTCAATCGCTGCACTAACACAGTAGTCTATGGCTTGGAATCAAAACTTGAAACACTTTAACATTGCATTTATGAAACCCAAACATTGATCCCAACTCTATAGACTTAAAGTAAATGCCATATTTTAGACCACTCTTTTATGAACCAAACCAATGGGGCCCACGATGAAACTCCTGAATCCATCCTCCAGTTGGAATAGGGTATGTGACTAGAACTGAGTAGGAATATCACTCAAATAGTAGGAATTTTCCTACGATATCTATATTCATGAACCCACATTCTCCTATATGAAACATTGCATAGATATAAGAAATATGTAAAATAAAATGAATGCATACATCTATCCCAAAACATAGTATAATAGAATTAATGAAAGTGAAATGAGGAAAAACAAATACCCACCAAAAAATGTAAAATCATCCAACTTACTCAGAAATATGGGATCACTGTAAAATGGAACTACTAGAAAACACTTTAATCTAGATCTAGTGAACACCTCAGTTGGTTAGGAACCCTAATATCTTCCTACCATGGGTCTTCTAGTAAATTCATCAAAAGTTATGTGTTCTAAAAAATAAAAAACACGTGTGGGAAAATATCATGTAGGGGTAAGATTAAAAATACTCATTTTGTGCCCCAAAAACTCGGAATAAAAGAGATAAATTGAAATGAAATAGTCTGCTCAACCCAACCATAGGAAACCCAAAATATAAAAAAACTCATTCTCAAACCATCCTTGGCTATACAAAAAAAGTCATCTCATTCCACAAGGGGTGTAAACGAAGACATTTGAAAAACCCACAAGAACTCCAAAAATCCCCGACATATACTCGTCTTATACTCTACGTATCATTAGGACCCAACCTCATAGCCAGCTATAGGATTGTACTCAAGGATCTAAAGGTAACACACAACCAGGAGAACACAATCCATGAGCTCATCCATCCAATATGGAACCTATTTGTGAGATACAATTCATTAGGAACAACTCTACCATTTTTTATGATACATTTTAATGAATTTTCTCAATCAAGTTAACATGTTATGTCAAACTATAGTGTCTAGAACCATAGGTCCATTCATTTCTTACCTTCCCCCTATTCAAGTTTGTGAGAAGACAAGTGGATAGGCACACTTCTCACCACATAATAAAATAGAGGGAGAACTGTACCAGACTATGCGCCACATGTATCCCCTCTAAGTAGATTGAATGGAGGGACCCACACCTTACCACTACCCAAAATCTAAGAGAGTACTAGATCCTAACTAACACATGAAACATTTGTTTCTCCTATGTAGATTATACCACACCTCACTCCATTGAGGAAGAACTAAATCATAACCAGGTATCGCACATAACTAGTGGAGGGGACCAATCCTCATAACTATTATCCATAGCTGAGGGAACTCAGAATCCAGAGGATAACCTTCTCCTTACTGCTACTCGAAGATAGGGGATTACAACTCCATATATGAGGACCCACACCCTTATACAACAAGGGAGTACCACTCAAATGATTGAGCACCTTAACCCTAATACAATAGAGGAGAACCACTATGTGGAAAGAGGAACTGCTCCCTAATATGATAGGGGAGTACCACTCTATTAATATGATCACTATGAGGGACTCGTACCAAGACACTATAGGACGTAATGACCTCGGGCTAGAGGACCTTCACCCTCGAATGAAATAGGAGTACCAACTCTTCCAGAATAATACATATAGAGTACCTACACCCTGGTACAACAAGGGAGTTCAAACTCTAATGATTGAGGACCCTCACCCTTGTATGACAGGGGAGTACCCACTATATCTATATGTCACATATGGAGGACCTACACCCTAACACGGAAGGGGAGTATAAACTATATGGATACAGAACACACAACTATATCCAATAGGGGAGTACCTAATCTATATGTCCAATGTGTGTGGAGGTCCCACACACTTTCACAGTAGGGGAGAACTATCTATGACTACATGAACGATACAGGAACCAACCCCCAAGTCTGATAGGGGAGTACCAACCTTGGGATAACTAATCCATGGGTAGAGGACCACACCCATGATGTAGGGAGTTTCTTACACCATATTAGATATATAAGGGATGTCTTCTCCCTAATGCCACAAGGGAGTACAAATCTCATCGCCTCTCTCTAAGAGCTGCACCGATCTCTAGAACTAGCCAAGTGTCAGTGAAGTATCATCACACTCGCCAACCGCATATCATGACAATGTTATGGGTAGGGGAATTTCACCTTGTTACAGTAGGGGAGGACCACTCTACTAGGAAAAATAGTATAGGGGAACCAAATCTTAAGTTGATAGGGAAGTGTACTGACCTTAACATCAACCCAGTGATCCACCCTGATCACTACCCAAGGATAAGAACCCCTACAACAGCTTTGTGCTTGAATCATTAAACATCATATCAAATAATACAATACAAATACCGCCATTGCGTTTTATGAGGAAAACTGCTTAGGATAGGCTACTCACATGACTAAATCCAAGTTCTAGTGGAAGAGATACACAAGGATTAGGATCTCAAGAAGAAACTAAGTATAGTACACAACGTGAACTAGGACCACATGGTTTCTAAACCCACCCTTGAACCTATACATGTCCATTTTTTCTTGGATTGGATGGTTGTGTGAGTGTAAATGGGGTGTAGAGGTTGTACACGATGTGTCTCACCTCACTTGAGCCCTTGACCGTGTTCTTCCTCTATATAGTTAGCCCAGCCGTGTCGCACACACAACATGTACCCCCTAGTTCATGGCATATCTTGGCTAAAGAGAAACTTTCCCATGTCATTCCTCCTGCCTATGTTTGGAACCCCATGCTTGATTACTTTTTCCATGTACTATCACATGGATTCCATATCTATGTCCTCTAGCCACATGACGTGGTGTCACTACAGAGCATGCAACCCCAGTATACATCATGTGGTCCCCAAAAGTCATATTCCCATAATAGGATGAACACATAGAATGTCCATTGAACTACACATAGTGTGATATAGAATTCCAATGGTGGTTTCCCTATAAGATGGCCAATTCACTGTAGTTTCCCTATAAACCTATAGATTGACCAAGAAAGGATCTCTAACTGTAGTAGTAGGGCTCTATGGCCTTAAAAATGAATAAAAAAGTGGATCATGACATAAAAAACAAATAATCCTACCACATGTAGAAATACCTAATCTTAGGGTCCAAATGATGCTTGGATCTTACTGCACCTCAATCTGATGACGATCAGTGTCAAAAACGGTAATCGACAACACCTCGTCGCCTCGATTCGGCCTCATTTCATCCATTGCTCCAAAGAGAGAGAGGAAGATGTGCATATCCTATCTCCTACACATTCCAAGGGGGTGGTGTGGGTTTAATTGGTTTTAATTATTATAAAAACAATTAACATCTTTTTAACACCCCATCACCAACTCACCTCCAACCAAAATCCTGGCGCTAATAATATTTATGTCACGCCTAGCATAAAAAAGAATTTAGGAACTTAATCACAGTCTCAAAATTCATATCAAATAATCTAAAAAGGATGTATTTAAAATTTCAATAGAAACTATGAATACATGACAAACAATATTTTATATTATTAATATCATCATGGCGAGGCTCTTTGGGCCCTAGAATCCCGCACTAACCTAGCACCTGACTTCAGAAATATTCTTAGAAATATTCTTACGTCTTATATGAAAAAACATGATTCTGTGCAACCCAAGGGTGGAGAATGGTAATTTTAGTTTAAAATATCATGAATGACTATATAAGAATAAAGTTGAATGGTTTTATTATGAAATAGTTTAATAATCTCCTTTAACTGAAAATCTAGAATAAACAATCTCGATTAGAATGAGATTGTGAAATATATATTTACAATTATCATAATGTTGAATGGAGATATATTAAATGAATAAATTATGTTTTTAACTATAAATCCACATAAAAAAGTATAAATAAAGAATATTTTAAGAAAAATTAATTATTTACATAAACATTGAATGAAATAATCAATGAAGTATAAGTTTAACCCAATGAATAGAAATTGAGTTAAGCAATTCCATACCTCCCGCTTAATTTTTATTGAACATTATTCAACCTCATTTATAGTGGTTTTAAACATGTTATTAACATATATCATAACCAGAATCATATTTATAATATCATATAGGATCCTATAATAATATTTTATCACCCATTCGATAATAATATTTTATTAATTTCATTGTTTCAAGTGTTAATCACTTTGTTTTTTCATTCATGCTTTGTTGTGAAAGTACATTTTCTTGTGTGTATAATAGAGTTCCATCACCTATAGAATAATAATAATGAAATAGTTATATTATTTTTAAATCAATTTTAATTTTAAAAACCAATAATTAAAAATGGTCCTGGAAAATGAAGTAAGTTATGACCATAGAGATGGTAGGATGTATGTACACGTGAGTAACGTTTTCATTTTCTAATGGTCATTATGGAAAGTGGTTATGTAATATAAAATATTTCTATGCAGATAATAATATAATATATACCATATTATCTACTTATTTATATCATCTATGTGGTTTTCTTTTGAAAAGATAGTCACATCGCTTCATGAAGGTGGTAGCCCACATGTACACAAATGATGTTTTCATCTTTAAGTGAGTTAAAAGGTAAAAAAATTAATATATAATATTTTAATAATGATATATATGCCATTAATATCATAAGTATTTCATGTATATCACATATAATCATTAATGTGACCTTATCAGCTTCCAAGTTTCACATTACTGAAAAATAAATCATATCGTTTCTCTATGCGGTAGTCCACAATACACACGGGTGATGTTGTTGTATCAACTACAAAATGAAATGTAAAAAAGGTATATATGATATAATGACTTAAGAGGTATAATTATACTATAATAATTATAAATATTCGAAACATCATCCTAAAAAACCGTCATAGGTGGTAATGGAAAAATGAATGCCAGGGGTTCATGAGGTAGTAGTCTATCATACACACGAATGGTGATTTTGTAACCCATTTGATGTATGAGGAGAAATTTGTTGGTCATGAAACTATTTGAAAAAAATCCCAGTATATGGAATTTAATCAGGTTATTATATCATCGTGTTATAATTCTAATTGAAGGAGGTTGAGAAAGAAATAAAACAAGAAACACTCATTGAAGAATGGTACCTCTTCTTTGAGTATCCTCCTAAGGTTTGCTCCAAAATAATTCCTAGGTTATATTTATGCATAGAATAAAGATTAGGGTATGGTTTGAGGGACGTTTAGATTTTATTTTGGTAGGTATTTCTTGATCCAAATAGTTCTGAATGTGTTTATATGTGAGGAGAGTGGGTTTCCTTTTATAAGAGATGTGAGTGGCACACTTGTAATTATTTTGAAAATATTCAATCATACCTACAATTTTATCTTGAAAAAATCGTAAAAAATGGTCCATTCTCAAAAATAGAAGATATAATTTCGAAAAATTTCTATAAAATGTGTTTTGGAAAATTATTTAGGTTATTTTTAACCATTATATTTTTAGTTTAATCCCTCGATAAATCCATTTTTTACCTTAACAGAAAAAAGTATTTTTTTACAATTTTCACTATTAATTTTAGTCAAAAATTATTTATAAATTATTATAAATTATAAATTATTATGAATATAAATAAGGAATCCATTTTTGTAAATTAAATTCACATTAGTGTAAAATTTTAATTTAAAATTAGTCCCACAGATGCGATAAGAAAGCGGGTTTTTAATGAGAAAATGTTCAAAAGTTTACAATGTTTTTATATCAAAATTAAATATGAAAAAGCTTCCATTGAACTAAATTGGAAAAATTGATATAAATTTATAAAAAAATTATTTTAAAACCAATTCAAAATATAATTAAAATAAAAATTATTTTATTTTTAAAACCATTTTTTGATTAAAATTCAATATTATTAACTATTCATTAAAAAAATAAATCTTTCAAAACAAAATACCAAAAATTTACACTGAGATAATTTTGATATTATGATTATGAAAATAAAAATTATTTTTTCAAATAAACTTTTTATAAATTTTAAAAATTAAGTTTAAATTATGTGCGCAATGCATGATTAAACTGCCTTTTATAAAAATGAATTTTTTCAGAAAACATTTATTTTTTCTTCTAAATGATTATTATTTTATTTATGACCAATAGATAACCATATTTTTCATAATTTAGTTATTAATATTCCTACATTTCATTCCAATGGCTATGGGATAACTATTATATTAAGAAATAAGATTTTAATAAGATTTTAAATTTTGTTTAAACTTAGTGTTGTGTGTTATGCAATCTAAACTCAGTGTTGTGTGTAACACAAGCTAAAAATTGTGTTGCATGTAACACAATATAATTTCAGTGTTTTGGGTAATGAAATCTATTTAAGAGATTGAATGCATTTAAAAATAAATATATTTTAAATTCTCAGGGTGTTATATTTTCTTCTAAATTCATTGTTGTGTGTCACATATGCTATCAAATAAAATGTTCTTATTTTTAAATCTTGAGGTTTTATATTCTACCACCTTAAATAAATTTTATCCTCATAGCATAAACATGATCTTCAATAAAAAATGGTTTGATATTTGTAAATACCATTTTTGAAAAACCCACATCGTAAAAATGATTAATATAATATCCTCTTAATAAGATATATAGGGAAGTACAAAGATCATATAGAATAACATATAACTAAGTTTCTATGTAGAATAAATTTAGTGTAAAATAAAGATATGTACAAGGAAGAAAAGTGTAAATAATGATATTGAATTATATAGGTCATTCATCACAATCAATTGAATGAATAATGGACATTTAAGGGACTCAAAATAATAAATATGTAATGATTTAAAATACCATTTTATTAATTGGATTTGAATGTGATATGATACAAATTTTTTCAAGACTCTTTCCTAAATATGAGGAATTATTTTATTTTCTAGGAATATTACCAAATATTCTTACTTGATATGTTTAAAAATCATAATCCTAATTACATTATTTATTTGTTCTTTAGTGAATTTAAAATTCATCCCTTAATCTATGAAATGAATTTCTGAAAATGAATCATTTTGATGCCAGAAAGCCTTTAATTTTCTTTTAATAGAATGTAATATTCATAAAAGAGTGATAAATCTTTTCAAATGTCTCTAACTATTTTCCAAAAATAATTTGTTTTTCATAAGTTATCCAATATGTAAATTAATATCTAAAACTTCCTTCAATTATTAAATTAAACTATTACATAACTTATTAACATTAAGAACATTCAATAATATAAATATATATAACTTCATATGGACGTTCACTGAATTCCCAAAATTAATTCGTCGTTAATCCCTAAAACAATATGATGTATCTCTTAATCGTCACAGACCAAAAATGTAAATAACTTCATCAGGTATTATCTTGAAGCATCGTAATAACATAAATTACCATAAAACCTTATTAAAAACATGAATTATTCCTAATTCCTTATGTAAAACATAGATTATGGGATATATTCCTTAAATAAAAAATACTCTAAACTCCATCAAGAATAAAACTCTTTTCCAACAAATCATTAATCTGTTTCAAGGTTATCTATACTATCCAATTTACTTTACCCATGTCAATCATATATTTGTACTAAAATAATTATCATGGAATTAGGAACATATTAATTTTAATCTTTACCTCAATCATGTTTTTTCAAAAAAGTTAAACTTCTCACTGGATTAATTTTCTCGATCATCAGTATTGTTCAAGATATGATTTTAAATCCTTAATGTAAAAGTATTTTAGAAATATCCTTAAAAATTTCATAAATATTATTACTAGGATATCATTTATAAAATACTCAAATTAAATGATTCAAAAAGCTAAAACACAAGAAAATTAATCATTTCTATTCCTCTATGGTTATAACATAAGATTTATCATGGTCTATTAACTTCTCTTGAGGTGTATTCCTTTGAACCTTAAGACATTAATTTACATAATGTCTCATCTCATTATAGTGGAATAATTATATGTTGGAACTTTTTTTCTTACCCTTAAAATCAAAAATATAGTTTCCCTTTTATCCATTATTTTAGAAAACTCCCATTTCTTTTAATAATGTACATGTGTGTTTCTTTACACAATTACCACATGTGGGAAAATATTTTTTCTCCTTCTTTCCTTTATCCATATTTTCCTTTTCTGTCTCCTTCTTCTTCTTCTTCCATTAAAATACATAATACATAGAGGGTTATTTTCTTTATTTTTTTCATATGATATTATTTCCCCATATGATAATAATATTTGGTAGACTATTTCCCTTTGAATTACTAGCTTATTACAATAAAATAAATGACCATTCTTACTCTCTGGATTACGTGCATTAATATGGTTTGAATTCCGTCTGCTAGGAAACACTTATAAATTATGTAATACACTCAATTAGATCATATTATATAATAAAATAATTAATAATCCAAAAACTAGTGAAATACATAGCATAAATTGAAAAAATAATAATTCATACCTAATATCATAATCATAAACATGTTTTCTTTGGGGATATCTCTATTTTAAAATCCTCCATAATGGTTTTTAAATAAAATTTATATTATTTTAAGAATATACCACATGATTTTCAATCCACATGCTTAGTAGGGTTCGTTTTTTGAACAAGGTGATGATTAGGTCAAGACCAATGTGCCCTTTTCAGAGTTATTACCCTTAAGTACATCAATGCTAGAACAACATCCACTTATAGTATCTAGATAGTTATGTATTGTAAGGAAAACCACATAATCTCTACCTTAAAAACTTTATGATGTTATTCTATACTTATCCTCAAATTCAATCATAGGGTTATATTCCCTAATCTATGTTTCACAAAATCTAACTTACACGGTTTCTACTACACTTCATATGATACCAAGTTTAGCAACTTTGACCGTAGTAACCCAGAACTGGTGTTTGATTAATTAAATTTGAATAACATA
Organism: Viscum album; assembly: GCA_963277665.1. NCBI lineage: Eukaryota > Viridiplantae > Streptophyta > Magnoliopsida > Santalales > Viscaceae > Viscum > Viscum album. The sequence continues at coordinate 375,679,880 of OY728163.1, read as the reverse complement.
CAAGGAATCGCATCTAAATGTAAAAAATAGTTTATTTGTCTTGGTAAATTATATATATACATGAGACTTACATTACATTTGAAAACAAAAAATATAATATAGATTTTTGAGAGAATACCATTATTCCCTCTAGTATATCCTTCTATATCAAACATAGTATAGTTCATGGATTATTAGGAATCGAAAAAAAATAATGGTGAGCGTAAAAGATCAGTAAGGGTCAAGTACATGGGAATATACCATTAATAAATGAATAGTAATCAATAGGGAATGTAAGATAACTGAAAACACATTCCATTTAATTAATAAAATGAAAATCATAAATGGTTAAGGCATAATAAATATAGAAGTTAAATAAATGAAAATTTAGACCATTTGATTAATAAACTAAGAATGAAATGAATCTTGAGATAATATCATGGAAAAAATCCCATGGATAATAAAATAATTGAATTCTTAGTGAAGAAAATCTTAATTACTGGATTTTATTTTTAGGGAACATAAAAACCTCTACTGTCAAGATCTATCTTTCAGATAGTTTAAATCAACTGGGTAAAAACCCCATTTTATGCTTCTAATAAAAACAAATTTTAAATTACCGTTCAAAACTATAGGTAGAAACCTATTTAATTTGGCCAATTTAGTTGTCTCATGAGACCTATAGATGCATCAATGGGATATAACAACCTATGATTTTCATTCATTAAAATTACATCTTTTTATATGAAATACAATATAATCCATTCCAGAACCATAATGGTTTAGAGCCATTTGAAACATGTTAACAAAAAACCTATTTTATAAATCAAATATATAATATTCCACTTATTTATTTATAAATATAACCATTTTTTACATATCAGACATTATATCTTTCTTCATATCCTTAGGAAAAGAAACATAAGACAAGGGGGAGCTCAAATTCTTAGTAAGGGTAAATATAGAAGATAATAATTGATGATCATATTAAATAATGATATAATCAGAAAATCTTTATATATTTTCAATTTCTAAAAAATACCATACCCAATTTCACAAAGACCATAAACATGAGTTATAATATAAAAATCTAGAATTCCAAAATTCATGAATCATAAGAATAAGAAATCGTTATAAATCAATCATGAACCATAAGTTAATGTCATTAATATGTGTGTGGAAACATAATAAGTATAAAAACCATTTCATATGTCAATATTAATTACCAAGACCATCGGATGAAGACATAACACTTGTTCATCATAACGGATCAAGCACTTTGACTTGTTTACTATGACGGATCAAGCACGTCGACTTGTTTCCCATAGTGGATCAATCGCATCAACTTGTTTCCCATAACAATATCATGAGATATAACTTATTATGAAATCAATTGGAGGGATATATAGGTCTCACCCATCACATAATGAAAACCATACATATTTATTCCATAAGAACATAAAACATTCATCATATCCGAACCCATGAGAAGAAATGGGTTCCACAAATATTTCATCATAGAATATACCATGAATAAAATAGGTTTTATAAATATCATGACATAATAAACATAAAATAAATAAATAAATAAATAATAACATTTTAATGTTTTTATCATATCCCAAATAATGAAAAGGTACCATCAAATAATGTTATTTAATATGGAATATGACTTTCTGAAAGGTCACTTGAACTAATTCATTAGGAAAATATCCTTTCCAATTTCTTTAAAAAAAGTAAAAGTCACACATTTAAAAAATTAAAAAATAATTATAAATAACATTGTAATATTGTAAAGGATGCTTAAATACAATAAGGTTTAATGAAAATAGGAGAATTCATTTTATGTCATAAAAGTTAAAAAACATTCCTTCCATATTTTTTCAAAAATTTCACAATGTAAATTGTTTGGATAAATGATAAAATGATTCATTTCTATAAAATTAGTGTTGGAAAAAAATCCTTTAAGGCATCATTAATGCATTTTTGAGGTGATTGTGTTTGTTGAAAAAGTGGACATCTATGTTGTGATTGTTGACAAAGAAAACCATGATGTAAAATGTATTGACAAAAGGGATTTCAGGGTGGCATGTCGAGTTCAAGGGCTATGTTTAATGATCAATTTTTTATTCAATAATTTCGACAATGGAATGGATGATATGGAGGTGGTTCAAAAAGAGTATATACAAGGTGGCGTCGTTTTCCAGTGTTTGCAAAACATTTGGGCCTGAAAATCGACAAATGGAGAAATGCGGTTTTGGAAAAGGGACTTTTACGCTGTTGACTTGAAGGATAAGAAACATTCAAGCCATGTTTTTTTCAAGATAAGAACATCAAAATATGGAAAAAGGAAAAGGGGCGTCCACGTTTCAGGGTTGGTCGTGCAAGTGACATATGCGGCAGAGACTTGCACGCCGTCGCGCAGGGTGTCCAAATGCCTATAAATAGATGTCAACCCATCCTCATTCAGTGAAGAGTTCAATACTTAGAAAAATCATAGATCCCTTCACACAAGTGTGGTAGTCACGCAAGTGGTGATTTGGTCGCGCAAGTAGATGTTGTGCGCCAGGTGATATTTGTTCACCTAAGGTGGTTTGGGTGAGGAAGAAAGTGAGTCGCCCAAGTTTTTAGTTGAAGAAGGGGGTGTCGTGGAAGTGGTTGAGGTGAACTTGTGTGCTAGTTTTAAAGATGCACAAAAGTTTTTGGTTGCACGCCAATATTGGTTTGGTCATAAAAGGGTGTGATTCCCGCAAGTCTGGAGTTGCAGAATCTTGTGTTGCGTAAGTGGTTGAGGTGGACTTGTGTTCCAGTTATAACTTGTGCGCCGATACTTGCGCGCCGGATTAGAGAAAGGCACCAGGTAAGGTTGATTCACAATAGTGATTCAGGGCTTCATGAAAGTTGGAACATTGCCTGATACCTTTGGTGAAAAGATAGATTCATATATGGGTGAATGTTGGACTTCAACAGAGCATCTACATACAAAAATGATGTATTCATTAGTGATAATGAAGATCCCTATAGGTCTATAAACTGTGAGTGGATCCTTTCCAGAGTAGTGAGAAAAGTAAGAGGAAGAAGTTGATCCTCTCCACCGGCAGTGAGCCAGAGAGAGAGAAAAAGGGAGTGACCCTGGGAAGAGCATTGAGGTGGCCCAAAACATTGTAAAGGCAGTGAGACTGGGAATAGAAGTGATCTATCCCACACATTGTAAACAACAGTGCACTTTTAGTGGATTTGGTACATCAGCACATTGTCGGAGTATGCTCCTTGGATATATCCCAGTGAGGGTGAACCAAGTAAAAATTGTTGTGTTCTGTGCATGATTTAGTTTCTATTTATACTTTTCTTTAAGAAAGAGAGAGAAGAGAGTCTTTCTTAACAACAAGACAAGATCAGTAGGGTCAGTTGTTTTAATCAGTCATACCCTGATTCACCCCCCCCCCCCCTCTCAGGGTATCTAACCTAGTGGACCAAACAATTGGTATTATAGAGAAAGGTTAATATCTGTAATTCTATCTCAAATGGAGGTCCCTAATCATAAAGGTATTTCGATCTTCGACGGGAACAATTTTCAGCTGTGGAAGAATCAGATGCAACACAACTTCCTATCATTAGGAATGGATGTGTTCAGAGCATAAATTCATGTCATAACAACTGATATTAATAGTAGTGCATTATCATAAGCTGAGCATAGAGAGTTGGATGTTGATTCTGAAGAAATAAATGCCTTAGGGGAGCCTTATCCAATCATATATATGCAAATGTGATGTCTTTAAAAATGTCACATGACATGTGGGAAATGCTATTGAATATATATGAAGGGGATAAAAAGGTCAGAGAGGCAACGCTGCAAGTGTTGTGGAACATGTATGAAAATTTTAGGATGAACCTGAATGAGTCTGTTGATGCATTCTTTGATAGGGTAAATGTTGTAGTAGAAGACATGCGAGGTCTTGTTGAAGTTATTATAGACAAAAAAATTGTGAATCACAGCTTGAGAAAACTTCCACCTCGGTTTAATCTGAAAGTTTCTGTTTTGGAAGATAAAGACCCAAAAAAGCTGACACTGGATAACCTGCACAACACCCTTGTTGCATATGAAATTTGAAATGATGATAACGACACTGTGGAAAAGGGGAAATCCAAAGAGGTGGCATTTAAGGCCATGAAGAAGCTCGCCATTGAAGACTCTCAGGAAGAGGAAGAGACAGATGAGGTGATGTCATTCCTCTCATCAAACCTTCAAAGATGAAAAGGAAATTTTAAAGGGAAGCTTCCACTTGCTTGATTTAGTTGTGGAAAAGTTGGTCATATTGCCGTAAGGTGCCCCAAAATGTTTCAAGAAGAAAATTATAAAGATGAAGTTGAAAATCCCAAGAAGATATCTTCAGCCTATGTGAAAAGGAAGAAGCAGTTCAAGAGAAATTTCTTCAAGAAGAAGAATATTCTTTCACAAGAAATAGATAGTTCAGATTATTCTGAGGTTGAAGAGGTGGAGGTGATTAAAAATTGAAAAGACCGTGGAGAAAATGCTATGGTGGCTGTTTTTAGTAGTTCGCAAGAAAAAGAAGAAACTGAAATTGATGAAGAAGAATAAATTGAAAGGAGAATTGACATGGAAGCTGAATTCGAAGCGTATCTTGAAGAGATATATGTTTGGAGAGCAAAAACAATGAAAGCCAACAAGGTGGTACATGATTCCAAACTCTACATGCAACAGGAGGAAGAAGAAAAGTCTGAGCTAGTGAAAGAAATCAAAAACCTTAAGTCTTCTAGGCCAGAGAGCATATAAAAGGTTGAAGAGCATAAGCACAAGATTGAAGAACAGAAAAGGGAGATCGATGGCTTGAATAGAAAAGTGAAAGATCGCGTCAAGAGTATTGAATAGATTGAAGAGGAAGTTGTCGGTCTACAGAGAAAAGTTAAAGACCAGGAAAAACCTTTGATTCCCAACACATTCTTGGGAAAACAGGTCATTCTGAAGACTGAAAAGATAGAAGAGGGTCCTAATAGTTCAGCAGGAAAGAAACAACAATTGAGCTCCGACGTTAAGGCTGATTCAGGGATTGATCAGAAACAAAAATTCATGATAATTGAAGTCATACCACAAGAACCCGTCCTGAGATTGAAGGTTGATTTGGGCACAAAGTAGAATCATAATATTCATAGATCCCAAGGGGAAACTCGTAGTGCTAATGTAACATAAAGGAATTCACCTTATATCAGGTGTTATTGTTGTGGAAATATGAGATATTCACAGTATGTTTGTTCCATATACAATAGATATAAGAGGGAACAAGAACAAAGGTGGAAGCCAAATATAGAACATTTTTCCAGAACATCCTTTGAAGGTCACTATTTTTGGTGTGGAGGATTTAGGGACATGGCTAGATACTGCACATCAATCATACAGAGGAGTGTGCCAAAACAAAACTCGAGCGGTCGTAAGCATCAAATTAAGGAATCGACAAGTGATCTGAAAACACAGAATCGGTTTGCAGTACTATAGGATAAAGCTAGTCTATCACACTCTTAGGAAGATCAAGTTCTCCAAACAACACCGAGTGCGAAGTTGAAGACATGGATCAAAAAGAAAAAGGATGAGAAGGTAGTAGTTGCAGAAATTTACCTTAAAGATTTAGATAGTTTAGGAGTATGGATCCTTGACAGTGGTTGCACATCCCATATGATAGGGAACAAGGATCTCATTACAGGCATAAAATATGACAAAGAAGTAGTTGTCAGGTTTGGGAATGATGAAGTGCAGAAGATCGTTGGTTTCGGAAACGCTGAATTTGGGGGAAAAGAAATGAGACGTCATGATGTCTTGGTAGTAGAGGGTCTTAGTCATAACTTTCTCAGTGTTAGTCAACTACGTGACTCTGGGCACTCTATCTGATTTACCAAGAAGATGTGTGTTGTGAAAGGAAAATATGGAGCAGCTGTTATACAGGGAAAAAGGACAAAGGGAAATCTTTACCTTGTAAGTGGGGAAGAAGGTACATTCCCTTTATCTAGAGAGGAAGAAAACCAGTTTTGGCATAAGTGTCTTGGTCATCCATGCCAACCATACAAGGAAGATCTGGTAAAGTGTGATATTGGTAGAGACCTTCCCAAACTATCATGTGATCGTACTCATACATGTGATGCTAGCCAATAAGGGAAGATCATCAGAAAGACATACAAGCCAAAGGAATAGAAATCAACCAGATTGCCTGAATTGGTGCATGCTGATGTATGTGGACCTATCTCACCAAGAGCTATAAAATTGAAAAGTTAGTATGTCATTTTCATTGATGATTATATAAGAATGGCCTAGTTATTTTTCATTATCCATAAGTCAGAGGTGTTAAGTTGCATAAATCAGTATAAGAGGGAATCAGAAAGGATTCTTGGGTAGAAAATTTTGAAGTTTCGTACTGATAATAGTATAGAATTCACAAATAGTCACGTTGAAGACTATCTCGAGAAACATGGGATAAGGAATCAAGATTCATCAGTGAGAACTCCCCAATAGAATGGAGTGTTTGAAAGGAGAAATCATATCATCAACAACATGGTCAGAACGATGCTTATTGAAAAGGACCTACCAGAGAAATTTTGGAAGGAAGCAGTTTTGACATCATCTATATTTTGAACAGGTCTCTATTGTGTCTGAAAGAAGGGAAGACTCCGTATGAAATGTGTTATGGAAAGAATACAACGTCGAAATACTTTAGAATCTTTGGAAGTAAGTGATTCATTCTCAATAAAGAAAATCACCAGAATTTTGTGTCACGAAGATATGAGGGGATATTCCTTGGCAACTTAGGGAAAAGAAAAGCATATAAATGCTTTAACAAAAGGCAAGGAAACTTTTTTTAGAGCAACGATGTCACTATTGTTGAAAATGAACAGAATATTCAATGACCCGGTGAACAGTTTCTGGATGAAAGTGATGAGGAGGTAAGAAACACAGGGGGAGTAAAAGTGATAGAGGCTGACTTAGAAGAATATATTGATGATGATAAAGAGGAAAAAAAATCCGAATCTGCTAAGAATCCAAAGAGTCAAGCTTAAATTTATAAGAAAAATATCATTGGTGATCAAACAGCTCCAGTTCAGACTCAAAGAATGAAATCATTACAACAAACATCGTTTTTATCTCAGGAGGAGCCGAAATGTTTTTCTGATGTAGTTGAAGATGAGAATTGGGTACAGGCTATGAGTGAAGAATTAGACCATACTGAGAAGAATCATATGTGGGGGATTGTTTCGAGACCAGCAGATAAGAATGTCATCAGGACTAAATGGTTCTATCACAACAAGATAAATAATATGGTCCAGTGGTTCGAAACAAAGCACGACTAGTTTGCAAAGGATACTCCCAGATAGAGGGAATAGATGTTGATGAGACATTTACACTAGTTTCAAGGCTTGAGACAATCATATTATTCCTAGCCATTATAGTGCAACGGAAGTTCAAAGTGTTCTATATGGATGTAAAATATGAATTCATGAATGGGGTTCTAGAGGAGAAAGTGTATATTGAGCATACATATGGTTTTCTCATCCATGAAGATGTGAACACGGTTTACAGACTGAAGAAGGCGTTATATAGGCCGAAACAGGCACCAAGAGCAAGGTACTCATGGCTTGATCAGTACTTGAAGAAGCTTGTTTTCCAGTGTGGGGAGTTGATTAAAATATCTATTTCAGCAATGATAGTAATCAAAGGATGATGGTCCTGGTTTATTTCGATGACATAATATTTGGCAGATCAGATGAAGCTCATTGCAGACAGTTTTCTGAACTCATGAAAAATGAGTTTGAAATGTCAATGATTGGAGAGATAATGTTTTTCCTTGGTCTACAGGTGACACAAGAAAGGAATGTAACATTAATTTCTCAATCCAAATATTCCAAGGATGTTTTGAAAAGGTTTGGAATGGAAAATTCCAAGGAGATGAAGACTCCAGTTTCTACTCGGATGAAACTGTCCAAATATGAGGATGGAAAGGCAGTTAATATCACAAAATACAGGCAAATTATTGGATGTTTTCTATACTTGACCACAACAAGGCCTGACATTGTATTAGACACATGCCAAGAAGTGAGATATCAGAATAATCCCAATGAATGCCACACGCTTGCAGTAAAAAGAATACTTCGGTATATCAAGGGCACGACGGACTTCAACTTGACATATAATGACAAATATCAGACAGAGTTATTGGGATATACTAATGCAGACTGGGCTAGTTCAGCGGATGATAGGAAATCAAGTTAGGTGCTTCTTTCTATCTTAGTGGATTGTGTATTGCTTGGCAAAGCAATAAGCAAGATTTCATTTCATTGAGCACCGCATAGGCTGAGTATATTGAGGCCACTCAAGCATGCACACAGTTATTGTGGATGAAGCAGCAGCTTGAAGATATGGGAGTTGAAGTAAAGTCTCCGATCAGAATCCACAGTGATAACTCAAGTGCTATCAATATTATCAAAAATCTAGTTCATCACTCAATGAAAAAGCACATTGATATAAAATAACATTTCATCAAGGAGAAGGTGGAGCAAGGTCTTGTAAAGTTGGAGTATGTGCCTACAGAGCTACAGGTTGCAGATATTCTGACAACGGCCTTACCCAAGGAAGCATTTGAAAGGCATTGACTAGATCTAGGAGTTCAGTTGACTCCTCTCACTTGGAAGAATGTGGATGTGAAACCCCCACCCCCCTCTCCCCAAGGTATGGTGTGTGTTTCTCCCTAATGTGCAACTATGTGTTCTATACTCTGTTACAGAATGCAAAGGAGTTACCTTTGGGTTTTTTGACAAAGGGGGAGATAAAAAATAGTGATTGTTCAAGGGGGAGATGGTGTGGAAATTTGATAAATCATTATTGGTATGGGGAGAATCTGATAGATGGAGTAGCGATATAGTGGGGGAGCAATGAGATAGGGGAGAATATTAAATATGACAATGGTAGAAGTGATCGATCAAAGAACAGATATCACGATAGCTAAGGATCAAGATAAGAGTAGAAGGGTGATGTTGGAATGTGGTAAGAATATTTCCAAAAAAATGGTATCAGTTTGGTGTCAATAGTGGGTTTCAAATTTGAAGTGATTCAATGATGAACTTTCCATTTACTCTTCTTTCTCACACCGAGCATTGCTCATGTGGGCTTAGAGTATGTGTTGAGTAAATCATTGATCGCTATCTGAATTACAATAGGTGAATGGTGGCTGAAGAATTAATGACGTATCTTTTTATGGAAGAGTTTTCAACAAAACCAAAGGGGGAGATTGTTGGGAAAAAATCCCTCAAGGCATCATTGAAGCATTTTTGAGGTGATTGTGTTTGTTGAAAAAGTGTACATCTATGTTTTGATTGTTGACAAAGCAACCCATGATGTACAAATTTGTTGACAAAGGGGATTTCATGGTGGCATGTCAAGTTCAAGGGCTGTGGTTAGCGATCCATTTTTGATTCAAGAAAGTCGATGAAGGAATGGATTATATGGAGGCGGTACAAAAAGAGCAGATACAAGGTGGCGCCGTTTTCTAGTGTTTGCAAAAATTTTGGGCCTGAAAATCGACCAATGGAGAAAAGTGGTTTTGGAAAAGGGACTTGCGCTCCATTGACTTGAAGGAGAAGAAACATGTGTGGAATATTTTTTTCAAGATAAAAACATCAAAATATGGAAACGGGAAAAGGCGCGCCCAAGTTTTAGGGTAGGTCGTGCAAGTGACTTACGCGGCAGAGACTTGCGCGCCGAAACTTCCTCGTCAAGGGGAGACTTGGACGCCATTGTGTAGGGTGTCCAAATGCCTATAAATAGATGTCAACCCATCCTCATTCGGTGAAGAGTTCAACACTAAGAAAAATTAGAGCTCCCATCATGTAGGTGGGGTGGTCACGCAAGTGGTGATGTGGTCGCGCAAGTAGAAGTTGCACTTCAGGTGATAGTTGGGTGCCTAAGGTGGTTTGGGCGAGGAAGGAAGTGAGTCGCCCAAGTTTTTAGTTGAAGAAGGGGGTGTCGTTCAAGTGGTTGAGGTGAACTTGCGCGCTAGTTTTGAAGAAGCGCGAAAGTTGTTGGTTGTGCACCAATATTGGTTTGGGCATAAAATGGTGTAAGTCGCACAAGTTTGGAGTTGCAAAAGCTTGTGTTTCCCAAGTGGTTGAGGTGAACTTGTGCGCCAGTTATAACTTGTGCGCCGATACTTTCATGCCGGCTTAGAGAAGGGCGCCAGGTAAGGTTGATTCACAGCAGTGATTCAGGGCTGCGTGAAAGCTGGGATATTGTCTGATACCTTCGGTGCAAATAGAGATTCATCTATGCGTGAAAGTTGGACTTCAACAAAGCATCTACATACAACAGAAGATGTATTCATTAGTGATAATGAAGAGACCTATAAGCCTATAAACTGTGAGTGGATCCTTTCCAGAGTAGCGATCAAAGGAAGAGGAATACGGTGATCCTCTCCACCGGCAATGAGCCAGAGAGAGAGAAACAGGGAGTGACCCATGGGAAAGCAGTGAGCTAACCCAAAACATTGTAAAGGCAGTGATCCTGGGAATAGAATTGATATATCCCGAACTTTGTAAATAGTAGTGCACTTTTAGTGGATTTGGTACATCAGCACATCGTCAGTGTATGCTCCTTGGACGTAGCCCATTGAGGGTGAACCAAGTAAAAATCATTGTGTCCTTTGCATGCTTTAGTTTCTATTTATACTTTTCTGCAGGAAATATTGAGAAGAGAGTCTTTCTTAACAGCGAGACAAGATCAATAGGGGCAGTTGTTTTAATCTGTCATACCCCGATTCACCCCTCTCTCAGGGTATCTAACCTAGTGGACCTAACAATTAATAAAATGTAAAGAATAAGTAAAAATTTATTTAAAAACTCTAGAATAATTATAAAAACCATTTAGAAAACATTTTTAGAAAACATGTACATGGTAGACAAAAATTCCTCATAGGATACTTGAACATAAATAATCTCGAATTATAATGATATTTTAAAATATTCCCATAAAAACATATCATTGAAGTGAGAATTGATAAAATGGATCAATTATCTGTATTCACTATAAATAAACAGGAAAAGTGGAAATAAAACATATTATAATCAAAATTCATTTCACACATAATCATATAATGTCATAATATATGGTATAGTAGTTTAACCCAATGAATGGAAATTGAGTTAATAATTCCCTTACATAAAGTCTTTTATTTATTTGTTTGCATTAAAAATATTGTTAAATAAATATGTATTTATTATAAAATAATTCCCAAACTTTAATTATACCATACCTTTTACTATTTATTTATAACATCTTATCAACCTTTTATTAATACTTTTTTAATCTCTTTTTTGGGTGACAACTGCTTCTTTTTCAAAACATGTTTTGTTCGTCAATCTTGGTTCTCATAATTTAACATTGGTATCATCATTTCTATAATTTTAATCATGGTATGACCACTATATATAATTATTATATACATATTTAAAATCATTCATATTAATAAGATATATTAAAATTAATTACACCATTTATGGACATGGTAGGTCGTACATATGAATAAATGTTGTTTTCACTTTTTGATTAATGGAATGAACTATAGGTAAATAAAAACTAATATTTATAGAATTATTATATCATATATATAATATAAATTCATTAAATTAATCATAGTACCCATTAATAAATTATAGTGATGAAGAATGAATTCAATCATTATGTGGAGACAGTAAGTTATACGTATGCCCAAGAAATACATTCTCTTTTTTATGGGAAAGAGGGTGTATAATGGTTTTTTCATAATCATAATAACATTTAAGGCTATTTAGGATACTTAATTTGTTATTTTATGATAAAAATAATAGATTTAGGTGAGCTAAGTAAGAGTAGAGAAAGAAAATTATCAGTTATAGAAATTACCTCTTCTTTGAAACGCCTCCTTTAGATCCCCTCAAAATGGATAGAAGGTTGGTCGTTTGTAGATACGAGAACAAATATAAGGTGGATATGAAATTTTAGAAGATATATTGGTATTTTATTGCTAATATAAAAGGCTCAATGTTATGTAAATAAGTGAGAGAGGAGGTGTCCCTTTTTAATTAAGGTGAGTGGATCTTTTTGAATTTCATATTAGATTAAATTATAATAAATTCATTTTCTATCAAAATAAAACCAAATAGACATAGACTAGAAGATAAGATAAGTTAAGTTTTTAATCTAATAGAACAATATATTTTAAACAACTTTTGTTATTATTTTCAATCTTATCACTTTGATTAACCCTTAATTAACCTATTTTAATTTTTATTATGGTAACAAATTTTTCAATATTAAATGGTTGTAATATTTACATATAAGGTGAAAATTGGAATATAAGTGGGAAATTTAAGATATTTTAAACAATATATCATCCCCTTGTCCTTATTAAATATATTTAGTATTTTTAAACAATTTTATAATATATTATTTTCATAAAATATCTTTAGTGTCAATTTTAACACTATTCATTATTTTGAATTTAATAAAATCAACAAAGTAAGATAAATCAAAAAAACATATAATATTAGGCACTAATAATATGTCACAATAATTTATAAAAAAAATTAAACACCTTAATTAATTCAAATTATATTTATTTTAATATTTTTGATATCATTTATTTGATTGTTTCATTAGTTGAATAATTACTGCATCATCGCTAATTATTTAAGGTGCCTATTTCTTCACTAAAAAAATTGAAATACCATTACATAGAAAAATATTATATATTTCATAATAATAAATATATTATAACTTATATTATAGATAACACTATATTAAAAATTTATATTATTTAAAACATGAATGTGACATTGAATTTTCATTAAATAAAATATTATAAACACCATAATCTCATACAAGTGGCACCAAAAGTAATAAATAAATTTATATCACAATTATAATTTTATTAAGTTAAAAAGATACATTTATATTCATTCATAAACTATTATTTCCTCATTTGGACACATAAGATATATTTAAGACAAAGAAAATGATATTTGTTTACTTTCATTAATTTGAATAACACGTAAGTCATTTTCATGGACCTGTGTCCATTAAACAATATAATCAAGAACATTAGGTGTTAAGGGTTGAATTAAAATCGTATAATAAGAAATAGGATGAAAAAATAATGCCTTATCACTTATTTTTAATACTAGTTAAACTGTTTTACCCGTCACCGAGGTAATAAATTTTACCATAGTTACTAGTCATATTGACTAAAATTAAAAGTGTCATATTCATGAAATTTCGACCCATGGATTAGAAATATGGTTTCCATTTATCAAAATTCTATACATATATGCATAAGAATTTAATTTAAATAAAATAATCAAAACACTATGAAAAATAGTTTTTCATAAATATGCAATTTTTAAACATAAAATGTGTTTATAAAAATTTCATGTAAAAAATAATTTTGAAAACCCACAGTTGTGTTATTTTAAATGAAAATGAACTAAATAAAAATTAATAATAACACAAAACATAATTTTACATTGTAATAACTTTAAAATAATATAAATTTTTCAATAAAAATTAGTATTTTCACTATCCTTGAAAATTAATTGTTTTAGAAAATTATCAAAACAATTAATATAATTTTAAAATTATAAAATAAAAAATTAAAATAGTTTTAAAAATAAATTATATAGAACTTTAGTAAATGAATATTTACTCATAAAAAGATAAAAAATTAATTTGAAGAAAATAATTTTTTTGAAGAATAAAATTACTTATTAAAATTTTGGGATAAGTTTTCTTATCACTAACTAACAAATTCAAATTTATTTGGAACTCTATGTTTATTTTATAATTTAGTTATTTATATTTATTCCTATAAATTTGATCACTAGGTTTTAATGGATATATAATATTTTAATAATATTCTTCATTTCATCTCAACTTTCTGTTGTATACAACACAAGCTATCAATGAAATAAAATTATTTCAAAATACATTTCATAAAAATATAAGGGTAATAAATTATTCCCCCTTAAAATAAATTTCACCAACAAAAGTTATCTTTGTCACCAAAGTCATTATATTTTATAATTCATTTGTAGAAACCCACATTGTAAAATTAAATAAAAAACTTCCATTATAATGGGAATGTTGGAAACATAAAGGTTACCTGAAATAATAAAAAACTAGGTTTCCACAAATGGAAAAAATTAGTAGAAAATTAAAAAAAAAATTGGAAGGGAAAATATCCCCAAGAACTAATAGAGAGTGATAAAATGTATGGTTGGGATAAGGGTAATGACCATAAAACCATAGACCAAATAGTTCTAAAAAGGTCATTGATATCATCAAAAATGATGACAACACGTAATATTTTATTTCAAAATCCTTGTAGAAGATATAGTACACGATTTCATTTCATATGTACAACCTCACTCTTTTTTTTACCTTGATCAATTTCAGCTTCATCTCTTACTCCAAAAATAATTATTAAATTGCAATTCTTGCAAAAATAAAAGATCATAAGATCTATAATGGGATGAAAATTAATTCTTTCTATCTCTAGTTATAATCATAAAAAATTCTTATCACAGGTTATCCAATACACATAAATATTAATAAGGTGACTTAATACATTAATCTATAAAACCTCATTCAAAATTCAACATAAAAAATTTCATAAATGGTTAACCTTATGAATCTTCCCAAATATTAAAATCCAAAACATTCAAAAAATAAGGTCATTATATTTTCAAAATGAAATTATCATTAACCCCCCCCCCCCCCCCACCATAAATAATTTGATTTATCCCCAAACATGTGAATCCCATTATCTTGTATTCTATTGAAACATTGTAATAACCTAAATTACCATAAAACCGTATTGAAAACATGTATGATTTTAATAATTAATTATTTTATCATACCATAAATCCAAATAATCTATAAACTAAATCAATGATATCATAAACCACGTTTTTATCTTATTACTAATTAGTTCTAAGGTCATTAATATTATAATATTTATTTTATCCCAATCAAATACCTCTTTTTTCTCACTCTTTTACCAACATCATGCACATATTTAGGGTTATCCTTCCCTTCCAATATCACCTTAACACCTCAATCACCTTTCATGGTTACCAGTACTATTCAAAATATGATTTCAAATCCTTATGTAAAAACTACAGTGGACTAATCCTTATATGTTTCATTATTCCATAATACAATAAAATTACTTCTACAACATTATTATTAAAATCCAATACATGAACACTCAGTCATTCCACCACTCCGTTTACATAATCCACATTGCCAATAGTTAACTCATGATATTTCCCTTTGTCTTTGGAATTATGGGGTTGCTAATATCTATCATTATCATTAAACCTTGAATTTTTTCACTGGTTAGAATAATTATCGTTTTCCTTACATTTGAAGAATTGATGTTTTGGGGGTTCATTCTATATAGCCTTCTCTCTATTCTGATTGTTAACTAACTTATTCCCTTTAATTTAGTATTTGTTTTCTAGATGACCTTACTTTCTATACTCAAAATATTCACCAGTCCCCATCTAAACTTTCCTCCATTCTTTTTCCCACACTTTCAATATAAATGGAAAACACATCTTATTTGCTCTAAGGTTTTTATATTTTCATTTAATCTACATATTCCTTGATTATCAAAAATAAGAGATTGATACGTAAATATAACCTATATTTCAACCATGATGACACATCAGATGATTTCTTAATAGCTACTATTGTCCCTTAAGGATAATACCCTTCAGTAACGTGGTTTTAAGACACAAATGAATCATTCAACCTTACATTGAAGTTGTATAATAATACTAAAATGGTACCACATAAGTCTTTTAAAAACAATTTATAGGTTCCACCAGATTCATCATCATTTTTTTCAACTCAAGGAATTCATTTTCCATTTTGTATAAATATTATGAGGAAAGTACTTATGGAAAAATATGTTATTAAACTCTTCACATTCTATGGAGTCAATTTCATCTTTTTTCCTTGTATGTTTTGATAATATTCCACCATTTATCTACTTAAACTTCCAAATAATAGAAAATAATAATTAATTTATCATGATTTGAACATTAGAGAACCGAAAATATATTACCAGTGCTATTATTCCATTTTTGATCCACTAGCGGATCAGATGACACGGTAAAAGAAGGTGGGAACTGCCTCATGAGGGACTCAACAGAATTTGGTTTCTATAATAGTTCATTTGGAAGTACTAAATGATTTATATCTTGTGAAAGTTGTGTGAGTATAGAAATAATATTTATTATTCCTGATCCCATTTTATTTTATTTCTTGGGAGGTCAATTTTTACATTTCCCATCACATTCAGCACTAATGTAGTTCCTTTGGGTCCCATACATTGACTAAAACCAAAAAGTACAGTGTGAGAAACACTAATCATAGTTGTTAAACAACAAAATAATGAGATATGATGTCTAAATCATGAAAAATGCTTTTTACTAAATGAAAACTTAGGTTTGTCCTAGGTTATTCATAACCATTATCGAATCATTAGAATTTTTTCATATACATAGCCTTATCTTTAGAGTTTTTAAAATATTTTTCTAACCATAATATATAAAGATTGTATAAACCTGGATTTGATACCAACTATAATGGCCATACACTGATACTCCATCTTTTTAGATGAATAAAAATATAATCCATGCCAGAACTGTGAAGGTTTGGATTCATTAGAAACAAGGAATAATAAAAAACTAGTTCATAAAACATATATATTGTATCCTTCTTATTTATTAATAACCAGAACCCTTTTAGAAATATTATACATAATACCTTTATTTATATCATGGGGAAAAGAAACATAACACAAAGGTGAGATTAGATGCTCGGTAATGGTAGACATGGAAGATAACAATGTAAGATAATATAAAATCATTAGATAAGAACAACGTCATAATATCTTTTTAATAAAAAACAAAGATCATACCCAATTTCACAAATCTCAAAAACTTGAGTTATGTAAAAAAAATTAGCATTTAAAATATAATGAATCATAAGAATGAGAAATCATCATAACTCAATCATTAATTATATGTTAATGTCACAAATATATGTATGGAAACATCATAAGTATAGAACCCATTTCATATTTCATTGTTAATTCCCAAGACCATCTGACCAGACCTTTATACCTTTTCCCAAAACATATCAAGAACATTAACTTTTTACCCACAACATATTAAGAACTTAGACTTATTTCCCATAGTAGATCATAAAAATAGAATTGTTTCCATTAACTATTTCATGAGATATAAATCACTACCCAATTCATTAGAGGGATATATAGTTCCAACCCATCACATAATGAAATGTATACATATGTGTTCTACAAGAACATAAATCATTCATTATATCTGAACCCATGAAAACAAATGGGTTTTATAATCATTTAATGATAACATAACTAGTGAGAAGAAATAGGTTTTATAAACATAATACCATCTTAAATAAAAACAAACCAAAAAAATAATCACATTGGTATAATTGGATTATATTCCCAACCATTCATGTGTAAAATCAAATAAAGTTATCTTAGAGGAAAATTGATTTGTGAAAGTTTACTTGATTTAATTATTTCAGAAAATATCCTTTCCATTTAAAAAAAATCATGTAATAACAATGGAAAAAAATTATTGGTAAAGAACCTTATAATCTTGTAAATGAAGCTTCAAGAATTTAAGGCATCCTAAAAATGGAAAAAAACATTCATGTTTTATAAGTTAAAAAAACATTCCATTCGTATTTTGTCATAAATTTCACAAAGTACCTTGTTTGGAAAAATAATAAAAAATATTACTTTCAAACCATTTTGTAAAAAGTAAATAATGGGTAAAAATGACTTTAAAAAATTATATGATAATAGTAAAAATCGTTTTGAAAATATTATTAGAAAACATGGTCATGTAATAAAAATATTCTCCATAGGATACTTAAACATAAAAAAATATTAATAATAGTGAGATTATGAAAAAAATATTACAAATATCATATCATTGAAATGAGCATTAATAAAATGAATAAATTGTGTGTATTATCTGTAAATCCAAATTTAAAAAGTGTAAATACAACATAATACAATCAAATTTCATTTCACACATTATTGTAGAATGAAATAATCAATGAAATAGTAGTTTAACCCAATGAATTGAAATTTATATCATTGTATAACCATCATATATAAGGATTATATACATATTTAAAATCATTCATAGTAAGTCGAAAGAGAAAATTAATTACATTATTCCAGGAGATGGTAGGTCATACGTACGTAAGAACGCTGTTTTAATTTTTCGGTAAAGGTAAATTAAAATTCATGCTTCCATAATTTTTACATCATATATATCATATATATTAATTAAATCCTCATGATACCAATATATAAAATGTTTTTCTGACAAATTATTTGTATCCCTACATGGAGACGGTATGTTGTATGTACGTAAGAGCGATACATTCACTTTTCTTTGATGGGAAAGTGGGCGTATAATGGTTTCATCATAATTATAATTAAATCTTAGAATATTTAGGATATTTATGTTGTCATTTTATGATAATAATCATATATTTATAGTATTTAAGTACGATTAGAAAAATAAAGTTATTGGTTATAGTAATTACCTCTTCTTAAAAATACCTCTTTCTCATCTCCTCTAATGGGATCTAAGGTTGGTCTTTTGAGACGACCAAAACCTAGATATTGTTTATAGGGAATTTTATAATATATCCTTTCTTGGGATTGTCTAGATATATGGATCAATGTGATGTAAATAAGTGAGGAAGGATGTGTCCTTTTGTAATTGAGGTGATGGGCACTTTTGGAATTTCTTAAAAAATTAAATTATAATAAATTAATTTTCTATCCAAATACCAAAAAATGACCACGTATAGAATATAAGATAATATAAGGTTTTAATCTCCTAAAAAATATATTGTATACAGGTTATGGTATTATTTTAAATATTATCATTTTGATTAACCCTTAGTTAGCCTATTTTAATTTTTACTATGGTAAAAAAAATTAGTATTAAAAGGTTGTAATTTTAATATTTAAGGTGTCAATTAGATAATAAATGGACGATTTATGATATTTTGGACCATATATTATCCCCTTGTCCTTATTAACTATTTTTATTATTCTTAAAATTTGTAACAAAATGTTATTTTCAAAAAAATATCATTAGTATCTATTTTGACACTGCTCATTACATTGACATTATGAAAATCACAAAAATAATATAACATCGAGAAAGATCTTTTAATACACCCATAATAAATCATAAAAATATAGAAAAATATTTTAACACTTAAATTAATTCAAATTATATTTATATTAATATTTTTAATATCATTTATTTAATTGTTTCATTAATTGAATAATTACTACATCATTGTGCAATTATTTAAGATACCTATTTCATCCTGAAAAATTAAAATTAAAATATTTTAATGTTGATAAATATTATATATTTAATAATATTATTTATATTAGGATATATATTCTATATAACCTTATATTAAAAATATTACAGTATTTAAAACAAGAATGCAATATTATTGGATTTTATTCAAATAAAATATTATATACACCATTATGTCATCCAAGTTGACCCAAAAGTCATAAATTAACATATATCATTAAAATAGGATAATTAATCAGAAAAAAATAAATTTATATTTACAAATAACCTCTTTTCCCCATTTGGACACATAATATATCTTGTAGACTAAGAAAGTGGCATTTTGTGACATTGTTTGATTTGAATAACATATAAGTCCTTTTTATGGACAAGTTCCCATTAAAGAATTAAATTTTAAACCTTAAGTGTTCAGGGTAGAATTAAATTCACCCAATAATTATTAGGATAAAAATTTATGGTATTATCACTTATTTTTAATCTAGATTATCTTGTTTTACCCTTTACTGATGTAATAAATTTCACCATAGTTACAATTCATATCAGATAAAAATAAAAGTGGCATATGTAATAAATTTTTACTGAATAATTCCAAATATTTTAACAATTTTTTAAAATTTAAAACATATATGTTGTATACTTTATTTGAAAATAAATCCGAAAAAAACACTAGGGAAAACAATTTTTCAAAAAAAATGCCTTTTTAGACATAAAATGTTTTGATAAAAACAAGTATAAAATCATTTTAAAAACACATAATTGGATTATTTTAAATAAAAATTAACTAATTAAAATTTAATATTAATCCAAAACAAAATTTTACATTGTAATGACTTTAAAATAGAATACAATTTTCAATAAAAATTTGTATTTTCATTATTCCTTGAAAATAAATAATTTCAGAAAAGTATAAAAATATCCATTTTAAATAATTTTTGACAATATGAATTAAAAATGAAAGTAATTTTTTCAAATAACTTTTCAATATATTATTAAAATTAATATTCCCTCATAAAAATAGTAAAAACTTGTTTTGAAGAAAACATAATTTTTTAAGAATAATGTTACTTACACAAAATTGTGTTATCATTATTCTAAGTAGTTAAAAATAAATTAATATTAAGTTAGAAAGATGTACTTATTTAATAATTTAATTATTAATATTTATTCTTTCAATTCTAATAACTTGTTTATAAAATATATATAATATTTTAGAAGCATTTCACGGTTTTTCTAAACATGTTATAGTAGGAAACACAAGATATCAAAGAAATAAAATTATTTAAAAATATATTTTACAAAAAATAAAAAGGTGTTACATGGGATATATAAATTCCATGCCTAAATTGGCACTACATATTGAAATCATTCCTTATATATCTAACAATATATTTCATCCATGAATCAATATGCCTTTTCATCAAATATCTGTATTGAGTAAAGAATATAGATTTATCAATATATCCACAAATAAAAAAACACATTCAATGTAGAACACATTATGTAGAAATGATATATAGTATAATAAATAAACATATCAAAGATAAATAATATTAACATTTAGGGGAAATTTAATTTCCACGTGAACGTGAATAATTCAAGGAAAAGTTAACGACAACAAACATGAATCAAGGAAGAAAAGTTCAGTACTTTCCTTGGTCAAAATGATAATAAACATTCCATATGATGAATAAGGATGATATTAATGTAATATTTAGCCATTATAGTAATAATAAAGGATTTTCATATTTAATGAATATAAATATCATAGAAAGATATTATAAAACATTCTTTAGGAAACTATTCTTTTCATTTTGAAAATTATTTTTAAAAAACAAAAAACATTTTCAAAACATGTTAATTTGAAATCCACATTTAGAAACTAAGAATTTAAAGAATATTAGGAAAAACATTCTTTAAAAAGATCCATGTAAACCTCTAAAGTAATTTAAAAAAAATATGGTCATGATAATCGGTAATTCCATACATTCCATACAAGTTAAAAAGAACATTCATTTTTTCACACTAAAAAGGTGAAGAATGTGAATTAATCAGAAAATGATGGTCATGATAATAGGTAATTACATACATTCCATATAAGTTAAAAATAACATTCATTTTTTCTTTCTAAAAAGGTTAGAAAAGTCTCTTATTCGGAAAATGCCAAGAATATTCCCCTCACATTTTCAGTATAATCCAAAGGGGAATTGTTTTGAAAACGAAATAAGATTAATTCGAAAAGAAAATTAAAAGTAAAAATGGGTAAAAATTAATTTAATAAATCATTTTTAAGAGTATTAAAACATTTTTTTAAACATTTTTAGAAATAATGTTTGGAATAAAATAGATTTACAACCAAAGGACAAAATGGAGTTAGATTTTTTAAAACATTTTCTAAATTAATTTAAGTACTAAATAGTATAAAATGGTACTATTACTTTAAGATATCTTTAATAAATAATGTATTATAAAGTGAAGTGGGTTTATTAGTAATGTTTCAAATAATTTCATTCAACTGGAAGTCAAGAATAAACCTCTTCGATTAGAATGAGATTGTGAAATAAACTCTTATAATGATCATAACATCAAAGTGAGAATTAATAAACGAATCAATTATGTGTTTAAAAATTAAATCCAAATAAAAAATTTAAATACAACATAAGTTAATCCAAATTTCATATACATAAATTCTTAGAATTATATAATCAATAAAATTCAAGTTTAACCCAATGAATAGAAATTGATTTGAAAAATACCTTACCTAACGCTTCCTTTTGATTGAACATTATTTAACCACCTATATAGTGGTTTTAAACAGGTTATTAAATTATAAAATAAATATAATCATATTTATAATATAATATATGGTTCAATTATAACATTTCCCTCCTATTTGATAATAATATTTCATTATTTTTATTATTTCAGGTGTTAATCACCTTGTTTTCTAAATTGTGATTAACTACGAAAGTTTATTTTCTTGTGCATATTATATAATTATATCACCTTAAAAATAATAATTATAAAATAATTATCATATTTTATATCAATTTTACATTTAATCCGGTCATGAAATATGGTTATGAAAAATGAAGTATGTTACGATCTTGGAGACGGTAGGTCGTACATGTGTTTGACTAATGTTTCCATTTTATAATGATCTTTGTAGAAATAATTAAATTAATATATAATCTTTAAATAATGATAATAATACCATATATACCATCTTATATAATTACATATACCAACCATGTGGTTTGGTGATGAAAAGAGTGTCATGTCTCTTTATCAAGGTTGTAGTTCACAAGTACACGAATGATGTTATCGTATTTAAATGAGTGAAATGGTAAGAGATAAAATGATATATAATATTTAAATAATGATAAATATTTCTTTTATATCATAATTATTTCATTTATATTGTATATAATCATTAAATTTATCCTTATCAACTTCCTTTTTACATGTTTGTGAAAAACCAATCTCATCACTTCATGAGGCGGTAGTCCTCCGACCCATGAGCGATGTTATCATATACCCTATAGAATAGAGCGTAAAAAGGTATATATTATAAAATTACTCTATGGTTATATTTATATTATAAAAATAATATATACACTTTATAAACATTGTCATAACCAATTGTGAGAGGTCATAAATGAAAACGGAGTAAAGAATGATGGTGAGGCGGTAGTCCGTAAAACACATGAATGATGTCTTCATAACCATTTTGTGGTAGTGGATATGGTTTTAGGTAATTAACATATTATAAAAACATATAGATATATGAAATATATTTATTTTATTATGTAACAGTGGTTTAATTATAATTTAATGAGGTGGATAAATAAATAAAATAAAAATGCATGTTTCAGAACATTGCCTATTCTTTGGGATTTCTACTTAGGTTTGCACAAAAATATTTACATGGATGGATTTATGATAAAAAGGGATTATAGGATGAGGGGAGTAAATTTTTGATGTTATTTTTTTTGGTATTTTCTAAACCAAAGAGGTTTTAAGATGTGGAGATGAGATGATAGGGGGTATCTTTTTATTAGTGAGGTGAGTGGCACACTTCTAATTGTTTGAAAATATTGAATCCTACCCACATTTATATCATGAAAAAAGACTCCAAAATGGTCCATTATCGATTCTTAAAGAGATAATGTCTAAATATGGACATAAAATGGTTATTCTACAAGTTTTAGATTATTTTTAATCCTTATCCTCTTAGCTTAGTACCCCAATAAATCTATTTTTACCATAACCGTAGTGATTATTTTTTTCACTATTAATTTTCATCAAAAAATTATTTTGACCTTATTAGACATTATATATTATGATTCTTCCAAATATGGAATCCATTTTTTGAAATTCAATTCATAGAATATGAAAATTTTAATTTACAATTAATCCCACATACGTGATAATAAAGATGGTTTTCAAAGAGAAAATGTCCAAAGTTTTTCAATTTTTTATATCAAAATTCAATATGAAAATGATTAAAATATCTAAAATTAGATTTAATGAGATATAATTGAACTAATTTTATTTTAAAACCAACCAAAAATATAATTTATCATTATAACTTATTTAAATGAAAATAAATTTTTCAATTAAATTCAATATTTTTACTATTCATTAAAAAATGAATAATTTAAAAAAAATTAACAAAAAATCACCCTAAAATAATTTTGATATACATATTTAAAAAATATTGGTTTTTTCAAATATATTTTTTATAATTGGTAAAAATAAATTTTAATTTATGTTCATAATGCGTGATTAAACCAAATTTTAAAAAATATAGTTATTAAGAAATCCTTTCTTTTTATTTAAATGATTATTATTTTATTTTTAATCAATAGATCGTTGTAATTTTAAAATTTTATTTATTATTATTAATACATTTCTTTACATTGGATAGGTTATTTATGTTATATTAATAATATTTTAAAAATATTTCTTATTTTTTTATGCTCCGTGTTGGGTGTAACACAAGATAAACTCAGTGTTTTGTGTGATGCAAGATAAAGATAGTGTTGCTTTTAATATAAGATAAACTCAATTTTCCTTGTAATGAAAGCTATTAAAGAGATTGGAATTATTTAAAAATAAATATATTGTATATTCTTTGGTTTTATATTTTTTCTAGAATTTTTGTTTTATGTCACATGCGCTATCAAATATAAGGATATTATTTTAAAATATCAGGGTGTTAATGAAGGGCCAAGTGTAGTCCATATGTTACCGAGTAGAGGGGAGGTTGAGATTGGGACTACAGTGGGAAACTTCTGAGGGGAAACCAACCCAGTTGAAACTTGGATGGTTGACATCTAAGGTGGAAAATTCAAGTAGTTGAGCTAGACAAGGCCAAGATAGACCATTTGATGATGGCAGTGGGATACTATAATGTTCTAGGTCTAGCGAGATATGAGTAGAATGTTCTTATTGAGAAGGATGTGATGGAAAACAATGGTAGTAGTGGTGGGTCGTTGTGCTAAGGGGTGGATGATGAAGCTTCCCTGGGATGCTTTTCTAAAACCCCTTTTTATTTTAAATTATTAGTTTTAAAGTTGACTCATAACCCCTTGATGTTTTTCCCTATTTTTTAATTCCACGAGTCTAGACCCCCTGAAAACTATTATTTAAAAAAAGAACCTATTCTTTGTTTTTTTGTTTGACCCAACCCTAGAAAAATAACACATATGTATCAATTTATGTTCTTACATTTTATGTCTATCAAAACCACAATTAATCCATAATAATTTTTTATAATGGCCATAACTTGGAAATTCGAGATCGTATCAATGATCTGTCAAATTTTTTGGGACTGAATTAAATCCCTCTAAATAATGTTAAGGAAATTTTAATTTTCCTTTCTTTGAAAAGTTTTTGGATTGTTAGGTTACCTATTAATGGTACTAGGGAATTTATAGGAATATGATGGGATGAGGATTTAAAATTTTTCATTTCCAAAGTGATAAGATATTTTCATCTATAGTGATCTGATCCCCATTAGATGTCTAAGGATCTCATTTGAATTTATTAAGAAAAAAATAATCAAAAACGAATACCTCATTCAAATCCACAGCACGTTTGACTATTGGTAATCACTGGTGAGTGTTTCTTGAAGGATCCTAACTCAAACCCCTCAAGACCATCCACCCATACTTAAAGAGAGTGTACAAACATCATTCATAAAATTTTTGATGCTAGTGCAGAGCTCCAAAAAATAATTTGGCATCGCAATGATCACCTCAAATATATTCCTGCAATCTTATAAGACACTCTTGGGTCGATTACTCTAATGATGTCTTTCCCTCTCTTATATATGGTAGGGGCTGGATTCTCTGAGTTCATAATGGATGGATTGAATTTTGAATGATAAAACTACTCTGTTTATATAGTGTATAACCAAAATAACAGGAAAGGGTTCTCGAGGCCGCATATATTCAACACCAACTAAATAAGAGACAAATAAAATGTTATGAAAAACTAACTATTTCATAATTTCATTTTTATTTTTACCACATACATTAATATATAATAAATATATTATATTATAAAACCAATCCATTAAATCTACATGTAGTTCGAGAAATATTTGATGAACCTTGAATATGAAAATAATATTTGTTCATGTAATATTTTTCTAAGTATTCACTAAATAACTTATGAATGAATTTAATAAATAAATTCTATATAATTATTAACTACTCAAATGATATGTAATTTATTTATTTTGTCGTGATCTATAATACTTGGACAACTATTGGACCCCTTGGGGGCGAGGTCCACCATATATTATTCGCATATTATTTGGAATAAGGAAGACTCTTGAATAAACTATTGTGTGTGACCATCTAGAGTTTTATCTCTATAGAAATGAATATTATTCATAGACCAAGATGGAGTCTATAAACCCATCAAGGACCCTAAGGAGGTAAGGAATAGTCATAAAAATCTCAACCTTCATACAAACACACACTATGCAATATAATATCTCTTTCTCATGATATCACATAAAGTAGGATGCACAACTTGTTTCGTCACCCATTCGTACTTTATTATTTGTTAACTATACTATAGGTACATACCTTCTTCTATCACAGACACATATTTAGTTATGTTACTACCATCCTGATCAATTAAGACTAAGATATCACTTCCTCGACTCGAAAGAAAAATAAATCTATCTTTATCCTTAAATCGATGTCATACCCCCAATGATGCACCCACCACAACATACCTCCTCATGACTTAAATTTCATGGTTTTTTCTTCAAAAGAAAGTAAACTACACATTGATAATTATATCAACTCAAACATTTTCTTATATAGGAACAACCAATGAAACTTGAAACATGTGGTGTTACAATTAAAAGGTAGGTCCCCATGATCTCATATACTTGAGATCACCATGTATGAACTTCATGATAATAATTCTAAATGACCACGATCCCATAGTACCTGATAGTTATAAATCATATATGTCTAGTACATGTGATTTATCTAGACTATAGTACATATTTTTATGATTAATTCCATAGTATCTTAGGGTTATCATTATATCATGTGAGTTATTCTAACTTTTGATATAAAAAATAATCTATAGAAATTACCATTTAAAAAGCGGATGTAGAAATATATATTTTATAATGGTAAGTGTACTTCATGCTTAACTCATTATATACATGGTAATTTAATTGAAAAGAATTATTCAGTTTGTTTTTATGGGACCCACTATTAGAAAAAATGCAAGGCACAATTCTCTAATGTAAAGGACTTCTTCCACTCTGAGTGTGGTGTTGGAAATTTTATTTTAATTTTTTTGAAATGAAATCACCATGAACTGGTTAATGAAATAATTGACATCGTGTTTGGTGTATAAAATCCTAGTGTATTATGTATTACCTTATGGATTGAATAATTAATTTAAAACCCCCCTAGGTCTTCACAAAAGATCACTATGATGTGGTCTGGAAATCACCACGATGTAATCAATTTAGATAATCTCATCATGAATGAGGGTGAGAACTAGTGGGTGTTATGCCACATAAACCTATCATATATGGGTAGATTATAGGGTGAATGTCTGGTGGGTAAGGGACCACATATACTCATCCACTACGGGTCAGTCATAGGTTTAAATTCAAATGGGGAAGCTTCCCATATGAACTTTTCTGTAGGTTAGTCACAAGTTAAAATATTACGAGGCCTCTAAGGTCTAGTGGAAACTTTAGTACAACATTGTGAGAGGTTTTTTATACTCCTGGAAGATTATAAGGCTTCATAGCTACCACATCTGGAGTGGGTGATGAAATGGAAAGGGTGTTTTTCTATAATGATGTAATCATCTCAGGCTCATCACCTAATGCATCCCATTGCATAGTAGAATAAGGTTATTAGAGAGTTGGGATAGATCCTTGAAGGGGAATCCTACATATCCTATTTTGTATGGGAATCAAAACCCACATAGATCAACTATACAATTTAGTGTCGTGTAACAGACCATACCATATAGATTTATGTTATGTGGTAAGGATTTGTGTGACCTGAAGGTGTAAAAATAAGGGATGGTGTGGGGATTAAAATTTGAGATGCCTATAAGATGGGGTTCATCTCATGATTTCCATATGAGGAAAACTATGATCATTAAAAGTGAAATCATAGGACCACCACATAGGGAATTCAATTTTTTTGGGGTAATATTTTGTTTATTTTCATTCACCGATGATGTTGGTTGTAGTTTAACATCTTGCACTAAGGGAATTGGATGTAGTTTGACATATTTCATTAAGTATGTCATCTATAGTTTATTTTATTTAACTGAGGATGTTGGTTTTAGGTTAACATCATTCACTGAGGATGTTGGATGCAGTTTATCCTCTTTCACTAAGTACATTGGTTAAAATTTCACTTATCAAAAAAGGACATTTGTTTCAATTTATCCTCTTCTGTTGATTACATTGGATATAGCTTAACAACCTTCACTAAGGACATTGGAAACAGTATAATGACTTGTTTTGAGGATGTTAGTTGTTTCTAAGTGGTTTAATGTTGTCTATTGCGTGAGGATTACATGTGAATATGCCCAACCCCATTTATGATTTTAGTATTATATGATAAAAGGATTTGGGATATGATTATTGAGGGGGTGATTGGTGGTCATCATCGATGATTCAATGGTGGGAGCTTATACATTCACTGTGTAACTACTATTGGAAGGAAAAAAGAATAAAGGATGACCGTTTTAGAAGGTTATATGTGTATTAGATATTAAAGTACATGATACTAGTTGTGTGTATAGATTTAACACTACTGGGCCTAGATCAAAAGGATACAGGTCCCGTGAAAGCTAAACATTCTCAAGACTATTGGAGGTGGAAGGAGGCATCGGGAAGGGGTCCCCATTATGTGTCTTGTGAATATTTATATATTATTAAAATGTTGAGTTTTAAAAGACTAGAGTATCTAGAATAAGTTTTCACTATGGATTTCCCTATAGTTTATTTCATGAAATTTTGAGGTCTCGTGTATCCTATAGTTTTGTGAAGCATATTCCATGAACATGGATGATGTTATTCATGGATAATAATTTCAGAAACTATATCACAATCATAATATAATACATTTAATGACTAATTATTGATTTATTATGAAATATATTTACCTAGTGGAATCGTTTGTGAATTAGGTTTTTGAAGGTAGGTGTTTCATAAGTTGAGTTCCTCAACTGGAAGTCTAACGATATATCCCCCAAGATGGGGATTTAAAGGGGTATTTATAGGTACCAGGGTCATCAGGGATGAGGTTTTAGGAAGAATTGATGCCTTCACATAAGATGGAATTTTGGGGTGCCTTGAAATTTATTTTTCAATGAATTGTCGATTTTAAAAATTTCTAGAGTTTGGTGTAACTATGATTACTTGTTTTTATAACTCTAAATTCCATGATCTCCCATACATTGTTCAAAAATTTCCTTTATTTACCTTTTGGTAATTCCAAATTCAAATGGCCATAACTATTGATCTATAATTCTATTTGGGTTGTACAACTAATCAAATAAAATCTTATGAGACGAATAATTCCCCTAGTTATAGGGTTCCCAAATAGAAGGTGTCTTTTATGGAAAAAAAAGTTCAAAGAAGACACTAAAAAAGGGTTTTTTTATTGAAACCTTTTTTATCCTTCCCAAACACATTTTTCAACACCAAAAAATTTCCCCTTTGAAATAATGGTCTAATGTGGGTTTGGTGGGTGAGTATGTAGAATTTATAAGGAAATCCTTGAAAAAATCCATGTCATGAGGTTTATAGAATCTCAATCATGTTCATAAAATAATCATCCAAATTCTTGACATCCACATGAGTTGTTATTAGTGTGAGAATAAATATATAATTTAAAACCATCCAATTATATGATAGTTTTAAATATGGTTAATATGGGTTAGGACTAACATGTTTCATTGATCACAATAGGAAACCCATGAATATGGGAAATCAGGTTAGTGTGATTCCAAATGTTTCATTCCCCTGATAATGTTTCAGATACATGAGGGAACACCCCCAAGGGTGTTATAATTTCACTTCAGTAAATGGAATGTGGATAGGGGTAAATTGTTACTCTAAGAGTTTTGATTGATAGATATAAGAGGTTAATAGGTTAAGGATTAATTTCAACCACATTTTAGAAAAGGGTTATATTCTCATACTATTAAAGAGACTCAAGTATAACATCTTTATTGGACGAGAGGGGGTCTTTTTTCATTGTTCCATCGCCATATGGGAGTCCAAATAGAGATTAGGAGGGTGGATCTTTTGGGGTGTTTTCCATGGATATGGTTCATCCCTTTTCCCCTTTGTGTTTTCACTTTTAGGGATCCCATTAAGGTATGAGAATAGATATTGTTCCAAATCAAGTGGCATAAAGGGTGTTTGTGAGGGAGAGGGGTGCTCAATAACAGTTTGATAACTCTTAGGTATAATTTTTCATGATTAAAGCATATATGTAGGGAATATAAAACCAATGGAATCCATATAGACTAATAGTTAAAATTAATATTCATTCTAGGTGATAGACATGAGAATAGAATGTGGTCATGCTCTAGGGATGAGATCAAGGTTCACCTTAAGGTTTTTAAACTTGTGGTCACGTAGATTTAATTGAAAAAATTTCATTTATAATGTTATATATCTAAGACCATAGGGTGTTCTTTTTAATTTCATATTTCTATGAAAAAATGGTTGTGTTATTTAAGGTCCTATATCCAGGACATAAGTTCCTAGTTTAAAGACATATTACTCAAACCATAGGACGCTAGATTTTTATGTTATGCCTATCAATCCAAGGAAGGTGATATAGGTATATATGACATAGAAAAAACAGACCTTATGTCATTAAAATAACCTATGGATAAAATTATAGGGTGGATATCCTCTCTAATATAGGGTCACATAGTTTATAGTTGTAATGCATGGACTTGTGGCACTACAAAAATTTAAGGTCATCAAGCTTTGACCAATGGGGGAGAATAGTTTATGGTAATGTTGCATAGTCCAATAGTGTGCCTTTTAGGATCATGAAATTAGGACCAAAGATGTAAAATTATAATATCATGTGGCAAGGATGAGTGGTACATTGGGTATCCTACCTGATGATGGGTTGTTAGAAAAACTCAATGTGAATTGTTGAAACAAATGAAATAGAAAGTAACATGAAGATGACTAGATATTATTTAAGGTCATGATGCATGGACCGGTGACACTCTGCATATATTTGGATCATTCATAATATAATAGTAAATTATCATGAAGGAATGATGTATTGATGTTAATGAGGCTTTATACTCTTCCCCATAGTATATCTTGTAAAACCACTCACGTAGATCAGAATAAAATATGGAGGAAGGTACATTGTCCCAAATTTTTACTATAGTTGAACGGGTTTTAAATTTGTGGACGGATCCATGAAAATGTTTTTGGACGTTACTAAATATCTCTTAATATGAGAATCAACCAACATGTGTTTATAGGAGGGCTGAATGATAGAATTCCAATGTTGCAAAGGGGTTGTCCTCTCAAGTGAGGATTAGGGAATAATGTAGTATTTAGTCATAGAATATGGATAACATAATGTATTTTACCATCATAAAGTAAGGATATTGAACATGTAGTTTAACATCATATGGTGAGAATGGGAAATAATTCCACTCAATCATGTTGACAAGGAAAATGATCCAAAAAATTGGAGGCCATGTGAGTCATGATTGGTTTGAGAAGCACGTGGATATTTAGGGTTATTCTGGTCACATGAGAGTGCTAAAAAGATGAACATATAATGTTTAGAATGATTTTTTGACTACCCAGAGAACTCATGAAATGGGGAGACTAGTAGAGTGATATTTTGAAACATCACACAACACTAAAAACATACCAAAAGATATAAAAACATAACATGAGGGTTTTAAGTATTTTCTTTGTAAAATGGGACTAAATAAAAGTAAAGTTTTCCTTCCAGAATCATAATATTAAAGAAGGTGATGGATAGGTTGAGTATGGTCATTAAATACATTTATAAAATTTATTCCACTACCATACCATTAATAATAGAGGTAATAAAATTATGATCGACCACTGGTTATGTGTTTGAAACACATAGTCCATCATATTGTTGTCAGAAAAAATATGGTTCATGTTATATGGATGGGAATTATGACATTGGAGCATTATTCCTTCAGTGTAGATGATCCCATACAAAATTGAATGATGATGGGGAAATTATAACTCCAAGGACACAAAGTGTGGAGGTCGCAAAAAATCTCAAAGGGTAGTCTAAGAGCCATGGTGTTACACTATCATGCATCGGGAATATAAAAAGGATATACTAGGAAAAAAAGAGTTTTGAACCTTCTTGGGGTATGGGTAAGAGGACTTTATTGTGTTCTAGGGAGGACAACCATGTTCAATGGAGGAAAACATATCCCAAAATTCTCAAGAATTTAAGTCCGTCTTTCTCAAACCATGGGGTGCTAACTGTTTAGTGTCTAGCAACTTAAACAAATGTGAGACATGGTTTGTATAGCACTAAGAAATGGAAACCATTATGTGAATGAAATAAACTAGGGGTAAAATTATGATATAAATTATCTTTATAATCAATGGAATGTAGTTTAATATCATGATTCTTCGACACTAAGTTGAGTTGTATGCATGAAAGAGAAGGGAGAAATAACTAATGTGAATGGATAGTTGATGTCATCATAAATAAAATCAATATGGTGTGAAAATAGTTTAAGGTAGTATTGCTTATACTAAATTTTTATTCCTTTTATGTTCATGTGTCTACGACCCGGGATATTTAGGTGTTTATGGTCATACATCATAGATCGAGGGGTACAATGATCACATGTATGACACCAAGTAGTGAAAACCCCATTGTTAACTAAAGGTTCGATGCCAATACGGATCATATTTGGGACATAGAACATAAATATTGAATTTATGATATGTATACCATAATATATATAGTTTAATGTAGTATAACACGGACAATGTGGAATGAGATTATAGATTTTCTTTAATTTTTACATGAATAGTGGGTCCAGAAATCATAGCTAGGTTCTTATTGGGGCTAGACTGTAGGTTCTATAGGCTTTCTACCTTTTCCATTTGTTCTCTAAATTTTGAACAAGTTATAAAAATGAATTAATTGATGATTGGAGGCTTAACTTTGACTTAGGTTTACCTTTATGGGTTTTCATCCTAATGGGTATTTTTCTACTTTATTAGGAACATATAAATTCATTCCATTTGGACTATCTACAGATAGAGTTTACACTTGCATTGCTTTATAATTAAGTTTTATACAGTTTTTGGATATTCATACTTGAACAATAGGTTGATACTATTTTATATTCAAGGATGATGTTCCAAATATATGTTAGTTCATATGGAAAATGGGAAGTAACAATCCATGTGTGAATGGAAATCCCAAAATCAAATATAAACTATCCTAATGGAAAGAATCATACCTTTTAGAGTCATGACACAAAGACCAATGGTGAGGCGGTCAGTGTAGCACAAGGTGAAAGAAAAACCCAATGTGAATTATTAATCACAAAAAACTAAGAAATATATATTGATGAAGAAAGGGAGCACAATGAGATTTACATGGGGGCCTGAATTGGTGGAGTCCAAATGAATTTCCTACAACTATGTTCAAACTGTCCAAGGTGGGTTAACTAGTAGTATAAGAATCTATGATAGGGAGATCCTATGAGGCATGTGATGCTAAAAAATCAGCCAATGATTACCTTCACGCCACTTATGGAGGAGCTCAATTCCTTTTACCATGAGAGAAACATTTTTGAATAAAATAAATGATGTGCTCGGGTGTTGAAGGTCATTATTTGGGGGATTTATAATGGATACTTGAATTTATTTCAACTGATGATAAAGGGATGATATTTTCATGGATGATCTCAAGACCCTGGATCATGGTCATTCCTTCGGCTTCAGGATAGTCACCAAACCTATATAAATAACTAAAAGAAAACACCATTGAGCTAGTCGAATCACATGGAAACCTCACCACCTCATACTACAATGGGTTCATCAGTCGTTAACATTAAGTTTTAGTCTAAGTGGGGGGCAGGGGTAATTACTCATCCAGTACCTATACTGTGGTGGGAAATTTCATCCTGTCGAGTGGCCACAAACCTAGTATCATTTGAGATAGGCTAAATCCTCTCTATGATTGAGCAGTTGGGAAAGTTACATAACCATGAATTTAGTTCCCACCACCAAGGATCATCCAGGTGATGGAGGATTCTTGTGTCAGGACCGATTCCTTGCTTCCTAGATACTCCAACACCCCACTACCAATATGAGTGCATATTCCTTTAATTTTTTGGATAGTACCTGAGAAACATTGATGGAAGAAATCCTTGAAAGACTCCTCTAACTCTAGAACCATAGTGAACTAATAAAAAACTCCCCACGATTGATTCTACCAATTGTTGTGAAAGAAATGGTGTAGAGTATATTGGATTTCTGAGAGGAGCGGTAAAAGCATTTAGAGGACAGTCAAACACCCCTTCCTTAGACAAATTACATATAGGTGATGCATAGGACAGAAACATGACATGGATAATAAGTTTCATGTGTCAAGATATATTATAGGTGATGGTATACATTCAATTGGGCCCAAGATAAAATATAAAAGCATCAATTTGTATCTCAGGTAATGGTAATAAATCCACACATCGTTCTAGGGGGCATAACTCGTACATGGAATTGACTCACATATATAAGGTTACACATAAAATAGGTTATTTGGTGAAAATAATGGGTTAACAACTGATATATATTTTTGTATGTACCATTACCTAGAAAAATGGAGTCATGAGAGTTAATCTCATGTTTGAGACTGTAATGATATTTCCTAGCATAAATATGTATCTCATGGGGTGGGAATCAAGAAACGCAATGTTCTAGAAGGTGTTTTGGTGACATAAAAACTATATAATTTGGAATCCTTTTACTAGGGGACCAAAATTTTCATAGAGTTTAAATTTATGATATAGGGACTACATCATGCAATTTTATGTTATCCAACAATGACATTAGACACATAGTTTAAAATCATATGGTGAGGAAACTAAATGTGCTTTCTAATGTTTAAGGTTACATATATTTGACTAAATAGGATGGGTTATGAGGCCTATGAATAATGAATGTTAATGAAAAACTAATATGAGTTGGAGGGTCAAGGGTCCTAGCACAACACAAACATACTCCTCAAGGTGAGAGGTTCCCAGTTTAATGTCATGATTCATGGATCATAAGGGATATGATCTATATTTCACTAGGAAGATTTATACCTAAATGTGAATTATAAGGTCCCAATGTCATTATAGAGAGTTTAAAACAGTTAAAGGGGGTGTAAGTTTTAGTTCATGTAGTTAGAAACTAAGCTGAGTTAGTCCATGTGATGTGAAAAGTGAAACAACACTAAATATTAATATAGGGATTCAACTCCCTAATATAAATCCTTAAAAGGGTTGAGTCCTAATTTATGGTCATGGAACTTGGACCAAAGGTGATGTGGTCTTTTGACACTAGGTGAGGGAAAAACATAATGTGAAATGGAGATCTCAAATGATAGTAAAGATGAACTAAAAAGGGGAAAATGTGGAACATTTAGATTAGAGTCATGGTGTAAGGACTAATAAGGTATACCTAGCCCTATAAATCACTTTCCTAAATCATATTAGGAGGAAAAAAACAAAATCAACTAATATTTTGTGATCCGTGATTGGTGTGGGAAACAAAGAGTAGAATAAGGTTACACATGTCACATGAGAGCGTACAATAAGTGAGGAAGCGTTGGGATTAGAATGATATGTTTTACATTGAATAAGTTCTAAAAAAAGTTATTAAAGTCACGTAAAGGCCCAACTATATTGAATATACTTAAAGTCAAGCACAATTCACAATCAAGTAAACATTGAGGGTGATGAATTCCACCAGAAAAAAAGGATGTGAAGGAAATAAATCATGAACTCTGAATTATGAATTATAGATGGGAGTAAAAATTGAGTTAAGGATGACTACAATACATGTATTTAAAAAATGGATTCAATATTTTTATTTCAAGTATGGTATAAAGTAATGTTTGGTTTATCCAATAACCATGTATTCAAAACATAGGACGTATCATGTTTCTGCCAAAATTAATCTAGAATGTGCACCATGTATGTGAGGTGGGCCTTTAGAGAATTGTGATTTCATTATAGGGGAGATCATTCGAACACGGAGGATGATCATGGTATAAATCAAGGAATACCTAAAGTTATGAGATTAATTGAAGGTATGTTCAAGTAGATTTCAACAATCTAGTTGTTTTGTTATCGTGCACTCAAGCACATTGATGGGAAATATCTGTGAGTGAATGAAAAACCCAACTCCTAATAGGTGAACCATCTCAGTGTCATATGGGATCAAGGAACATGATATAAGGGTGTTCATGATCATTAAAATCAAAGTATTATGATAATCCTAAAGGGGTTAGGTTGTATGTGTATAGGATAAATTATCTAAGAAAACCATTGTATCTAGTGGAATGGGGGTCAACACAGACTTAGTTATAAGGAATTTTTCAGTATGAGGATTGTACCGAAAGAGGTTATTTCTATCTTGAGAAAGGATAATGATATGGTTATATAGTTTAAGTTTCATATATAAATATGTTAGTTATATATATATTAAGTTAATACATTTAGGACCAATATTGGTATTGTTTAACATAATGAAGCTAAGAAATTGATCCTAAAATTATAACATTATGAAGAAATAATGATATTCCATGAAATTTAGGGTTATGTTAATATGACCCATTCCAAGTAGTTTAAATTCATATGGAATGGGATTTCACTACGTATTTTAAATTATTAGAGTTCAAACATCAGGGTGTGCCTTTTAAAGTCATGAAATCAGTACACATGCCATTCAGTTTAACATTATGTGGTAAGGATGTGTTTCAATTAAATTAAATGTTATAAATCTAGGATCAGAAAAATGTATTTTAACATAATATGTTGATGAAATTATTACTTGTATTTTATGTTCATATAGCTAGGATGAAGGAACTATTATGAAGGTCATACATTGTACTTATTGAGAAACATTTTGTTGGTGGGAGTTGTTATGTGCCCCCCATATATTAAATCAATTAGTACACATCATTAGAATGGACTATATGAAAATAGAATGAACCCTCCCAATTAGACCCCATATTTAATGGTTTTCTTTCAGGTATCATTGTATTTCTCAGGGCCAGCACCAAGTCACCTGCGTGGAAGGAGTGGAGGAGAACATTCTTGTTGAATATTACGACCACATAGTTCTAATGGACATTAAGGTTTATAAGTGATTTAATTTTGTTCTCATTGAGGGATTCCAACTAAATTAGAAATAATTGGGATCTTCTCTTTGAGTTTGGATGATAATTCATGGATATTTAGAGTGATGTATGTTGGACCTCAATGTGTAGCACTACTTCTATTCTATATACTAGGGAATATGTATTATCTTGGGTGAATTTATGAGTCATCATTCATTATGATCATAGTTAATTAAAGATAATATATTTATATCTTGTCATGTTCTAGTATACCATCAACTATACATTTTTAAAGAGGATTTTTTGGATTCTTTAACTTTTTATTTTTTATTTTAATAAAGAGAGAAGTATGGTTTGACTAGAAAGTTTACTTTTCATAAAACTTATTTAACATAGTGGCTCGGAAGTTGGTGTCATTTTCAATGAAAAAAGTGTGAGGGATCTCAAATATATGAATGATAAGGTATTTCAAAAACTACATCATAGGAATTATCCTTTCCAAATTTAGGTTGATGGCCTTATACCACTTCAATAATAAGTTGGTGGCATCAAGGATGAACCTACACTGTAATGATTTTTCCAGTGGATAGGGACTCATAACATCAACTCCCAACTTGAAAAAGGTCCAAGATTACTTTGTGTCATGGATAATATTTTTTGATTAATGAAATAATTTTTCATGATCCAAAAATTCTATCTTTTTTGGTGAATTCCATGTATTCATTAACCATTTTGGTTTACAAACAATCTAACCTCTAGTTTTCATGGGATTGGTTCAATCCTTATCGGTTCAACTCATATGAATCAATGTGGACATCTATAAAAAAATTGATATTTAATTTACTTTAATGGAAAATATAAGGATGTGGTCAAAGTTTTTCTTATATAGTTCATACAATATGTTTTAGCTATCACATAAGATCCAATTAAATAGACGCTGGTGGATTTTTCACAGAGGGCTTGGTCAAAGAAAAAAGTTACATACCAAATACAATCAATCAATGGGGTATTTATCTTGGATTAATCTATTGTTTTTGGGGAATCTATGGTCTTCTATTTGGAAGAACTTAAGGCAAATTTATTCACTTATTATCTCTCTTTATAAAGAATAAAAGGGTGATCACTTTCTAATGTTCTATATGGATGACCAAGTAGTCCTGATCTGGCTCTACAAGAAATGTGTCTAAGATATATATGGTTCCTAATTGATTATTCTAGGATCATGGGGAGAGATTTACCATTGGTTCTTAGGAAAATATTTACATTGTATAATGGGTATGATAGAGTAAAGGAATGGTCTTATACTTTGGGATGGTGTAGTCACCATTGGTTTTCATGATCACTAGCTCAAAGTCTCCTTGTAAGTAAAATTGTGGAACCTCATCCTCAAGGTATAGATCCGTAATAGTGATAATTTCTTGGTACTCATCCGCATTGTTAATTAATACCTCTAAGAGGAGGAAGGAGTATGGAATAAGATACTTGTATGGAGTGCTTAAAATAACTCCAAGTCCAATATTGTTGATATTATGATTATCGAGTCTTCACCTAGTAAGGCTCTGGGAGGCACCATCAAAGTGAATCTTCAAAAATGGTGTTTCTTTAAAAATTTAAAGGATGTAATAATATGGGAATTCAATTTCTAGTGGTAATTCCAAATAGGTTTGGTGTGTGGATAATAAATATTCCCTTTCATGACATTTTTTGGCCTTCTATGGGGTGAACCAGATTTCCTACTAATGAAGTATTAGGGTCCACCATGCCAGTAATCTAGTCAATATAGTGGTATTAAGTAAGAATGTTGATGTTATATATCAACAAGACCTCAAGATCTTACAGATAGTGCCAAAAATTTGGAATAGTAAAAGCCAATGTGAGGCAACTCTTGTCAATAGGATAATCATCGATCTTAATGTAAAGAAATATGTGAATGAGATAGTACAGATTATTCTCTTTAAATTTTTTATTCTTCTAAGACATTAGGAAACCAAGGTATGACTCTGAGGTGGCCACATAACGGAATAAAATATTCCCCAGGATTGGTGGAATTATCTTCAGGGGATGAAGCAGATATTACATAATGTCATCAAACATAGCTTGGAAATCTTTATTCCACTAATAAAGGGAACCTTTATTTATTATATTGGATGTGGGATTACCTTTTCCTATAAGATTAGTTACAAAATAGCATATTGAGTCTAGATAGACTAAGAGGCCCCATAACTCTCAAATATTTCATGGGGGATAAATTTATATTCTATAATTATTTTATCTAGATTTATCTTGATGACTCTGAACCCAATAGAAAATCCCATAAACATCCTAAAGAGAATCTGGAATGAACACTTCAAGGGGTTCATTTTTAGGTAGTAAGTGTGGATCGTGCTAAAAATGTTTTCATCATATTTATGATGGTCCTAGAATTGAAGGGATTTAATCGCAAATCCTTACATATAGAAATCCAACATTTTTCTAAGTAGGGTATTGGATATGTGGTTCATGAAATGTTTATAGGTCACACCAGCATTCTTCAATCCAATGAAATTTACTCAATAGAAGATAGTTCCCTGAGGTTCCCAAAACACAGTGGATTCCTTATCTTCATGAGTTATTATATATGATTATATCCATATTATACATTAATTGGGGATAGGTATTGAATATATTGGTTTCTTAAATTAACATCTCCATTACTAGGATATGAAATTCATCCTTTACACAATTTTTTTTGAGGTTCCGTAAGTAAATATGGACACCGATCTAAAAAAATTTCTTCCAGATCAGGATGATGTTAGCTACCATCTTGGGAACTAAACTACCCAAAATACATTTACATTGATCAATATATCAATTTTACCCTAAACCCTTTTATTATTTTAGGGATGCACCCTTCTGAGTGATTTTTTGAATCCACGGTGACAGGTATGAAGGCTTAGACATTGGAAAGAAACCTGAGGATCGAGACCGAAAACCTACTTATAGTTCCATGTTAATACATCATGATTATTCTTTATAAACATAATGTATTGATGTTTATTATTAATATACATGATTTAATTGATTATATTGGGTATTTTATCCTCTTCGATGCCAAGGTTCACCTGTAAGAAATCTTTCATAGTGGTGGAGACTCCTTCAAAGTTTGGAGGAGCTTTATCCAAGTCCTATTCATCACAAGAGGCAAGAGTAATGGAGGAGGAGATGAATCCACAACCACATGAAATGATGATGAGACATCAAATTTCTTTCTAGGGGCATAATATTTATAAGTTCGTTCACATCTCTCTAGATCATTAAATTCTGTGGCTATGGACATTGAGGCTCTACTCCTATGGGGCCTCTATCAATAAGGTCCTTTTCGGATATTAAATAAACCCCTCTTGGATGTCCACAAATATTTCAATCCTACTCTCTGATAAATATGGAGGATACTCAAATTGTCTATAAGAGGCCGCACCATTTAGTATGAATTGAGAATGGCCTCTTCAGGATTCAATGGAACCTTTCCCTCATAGGGAAAGAAGGTGATTTAAGTACACTCTTTCTTGGGAATGATGAAGTTGCACCCAATGTGTAGAGTTATTTATTCTTGAAAGTGGATAGGAAATATGAAAATTATCTTTAAATCATCATAGGTATCTATTGGATCACGTTTTAAGTCATTAGGATAATTGACATTCTCGATCTCTTCAATATGGGTCTTCTTTCCTTCAATTTGGTAATACCCTGAATTGAGGTAGCTGGATTCATCTGATTTGAAGAGGGTAGCAACAACATTAAATACCCATACCATAATATCAGACAAGTACTTGAATAATTGGTGATAAAATAAAGGAATATTTCAATGTATAAGGATCTGTATACTTTCCAATATGGTATTTATGGATATTTCCAATGATATAAAAAATAATTTGGCATTGGGTACCAAATCACCAAAGTAGATCTTCTATGAAATCTTACCAAATATATTCAATTTGATATTATCATAACTCTATATTGTATGTTTAGATGGGTATAGATCATCCTTTACATATCCAAACTTTTTGAGTGTCCTGACCAAGATGAAATTTATTTTATATTTTATGTCTACCAAACAATGATGAAAATTCAAGCTATTGAGATTTATAGAGATGTATAGATGGTGTATGTTCCATTGGATGATTTAACCCTTATCATGCCTAAAAAAGTATATCAATTCCTAATATTTCTCATGCCTATATTCCAATACAATGTATTCTTATATAGTTTCTACCTCATTTTTAGACTAGAGAGAGTTATTTATGGCTCTAACAAGGTATTATCAAAGATCCATTAATAAGTATAGCATGGAAAGGATCTATAGATATAAGTAATTCTAGTAAGTTGTTCGATCACATTATAAATTCCTTATAGGGTAATGTTTTCCCTAAGAAGACACTACTTTATAAGAAGTTCAGTTATCTAGTAAGCTAGGGTAGAGGCACATTGATGGTGCATACCATGTTCATTGGATGATTTTATAGTTATGGTTTTTCTATGTGAAGTTGAGTATAATCAAAAAATTCAAACAATTAGATAGGTTGTGAATCTATACTAGAATATTATTTCACATAGTGTTGTTCTTTTTCAGCCATGAAAAATGATTATTTTCAAGTGTCATCATCATAGATAACAACTTAAGTGATGTCTCCCCATACATTATTCTTTCAATAAGGATATTTTCCCTTTCATCGTGAGCACCTATCAGAGGTTCCCAAAGGGGATGATTATTGTTTTTAATTTCTAAGCTCTTTAAAATTATCTTCCAACCTAATGAATGAGATATATGAATACTCATAATTGTCATCAAAGGAGTCCTCCTTGATCAGATAGGATATGAAACAACCTTCCACTATGGGGGTATGAAATCCCTAAGAGAATAGATTGGATTTGACACTAGTAAAGTCTATTGAAAATCCTTACACCATTGGTTTTATCTCCTTCAGGACTTGGAGGGTTTTAACGCTAATGGGGAAACTAAAGGAGGGGTGGGATAACCACAAGGAGAATTGGTTGATTCAACCATACTCAAACGACATCATACACTCGAATAACAAACATTCATGCTATATAATCATTTAATTTCTATGAACCTAGATCTATGAACCACTACCATTCCCCATAATATTTATAATCCTTATAAGTGGTCAGGAAAAATGTGACATATACTGTAGGATCACCCAATTCAATTATTCCATGATCGATTTGTTCATGGATCTATTCCTTGTAGATGAAGCACTCCTTGTTGGTATGTCTAAGGAATATATGTTGGGGAAAACAGTTGGGTTGATTATTTGACTCATCTTCTTGTGGATTCTATATTTACAAAAGCTTAGTAATGTTATTATCCATGGAATATAAGAATAAACTAATTAATTGGTAGTCTTTAAAATATTAGACATTATGTATTCACATTGGAAGGTAATTTTGACTGCTTGACCCTGATAGGGATCCTAGATGATGTTATATGGATGGTGTTGTGCCTAATGGGGCATGTTTTTAGGGGAATCTGAGAGCTAAATATATTGAGGAGATGGAGTCTACATAATCTTATCCATTTCCAATCCTTCGGTATTTTATACCCTATGAGGATGAGGTAAGAGGTGAAATCATTTATTGTTCTTCCACATGGATTCATCAAGACACTGAGCTCTTTCATAAAACTACCAAAATAAATCTAGGTTCTTTAAAT
Source organism: Viscum album (assembly GCA_963277665.1). Taxonomy (NCBI): domain Eukaryota; kingdom Viridiplantae; phylum Streptophyta; class Magnoliopsida; order Santalales; family Viscaceae; genus Viscum; species Viscum album. The sequence goes on along the minus strand of OY728163.1, from coordinate 375,636,779 downwards.
ACATGAGGATCAGAACCATCTCATCCAATAAATTCACTATGCACATCCCCAACCACTATTTATAGGCAATCTGACATTGAGGGAATTTGTGAGTCCCTTCCAATGAGTATTGAATTCAGTGACACGTTAATTGTCCCCTTTTTTATTTAAATATATTAGTAATGATCATCTTACACATAGTGGAGTTAAACTGGTATATAAACTATCATTGGAGGCACTCCATGCTAGTGACAGGTCTTGATGATAGATGTTTGTACCAGACCGGTTCTGTCCCTTCAAAATTCTAGACAAAGAACTAAATATTTGTTACCTATTACAGGTCTAGAGTTCCAAACATTAGGCCACACCAAGAGGTGAAGTGTGATATATGTTTCTTTGGGTCACCTATTCAATTGAATGAGGGAAATATCAATTTGTAAAAATATGGTGATGGGGGAGTATGATCTAAAGAAGTCAGATAATGATTGCATTTAGTATAAAATGTGTCTTATTATGTCTCTATATTTTAAACATGAGTAGTAAGAGAACTAATCACATAAATATGAGGAGTGTATGCATGAATATGTTCCATGAATGATCATCTAGCTTATGTAAATAGATCATTCATGATCTAGAGGTAGGAATTCCTACAAATCAATTAAAGGGGGAATTGATGGAAACATCAATATATGCCTCAAGTGAGTTAAACCTTAAGGTTCAATAATAATGGGATGGATGAAACATCATGATTTAGTCCCAATGGGTTAACCAAGAACTATTATCTTTTACATTTTTTTGGGAACTAAAAGGATCATCTCAGACATCTTCTCAATAATGGTGGTACCCACTGAAGAGTTTGACACTGAGACACTTGTATACCATAATACCGTGGAGTAAATAAGAAATCTTGGAATCCACTTTGGTTAACTATGTGTCCTTAGGAACATTGGAAGATTCAATAATTCCTTTACCTTTTTAAATGTTTCAATAGATGGTGGGAAATACTTTAGCAGGACATTTAGGGTCTATTTTTTTGTCACAGTTTCCATGAATGAAAAAATTTAAATAGGTTTTATTATGATGAAAATCCTATATGATTAGATCATCCTTGTAATTTTTCCTCATCACTGACCTCATACACATACCTAGTAGAGGGTTTCATGGTAATAACATTCATTATGGGGATGGTTAGTGATGGAAATCTACTTGCACCATTTAGTTGGCCAACTAGAGGGAACTGTTCTCATCATAGGATACGACTACATTTTTTGTTGTTATAATCCCCCCATTTATTGATCTTCACATAGGGATATTCATATTTTATGATGTAACATATAACAGTAAAAATTTATATGCAATTCCTCTTGGATATTTTTCAGTACTCATATCAATTGGGGTGTTGAGCTACCCGAATCTTTGCAAGATCAACCTTTCAGAACTATTTCTCAAGGTATTAAAGAATCATTAAAATTATTAAATAGGTCAAATTATGATCCAATATATGGTTTAACATCACCCATATATGTTTTTAGAGGCATATTGTACTAATTTTGAATAGAAACTTTTAGATAGGGAAGTGTAGTGTTTTAGGTGTCTAGATCATGACTGGAAACTCATCTATAACCATAATATTCCATAGTCTTTCATCATCCTACCCTTGATAAACATGTTTTTATTTTTATTTATAACCATAATATTACATATGGGACATCCAAGAAACTATATGAGGAATTGATTAATACATTATATGGTGTTAATATTCAATCAGAAGAGGCGTCACACAAGTAATTATTCCATGGGAGGATTTTTCCTACTTAAATGATGCATGCTCCATCACTATATATATATAATATAGGGATTATACCACCAACCTATTTTTGAGTGGATTCATTAACTTCCAATGGATGAGATGTATTTTTTACCTCAATAGAGGGCACCAAACCAGACCTAAAGGTTTACCCTAATTCCAATGTGGATATGGAGAGAAGGGATATTAATAGAGGTAGAGATGGCTAAAAGGTGATTCCTAGAACGGAATCAAAAACTTACTCTATATTTAGGTATTTATATATTTATTTTGGGGCCCTTTGGGACTCATCCTTATGAATGTGAATCATCAAATTATGGGATCCTTTCTCTTGAAGTAGTGGGAGGATGGCAGTATCTCTCCTAAATCATCAATCATTTGGAATTAGGAAATATCACAGGTAACATTGTATGTGTACCCATTTTACTACCTATGGTGTAAATTTTAAAGTTACCCAATCATTTTATTTTGAGATCAAAGGGTAGATCTTCCATATTAATTGTAGTTTTTGTTGTGAGAAGGGCCTATACAGTGGCTAGTATCCCCACTACCCTGAGGAGGACTTTTGAAGACTTGACTACTTAGGAATAGGGAGGACATCTATTTAATTTGGAAGAATCATAGGTAAGACCACTATTATGGAGTTATTTATAATAGGTGAAACCTTTATAATAGCTTCCGGTGGAACCGATGGATAAGAGAGTTGACTCATCATGCCCAGTGGGTAGTTTTTTGTCTTGATCCCAATATGTCAAAGACTTTTCCAAGTATTATTGTAAGAATGGAATGGGATACATCAATGGTAGTGAATTCCAAATAAGCTATAGAAATGCTATTCCATTGGGTTGGGTGGGTGTCCTACACAATGTGTGGGAATCATACAGTCCGGAATGGGGAAAGTAGAATAGGGATTAGATCAATATTCTCATCCATTGTTCAAGATTTCCTACGTTATCGGTGAATTCATGTGATGGGAACTATCCATGGTGAATTTTGGGTGGAATATATGGATTTCATAGTTTGAAATTCCCATACATCCTTATCATAGGGGATAGTTATATCATTTCATTCATAGGATCTATTCTCAAAATTATTGGATGTTGGAATGGGGTGATTTCCCCCTATACTATCCTTATTGAAAATAAGGCCAATATGGTGCCAGAGCATCCAAGGCCTCACAAGATATATACCAATTATGGATGATTCCATATTAATAATATTTATGGTCAATTTAATTGGTAAACATTCATTGAATTCATTAGTATGGAGAAATAGGACAAGGTTCCCTTTGATCCATGGGAGAAGTGTACATCACGGTATGGGAATAGGTGTCCAAGATATCCACATGGATGGATGTCATGTCCTTATATCTATTAGTGGTGGTCAGGGAAACATGTTTAGTACAGATAGTGGTTAGAATTATGTAAGAAATAGTGGAATCAATCCATGATTACATGTTTTAAGTTAGTAATTCCAAACATGCCTAATGTTATAGATGCCACATGATGGAGATGTCCCAACAATACTGATCCTCTCACTTTCAAAGGAGAATTCACTCACTTAAAGTTCACCGTTTTATTTTTAGAAACATTGTTTAGGACTTTATTTTATATCAGATAACATCCTTAGACTGTTCGAAATATTTTTCGTCTCATATTTCTATTTTCTAACCATATATAGTCTCCACTACTAAGGTTTGTGTTGTTGCCCCATTGATCGGGGCATGTTAATGGTATGTTGGCCTTTCTTTCCATGGATTTTTCCATCTAATTTGTTTTGTATTATAATTCCCCTCATATATTTAAGACATATTCATGGATCATATTCCCAACCCTATCTTCAAGTGGACACTAACTAATTACATCTCTATTTTCCTTATTTGGGTGAACACCATATGTTTGATAGGATGAGTTGCCTTCATGTATGATTGTATATCTTTGTTTACATTGGTAATATATAAATATCTTCTATAGTGTGGGTTATGATGGATTCATATATTAATTATATAGGTAATATCTATTATAGGACCTGAGGCATACATCACTAATCATCAAGGAAAATTATGCTCAACGCATAAGGTATCTTAAAGCATATTACCTAGGTAAACCCCAACTCATCCCCAAAGGATACTCATGATCATCACATAAAGGATCCCATTAATACATCATGGGATTATTATTCTCATCATATAATTTATACCACACTCATCACATGAGTGAAGAACTTATTATCATTTCCAAAGGAAAGCGTGGAGAGATCTTATTCTTATCACATAGGCTTATTATACTAATCATGTAAATAATATCATGTTAGTCACATGAGGTAATAAATTAAGAGAATCACCTAATGAAATAATGGAGAGGTATTATGCTCAACACATAGGCTTCATATGATCATCATGTAAGTAATATCATGTTCATCTCATGGGGAAGCATCTTAGGCTCGTCACCTAAGTAGAGTGAGAGGAGATCATATGTTCATTACATAGGATTCCAAATATCTTTACCTAATAATATCTACACTCAAAACATAGGGATAAGTTTTTTATTTATAAAGTGGGTTTTAAAATATTTTTATCATGTAATAGAGGTTAATAGGTTTAAATTCTAATGGGGATAATCCCACATACACTCATTGTGTATGGTTCAGTCATAGGTTTAGATTATGGTGGGGATGGTCCCACATACGCTCACCATATATGGGTTGGTCATAGGTTTAAAGTACAGTGGTGGTGTTCCAAAATATGATCATAATGTATTGGTTGGTTGTATTTTTAAATTCCGGTGAGTATGATCCCATGTATTCTTGTCATTTATGGGTTATTCATAAGTTTAATGTCTAGTGGGGGTGCTTCCCATATATAATCATCATGAATTGATTTGGAAAACATTTAGCATCATTTGGGTAATATAAATTCTAGTCGAGACTATATAAAGGTATGGAATGTGGTTTTGTATACTCTTGTATGATGATCAGGATTTAGAGTTATCAACTCTTAAGGGGGTGAAACGGTAAAGGGATGTTGTTTTGTATATGGTATGTTCATCTCAAGATCATCACCTTATGTATCAATTTGCATATGGGAAATAAGGTTATTAGAGAGTTGGGATTGAACCTTGTAAATGATTCCTACATAACATGTTTTAGATAGGAAATCAATTCCTATATAGTTTTATAGTATAGTTTAAGGACATGTAATAGGAACATACCATGTAGTTTAACGTCATGTAGTAAAGATGATTATATTTTGGAAGGTGGTACAATAAGAGATAGTGTGGGGATTATGATTTGGGTTTCCTAGAAGATGTTGTTCATCTCATGACTTCCACATATGGTAACCTATGTTCATCACACATGGAAATCTAAGCTCATTAAATAGGGAATCCAATGTTTTTAACATAGGGTAAGCTATAATTTATTATCTTTCATTGAGAAAGATGGATAAATATTAAATATTTCATTGAAAATGTTGGATATAGTTTAACATATTATATTATGGGTACCAGTAACTGTTTAATGTCTTGTATTGAGTATAGTGGTTATAGTTTAAATTTTTATATTGAGGATGTTCACTTTAGTTTAAAGTTGTACACTAAGGACATTGGTTGTCACAAAGTAGGATACAGTGATGGATTGTGTGAGGATTATGTGTAAATATTCTCAATGCTTATTAAGATAAGATGATATAAAGATATTTGGATCTTGATCATGTCTAATGAGGGGGAAGATGGGTGTTCACTCTTGATAATTCCATGTATGGGGAATACACATTCATAGTGCAGTTATTATTATAATGAAAAAGGTTTAGATGATGTCTATTTTAGTCATCATGCATGCGGCCCATATATGAATGTCTATGATATTGGTTATGCATTTTTATTTTGAACTAGTAATCCTAAATTTAATTTGTATAGGTCCCCTGAGCAGTCAACTTTCTTGAAACTATAAGAGGTGTAAAGATACATCAAGTAGTGGTCTCCAGTATGATTTTTATGAAAGTTTATGGATTCATGAATCATAGAGTTACATGAGACTAGGTTATTTTGAAAATTTGTTCTATCTGTATGTACATGGCATGGGTTTCACAAAAGATCAAGGTCTCACAAAGCCTAGAGATTCATTAAGAATATTACATGAGCATGAATGATTGTATTCATGGATGACAATTTCACAAAATTTAAACCAGTCATGTTCTAATACTATTAAGGACTCATGTGGGGTATCACATTAAATATATTAACCTACGGTAATCCATGGGGATTTAGGTTTGTGAAGGTAGAAATTTCATTATTCAACATCATTGGTTGGAAGTACAAATGTTGGATCCCCCAAAATATTGACTCATTAAGGTGGTATTTATAAGCCTTAGGGTTGTCATGGATGAGATTTAGCAAAATATTGACTCATTCATGCAATATAGAGTTTCATGGTGCTCAAAAACTTTTTTTCAAAAAATTATGATTGTTTACAATAGTCTTTATTTTTTAGGGAATATGAGTATTGTTTTTAATAACATTGAGCTACATGAACAACCATATTTTTTTCTAAAATTTTCTCACTTGGTTATTTTTCAGGATTCTAACTTCAAATAGACATATGTTTTGATATTTTTGACTACTTATAATCCATAACCAGTCAAATTGAAAAATATTAAACAAAATAAACTCCTACTTACTAGTATCCCCAATAGCATGTGCTTCATGAGACCAAAAAGTTCTCGTAAGACCCTAAAAATGGATTTTCTCACATTATCATATTTTTATATCCTTTTTGAAGGATTTTTTTAGCATCAACAAACATTGGATATGGAGGTGATCAAATAAATCGGGTGGTTGAAGTCTAGGAAAATCGGCGTTTCTAATCTTTATGTATACATAAGAAATCAGCAATGTGAAACAAATTCAGTGGTACCCAATTCCGATATTTCATCTAGGTTTTTTTCAATAGATGATGTGATTCCCTTTGAAATTTTTACAATATATCGAATGATGGTGTGGAGGTTTTTACAAGGAGATCCACCTATTGCACATGCTAATTGGGTAGTGATAGTTGGGGAGATTTATGATCAAGAAGATGATAGTAAGTACTCAAAAACACTAGTTGTCTCATTTCACATTCGTCCCTTCTTTAACATATTCAAGAGTATATTTTCAAAATTCTATCACATGATAATAAAGCTTTTAATTTTACTAATTTATCATCTTAGTCAATATAATTTTCATAGACATTGACTAATCTAGATTTGGATCATTTTGGAGGTTTTGAGACTATAAAATCATTGAGTAAGTTGTACCCTGAATATATTTCACATTCTAAGAGAAACTCTAAACTAAAACAGGAAGCTCATGATGCCCAAAAGTTCACCTGAATGGTTATATGGAAATAAATATAGAGTATAGTAAGTAAATATCTTTTATAGGTTCTATTAAAAATGTTACATGATATTATTTTTATAGTCATGATGTTGGTCTATTTTGGAATTGATTACCATGCCATTCATGCCAATGTGAAAGAGATAGATTCTACTCAAGAGATAAGAATTATTATTTATTCAAACCTCACGGTTAAAAAATACATGTATGTTTTATTGATACCAGAAACACAATACTTAATAAACAACCCAATATATAGGGGTAGTAGTAGGGGGAACGTTTGGGCCCTGAAGAAGTTGAATTTAGTGAAATATATTCTCTAAGAGTTGTATTAGATTCTTTAGGATTTTTTCACTACTAATAAATTGGTTGATGAGAAGTAAAAACACATTATGGAAGTGGACTATGTAGGAATAAATACTATATCAAGGGAAGATGCACTATGGGTTGATGAAAAGGTAGAGGTCGCAACATTGGTTGGGCTATTCTAAGCTATGGATGACTCTCAAAAAATAATGATTCACATTAAAGGTCATATAGATCATGTCTTCTAATAATATCCTCGTATGTTTCCTTTTATATATATAATGAGAGAGACTACAAATTTTTTATGCTCTTATCCTTTTTTTATAATGAATATAAATTAATTTTTTTAGTCACTATCAATTACTTGACCTCTATTTCACCCTGATTATCGCTTCAGGATAACCTAAAAACCCCTAAAATTAAACATAAATATAACTTTAATCCACTCGAATATTTAATTTCGAATATGTTAAGTAAACCATGGTTCCCAAACACATGAATTCAGAATATTTCCACCCTGATGTGGATCACAAATGGGTATAGGTGTGTTTACCTTACTGTAACTCTAGAGTTTTTCCATTTAGAAATGGATGATGATTTCCTCTTGGGTGTGGCTCACATATTGGTATAGTATTGTGTTTCATCACCGTATCACTAGATTTATTCTATTCATATATAGAAACTTTTTCATACAATACGGTGAGGATCATGAAACTCCATATTAGAATAATAATTCCAATGTTAGAGATGGATCAAAAACCCTAAAGTTGCATATTTTTTCATATTTATATAAATATATGGACCAATGTGATAAGAATGAAGATTCACCTTAACCATTACCTAATCCAAAGTAACTAGTTATCTTGTTTTTCATTAATGAGGTCATATAGGGAAAATGACAAGCCTTGTGTCATTTATTTCTTTCATAGTTTAATATTTTACATAAAACATAGATGAAGGTGACTTATCAGGTAATATGTATTCTTTTTTATCATGCCACCATTTTTGGATTTTCAAATTAATAGGCCTTGAGCCTTTTCCTTTTTTTAAGTGATCATTTTCCCCTGCATCATGCTAGGTGAAGGTTTAATGAGTGGAGACTATACTTTTTTCTAGGACATGCTTCCTATGTTTTCAACCAAGTGAGTTGTATGTATATTTCCTTTAATGGTTTATGTCCATCCAATCTAGGCCATTATAGTTATTTTTTATGTTATAAATGTTTAACCAAATTATGAGGTAGTCTTCATGGAAACATGACTGAAGAAACCTAACACGAATGAAGATAGAAATGTCATGAATGTATAAAACCTCAAGGGGAAGTATGAATAGTTTCATCCTATAATTCTTCGACCATTTGTGTTATGCATTTTAAGATTACACAATGAGAATAGTAAAGGGTTCAATATTTGAATGTCATATTCGTGCTTGGGAAATGAGCACAATGCATGAGTGTGTAACATCAAGGGTTTTGAGTCCAATTGAACATCAATTACAAAATGTTTAAATTAGAACTCAAAATATAAAATTTGGTGGAAATGGTATAGAAGATATAGATAATCGATGATCATGGATCATAATCGAATGATAGATTTTTTTTTGTGATGTTTTTTGGGGAATATAGAGATTAACAGACAATTTTCTCAAGATAAGGATCAATATGGTTTTCATTCTATATTGGTGGTGCATATATTGAGCCATATTAAGGTAATATATTCATATGAAAAAATAGGTGTCCCTTATATCTGAATGAACTCATTACCAATATCCAGAAAAGTTTAGTGGTAATTAAAACACACATGTAATAAAATAGTATTATTGAAGGATGCGTAGTACAAGAGAGTTTAGATTTTCTAAAGGTTACACCACAATATATTGAATTCGCATTAAAGAAAAATATATGTAACATGAAAACACTCTAGATTTTTCATAGACTAGTTATTATCGAAAAAAATAATGTTCCTTTCGTTGGGGCCATATGTTGGACCCCATAAGTTGCATGCCTTTTTTATCAAACACTGGAAATTTATCCTGTTTTATAAAAGGATGAACTAGTGAGTGGAGTCTTGACTTCTAATCATGATTCCCTTAACTTTTTTTGACCTGATATGTTTTTTGATTTTTCTAACTATTGTATATGGGTGATAAAATCTAGACAATTAGGTATAGAGTTTAAGGTCACATATATTTGACTAAATGGTTGTTGGAATTTATGGTCATACAACTTTGACCAGAAGGTAGGATAGACTACGAAGTGAGGTAAAGGAAGACCACAATATAAATAGGGCTCTCAATATTACTATAGACCATATTAGTGGAGTGCACATAGATTAAGTTTTTAATGCTTAGACCATTAACAGTGGTTTGATATGAAAACCACAAGAGGATCAAACACTAAAAGTTCCCTAGAACCATTGAATAGGAAAATAAAATTATGTAAGTCATGATCATGAGTATTTATATAAGGAAGATATGGTGGTAAAATTATGACAAGGATGAACATTGACCAATATCAAAATAACAGGTTTAATAATGATTTTTTCCAAGGAATATGAGGATCAGAGGTCCTTCTCCTCAATACGAAGATACCTCTGGTTGGAAATCCATATTAGTAGTGTATATGAAATTCCGTATTAATGGTATGTATTTGAAGACAAACAAGGGTTTCCCTTATATGTATAAGTTCTCATTAGTGCCAATTCAGACACTTAGGAAATAAAGTGTAATATATGGAAGGAAAACTCAAAGAAGTGGTTGGGACATCCTGATTTTGGATTAACTATGATTAAGTTGTTAAGGGATGATGGGGAAGGGAGGAAAATTGATGATAAAATATAGTTGGGTTTGACCTACATGGTTCAAATTTCACTATATATCATATGGTTACTAGAATCAATACATATGTAGTTTTCATTAGTAACCCATGCATTGAACTAGCTCAAATGTAGGGGAGGGATATTTTATATCCTAGTATGGGAATGGAAACAGAGGAAGCTCCATTACAACTCCTATGATGATGCCCCGATGCATGGACATGTATGAGTATGGGGAGATCAAGGACTATAAATTTCAATGAAAAATGTGGATTTTATCCTAGTGGAGGTCCATATACATCATTAAAACTTACATGTATTTTCCTCTAATGTAATTCAATTAGGTTATGTTCCATAGAATATGGCTTAAGTTCCCAATTATGTGAGGACAAATGAAAAGGGGGTTAAATAATTGGTGATATTTTACAATTTTTTTATTTTAAATTAACCCCTAAAAATTCGTAGGTATTAAATCCTATCAAATTAATATCACAACATATCTTGTATACACAAATGAGAACGTAAATCAAGGCATGTAAAATTTACAAGATTCTCACCCAATGTGGGTGACTATGTTATTTCCATGTAAACTCCCATAGGTCCAAGGAATTACAATATTATATAAATTGAATACAAATTTTCCAACTCATTTAATGCTCTTTATTTATCCTTATAGGTAACTACATTGTTTCCAAAAAGTTAAAAACATTATACATCAGAGCCAAAAAAATAAAAAAAATATAAATAGATCATAATACATTTTCATAAGATTATCTAAGTTGTATACTCAGTTTATTGCACCTCTATTAGATTCATTTAAATCTACATTTTCTATACCTCCATCTAGAGTACCTCAATTAAGTTCTCCTATGTCTAGTGCCTCTTTCTGATGATTCATTATCTCTTAATCATGTCTCTGGTACACCTAAATCAGATTCAACTAGATATTTATCTGTAATAAAACAATATAGTAACTCTTAAAACAATATTCATTAGCATAAAAACTGTAGTCTGGTGCACCTATGTCTAATTCCTTTTCTTCAACCCAAATACTTCTTAGTTTGAAACTTATACTTTTTATTTCTTCCACTCTCTATTTTGTATAAATTACTGATACATTTTATGAATCACTTATTCTCTCTAATAAAATTTCAGATATTGTTCACACTATACCATGCACCCCTTTATATAGAAAAATATCCTAGAAAAAACTTAGATAAATGATGGTCTCACACAAATTCAAAATTTGAATTTTCCTTCTCAACTCAGATTTGGTAGAGCACCTTCAAAAACTCTAGAAAATACTTCAAAAAGTTTCCAAAAAACTTTATGTCCAAAAAATTATTCAATATTTATTAAAACATGGATATATTTAAAAATGATGAAAGAGAAAACTCCACTTCATAATGGTAATGGATTTTACAAAGTTTATGTATATCTCCTCTGGAAACTGTCTGGTGAATTTATGTCTGATGCCTTCACAAAAACTCCTCAATTTTGTATTGTTCTATCTCAATACCCTATGTCTGGTTATCTTTACCTGATTGGCTCATATTAGTAAACTTAGGCTTCCTTCATTTGGTTCCCTTTAAAAAATTACTCTAACTGATGGAACCACATTAATTCATCTAACTTGTTTATCTAATGATTTGGAACATCTCGATCTAGTCATTTGTTTCTAATAAAACTACACATAGATATCAATCCATTAAAATTAGTTTAGTGAAACTTCATAGAATATTACATATGATGATATTATATTTTTCTATATCATGATCATTCAACCAATGATCCCTCTAATGTATTTCTGATCGAACTTCATTGATCTTTAACTCTCTCCACCTGGTAAACTTCATACATCTTTTTCTGATAGACTCCATACGTCTCTATCTAGTTGACCTCATAAATCTCAATATAATGGACAAAATAACTCATCTTCTATTGGAGTTACAAAGTCTATGTCTGATTATATCATATTTCTTAGTCTGGTAGAACTACAGCTAACCTTCCATTTGGTAGAACTTCATATTTCTCTTTATGTTACAAATTTTCTTCATCTGATCGTTCTGTATCCAATTAAGAAAAATTTAGAGATAAATTTTCATATTGATGCATCTTAAACTATTTAAATCATAAATTATATATCTCTATATGATTGAATCATTCTGTTTTATCAGATACCATTATACAACATCAACCTTTGTAAAAATCAGGTATAATCATTAAATTCTTCAAGATGTTTAGCACATAGAATATAAATAAAGAATCATATGAATGAATAAGTAATTGCTCTTAAAATTATTTTTCAATCCAAAATAAAATTTTCTTAAGAAAATAAAATTCTCATGAAAAACAATTACAAACACAATGTTGACAATAAATACAATAATAATTAAAAATCAACCCAAAGGATATTCAATCTCCCCCTTTAGATTTGTTGGAAACATTATTAAAAACTCTTTTCTCAAATTTCATGAAACCACACCCTCTATTATAGAGAATAAACCACGACCACACTGCTAGATAAAGAAATTTTTTAGATGAAATTTCTTCCCTTGGTGATAAGCAATTTTGTTTCCATGATATTGATAATCACTCCCTCAAACATTACTCCCGCTTTTTATGATAACACCAACTTTGGATTCATAGATGATAAAGTATTTATTCTCCCCCTTATGGAGTTTTACTTATTCTCCCACTTTTTCGAAAGAGTTCAATAAATAATGGGGGTATTATAAATATCATTATTATGTAATGTGTGATGGATTAAAATATAGTTGGATCCTTGATTTTGAAAATGTTTCCCTTAGGATATCTTAGGTGAAAACAACCAAAATTTGATATTTTTTAGAAATATACACCAACATAAGATATTAATTAGATACTTTCTCCTTTATGAAATGATATTTAATATCATTGTGCATTGATTTGGAATGTTTCATAGGATTTTCATAGGGACTAATGGAACCTTGATTATCATAATTAATATTCAATGGTTTTTTCAACATTCAACTTCAATTTTTCCAACTAAAAGTTCATCTCCATAATTTTTGTACGTGATTGGGTGGAAGACACATATTATGTATTCCATCTACTCAATGTAATATAAATTTTCTTTTTACTATTATAGTACAAAAAACATTCTCCAAAGAAAAGTTTTCCTCAATAAGTTTATTTTTTATCATTCTAATATCCAACCAAATCAGCATCATTGAACCCACTAAAGGTCACCTCATTACTTAATCTATACATTATACCATTATTTTTTATTCCTTTGACATGCCAGAGTATTCTCTTAGTTATCATCATGTGTGATAATTTTGTATCACTGTGATATCTTTTACATAAATTTATAGAATAAGTAATTTCTAATCTTTATATAATTAGATAGAGTAAACTCCTGATCAAATTTATAAATTACTTCTAATTCACACTCTTCTTATATTTATATTTACTCATATTCATGACAGTGGAGATAGGTGTAGAAAATTACTTTAATTATTCAATGAAAAATGATTATAATAAATATTTGGAATAATTTTCATTAATAAATAATATATATCTTCTTTATTCATGAAGTTATAAACCAAGAAAGTTGTTCAACTCTCCAAGAATTGAAATATCAAAGTTTCTTTTTATTTTTTTATAAAATCCATCAAAATATTTATCTCTATCATAAGAAAAATATCTATCATTAATGTAAAAAACCTAATATAAGGGTACTTACAATAATTTCCTTCACATATAAGTTTCTATCAACTTTTCCTTCTGAAAAGTTCACCTACATCAAGTAACTATCTAGTTTTGAATATTAGGGATGAGGAGCATGTTCCAGTATGTACAATGATTTCTTTAGTTTATAAAAAATTATTCTATAATTTTCAATTATGAATCCACTAGGTTTTTCAATACGAACTTATTCATTAATTTCTCAATTTAACAAAGCTGACTTAATGTCCATTTAATAGACTTTATAAATTTCATGATAGTAAATAGATAAAAACACTCTAATAGTTTTGAGCCTTGCAATAGTGGAAAAACATTCTTCAAAATCAACACCTTTTACCTATGAGTATCCAACAAAAACTAGACTCACATTTCTTCTTGAAATTTTATTACATTTATTTAATTTATTTCCTAACATCCATTTTCTTCCTATATGATTATTACCTTACAATCATGGAAAAATATCTAAGGTTTTATTTTTCTTAATTTCATCTAACTCTTAATTAATTATATTTACCCATTCTATGTTCTCAAATACTTCCAAATGTGACTATGGTGGGATCCTATGAGATAAGAAATGTTTTATTCTCAAATAAAGATTTTCATATTGTCTAAATTGGAGCTTCTTGATCTCATATAATATTACTATATTTGATATGTTCTTTTAATGTATATAATTTTTATTCTTTTTTCTAGTCCTACTTTTCTCAACACTAGATTTATCATAATAACTCTATATAATATTAGGCTCAAATTAATCTTATTTCTCACAAAATTATCTAAAATCCATCATTATATATTTTATTAAAACATCATCGTCCTCTTTAAAAACTTATGTTCTGTTACACTGATTTTCAATGAATTTTACATCAAGTGAATCAACCAAATTATGTTGTTCTTTATTCTAGCACTTGTAAATTTTTCCATTGGATGAATATCCCTTGAAAATACTTTATTTATATTTTTCATAAAACTTTAAAAGATGTAGATATTTCATATTTGGTAAAAAAGGAATCCTTAAAACATTTAAGTAATTATCTATAGGGTTTTTCTTATACCACATCTCAAAAAAAGTAATTTTTTATTCTCTTCAAAGAAAACGTCTTTTTTTATCTTAAATATTTATATTTATAGCTTCTCTCTTAAATACTTTCTAAATTTTATATTCAATCAATATGGTTCTTCTCATCTAAAATAAATTGTATTTTTTTTATTTCCACTACTTTATTTTATTAAGGATTGTAGGGTGAAAAATATTGGTTTTTAATTACATGTTTCATTAAATATGAATTAAAATATTCAATTGTTTACTCTTTAAATTATATATTCTCAACAAAAATATATATACAATAAAATTCTAAACATCTATCTAAAATTTATTAATAATTCTGCATCATATGATTTATGTTTCTGGAACATTATATTAATCATCTAAGTGAAATCATAATTGAAATTAAAAAAGTACAAATCACCATTTGTTTCTTAATATATAGTTAGACCATATAGATTAGAGTGTATGAGCTCAAGTGTTCTGGTGGATTGGATTTTTACTTATTTATGTCTTCTACTAACTATCCTTCCTTTTAGTAAAGTAATAAAAATAGTATCATCATTTCTTTTTAGTTATGGTAAGTCTCTCACTGTATCCTCATTTTTAACATTTCTCATAAGTTTCTGGATTATATTCCCAAGTCTTCACTTCCATATCTTGTTTTAATCATCATCTCTTAGATAAAAATAATTCAAAGGATCAAAAATATAAAATATATTGTCGCAGGTTTTTTATCCCTTGGTTATAACTTTTCCATCATTTAAATTTTAGATGATACCTGATTATTTTCTGAAGATAAATTCTTGACCATTATCAAACATTTTATTAACACTTAGTAATTTTATTAACCCCATCAGTAATAAAAACATACTTTGTCTTTAGCTTATGAGCTTCCATTTTATTTGTGCCAATTATTCATATTTTTAAGGAACTATCACTTAAAAATGTGATATCTCCTCCCCCATATTATTAAATATTTCTTAAAATTTTCAAATCACCTTTAATATGTGAGTAACATCCATTGTCAATAATCCATGGTTTATTTCATTATCTAGATTTTATATCATTCCCAATAATAAAATATTTTTTGTCAACTTCCATTTTCCCTAATTCCTATTATTTTCTGGAGCGTACAATTAGAAGTGTTATATTACAGTCTTCCTTATAGGGACCTGTTTGGTGAAACTATCTACAAAATTCCTCCAAGAAATAAAATTGTATATTCTTTGGAGAAATTTTAACTTCTAAAGACTTTGATTTTGTTTTTTTACATCTTTATTAATTTATTCTCTTTTCTCAACTATTTCTCTCATTAGTTCATGCTTATTCCTATAGAGAGACATATTGTGAAAAAAATTATACTCCTTGTGACCATATATTACACAAAAAAACTTAAGTACTGTTTTACCCCATGATATATCTATTAAGATTAAATATAGATCTCAAAATATGATTTCCCTTGGCGTAAGGAATAATTTTTAGTGAGTATTTTTTTATGTCTATTTTTTTATGTTTATCACATTCTTTATGAACATAATATCTACCATTATTTATTATTACACACACATAGTTAGTATAATAATATAAAACTTTATGTTTAGTGTCTGTAGATTTCACCTGATTCTTTTGATAAGTTATTCCAGTAGCTTGAGATGTATCATCTTTTACCTATGAAGCTTTACTGAAATTATCTTTCATTTTTTAAGGTATTTTCAAACTCAACACATATTGATTATTTATTAAATTGATCATCTTCCATAGAATAATTCTTTTTATTAAGATCTTGAAACATTTTTCCTTATTCCAAAATCTTATCTTTTGCTTCATAATTTCTTCTATATATGCATGTTTTTTAAGAAATTATTCCTTTACTTTATTCTTATTATTACTTTCTTTATTCAATATTATAGTTTCATTTTTGAGTTTTTTGTTTCTCTCAATAAGTTCCAAATTTTCTATTATCCTTTGATATTATCTAATGGTTTCTTCACTAATTTAAGTAACTTAATTTATTTCAATATGAGCTATAAAGGTTCTTAATTTCTATAAATTCCCATCTTCGGATCAACAATTATTTATAGAGTCATATTCTTCCCTTTCACTCAACATAGATATTTTGTTTATTATAGTGAACTTTTTATTACTTGGGTTAGATCAATTTTCTTTATTATAATGTGTTCTCTTCTTTTTATGTTGATTACTTTCTTCAGAATAATCATCATAATATTATCTTCCATTTTCCATCAAAAAAGTCATTTCAAAATGGCTAATGTCACCACATTCAATGTATTGAAATGGTATTTTTTTTCTTTGTAATTATCTCTACCTTTATATTAATTTTTATAGATTAGATTTATTACTATCTCATTCACTTTATAATCATATTTATTTTCTTTTAATTCACTGAGGAAATTACCACACATTCAAGTACTCAGATTTTAAGCTTTCTTACTGCTTTAAAATCGATCTCTTCCTTAATATATTTTTTTTGATGTAGTATATTCTCTAATTTAATATGGAATAATAAATTTATTCAATTAATCAAGGGATGAAACATATTTATCTTCTAAAGTATCCACACTAGGATCATACTTCTCGGGAAAGTTCCTCCTCAATTTTTTAGTAATAGTTGACTTATCTAAATCATCCCTAAATACTTTTTATATCTAAAAATTTCATTAAATATGGTAGATTAGCCATGAATGCATTTATATTATCTTATTATGATATATTATAATATAACTCTCCATGTTTTAATCTTTACATACTTTACTTTTATATTTTCCACATATATTCATTTCAGTTTTCCACAAGCTTCCTTTATTATTTTTGAGACTTTTCACCTTCATATAAATTTTTTTTAACATGTTCATATGAATATAATTATTTTATTTCCCAAAAAACATGAGATTAGTTTTTTCATTGAACATCATTGGATAGTGTTTCTCAATGGTCGGAAACCAAATTGTAGTTTCATCGATAACCTCTAAGCCAATAGACAGAAGATAGGGTATCAATCAGTTTTTACATCCCTGATAATTTTTACCATAAAAGGTATAAATACCTCTACTATTAACTCAGTTAAATTTTCCATGATAATAAATATAGGTATCTAACATATAGAACATGGATTCTATGATACCACTTGAAGATCCTTTGAATGTGAGGACTATTGAGAAGAGGGTTCAATCAGTGGTAATATTTTAAAAAAATTATCTTGAAATTAACCCCCATGACTTTTTTGATATTTTTTCCTCTAAAATTAATATCTCAAACTCAATCATATTCATTGATAAGAAGGAAAATCAAGGATCTTATGATTTAAAATATTTTCCCCAAATCTAGGTGACTACATATTTATAATGTTGACTCATATTAGTTCATGGAAATTCACTATGATATGAAGTGAATACAAATGGATGAAATCTTATGACCCTAATTATATCTCTCAATAGGTAATTACAATAGTTCCAAAAATTCCCAAAGTTTATTATAATTTTGAGTCGAAAAAATAATAATATTTTCTAAACATATAACAATACTTTGTCTAAAAATTACTTTTCTAGTACACTTGTCCCATTACACCACTTTCTGGTACATATTAGTCTTCATCTAGCATGCCTTTATTTGGTTCACCCCAATTCATTGTTCCTCTATCAGATGTTTCTTTATTAGTTTCAAAAATTCCTTATATACCTCTATCTAGTGAACCTTAGTCTTTTTCTAGAATGACTCTGTCCGGTACCCCTAAAAACAATGTGCCTAGGTCCAATGGTCACTATTTAACGAACCTCATCTTGATTCCTTCTCTTCAAAAAAGATAATTCTTGGTGGGAAACAAGATCACTTCATCTCTTCTTCTATCTATTTTTAGTTGTGTCTGATATATTTTATTCAGTACTTACAATCACTTATAAAATTATAGTTATTATTTTCACAATAACAAACACCCATTTATATAGGCGTACTTCCATCAAAAAATAATAAAAAACTGTGGGCTCCCAATAACTTCATCTCTTCTTTCTAGTATTGTCCTGTTTGACTCCCCTCTATCCAATATTATCCATCTAATTGATTTGTTCTAGTAAACTTGACATTCCTTTGTCTAGTTCCCTTTATATGATTTCTCTAACTAATGGACTCAAATTAGTTCATCTGTCTTAATATGTAAAATGATTGTCCATATCTTCTTCCTGTCATCAATGTATGATTAAACACTTCATTGACCTCATTCCATTAAAATTTGTATTGCAAAAATTTAAATAATATTCCTTTTGATGACATCATTTTTTTCCTTTGATGCTCATATGTATGATTATCCCTCAAAATTCTATCTAATGGAACTTTGTTGATCGTCATCCCTATCCACCGGATATAATTCAGACATATATATCTTTTATAATTCATACATCTCTATATGGTGGAGTTCATATATCTCTTTTTGGTGGACATATGAACTCTTATTTGACGGGATTTATAAATTCTATGTCTAGCGAAAATGAGGTTCATTGTCTAGTATAAATCTATCTAACATCCATTCAAGTATAACTTAATATCTCTATATCAGGTATAAAATTACATCACCTAATCATTTTATATATAATTAATATAACTTTATTGATTTGTTTTTTTATGTCTGCTTCTTCAAATTTGTAACTCCAACTTTATACATATTCATCTGATAACATCAGTTCATTCCATCCAATAACACTATAAAACTTTATCCTTCATATAATATTTGCTAGAATCATGAAAGTCTTCCTGATTTTTGGTACTCAAAATATTAGTATATCATTATCTAACTTTATAATGAATGTTTCTTAAAATTATTCAGCAATTTATAGGGAAATTCTTTTAATAAACACATTTTCTATTGAAAAAAACATTTACAAACACAATGATGAAAAACAAAGTATATAATAATTACAAAATCAACAAAAAGGATTTTAAAAGATCTTAAAATAAGGACATGTACCATGTATTTCAACATCATTTGAATAGGATATATATGAACCCTTTTTGAATTGATATGAACTTTTGTACCATGAGTAAATTCAAAAGGGTTTGTACATAGGTCTAAAATATATATGGTTCTCTAGTATCAATATGTCTAGAGATAACAAAAATTAATCAGAATATAGTTCTTATGATATATGGCATTGTTCAGGTCATAGTTATGGTGAACGAAAACTTCCGTAAAGATAGGTGAAACCATAATTATAGTGTCTTTAGATAAAGTTAGAACTCTGGTATATTGATTCATTTTTTGGAAGAATAGGTTTATAAATAAATAAATCTATGTTAATGGATCCTACATAGATCTAGATATTAAATAAGATGGAGGAATTACCTTTTTGATTTACTATAGAATCATGGATAGGGATACATGTGTTTGTGAATATATAACATGAATATATCTCTCATGAAAGGAAGTTAATCCACATATGGGTGGACACTCTAAACAATTTATGGTCATTTATGGTGGAACACATGTCATGTATTTTTTTCATGAAATAAATACTTCATTTTATGAATATTATATTCATGAAACTAAGACTTAGATGACATAAACATTAACATCATATGACTATAATCTAAAATATCAGGGATATTTTTTATTTTCTCATAAGTTTATAAAAATAGAACCATAGATTGCGGTTATATAACCCATCTGGTTCATGTTAGAAATAAAATATATTCATCTTATTTTTCTCCCATTAGGAGAAAATTTAACAAGGATTGGGTGAATCTGAGTATTAATCCATAATGAGGGTTTGGTTAGATTCTTGAATGGTCCTATGAAAATGATTCCTACTGTATATGTACATATATCCTAAATCATCATATTCAATACACTTGTAGTTTTGAAACAGATATTAGGGAATTTTATCATTGTGAAGGTTGAACAATTATAATAGGTAACATGCATAGATAACTCTCACATATGTATGACTCTCATGGAAGGAGAAAGAGAGTGAGAGTGATGCAGATTTATAGATGGGCCTATGATAGGATATCCAAATGTTATTACATATCCTATATTGATAGGAATCAAGACACACATAGTTTTTGTGATATGGTTTTATCAACACATATTTAGATTATGTATAAGAGGGAATCTATGGAATTTGTGGTTTCCTTTGAGAGAAAAGGAAAATAACATCCATATGTTAATTGTCAAAGATATCAACATAAGGGAACAATTGTTTCCTATGAAATCTATAGTTGGCCAAAGATATAAGATCTCAGTGTCACTAAGTGTCTTATATTGACACAAATCAACACACATATAGTTCTTATAATAAGGTAATCTTAATATATGTGTTTCCCAATCATATAATAAGGTTGCATGAACTAATAACTCTCATGTGGATCTGATCTCATGTTAGAAGGATTGGTCTCACATACCTTTCCAAATAGTCTGAAGGGTTTTGTATAATAGACTATATGTCAAGTAGTATTATATCATGTGAATAGTACATAGGAAGTGTTATATAATGATTCTAAATTATGTTAGTCAATTCATTCAACCATAACCTTATAGCTCATTTGAATTATTCCTGATGTGAAAAGGAACTGGTAATTGGGAGATTACTTTTGTTGTAAGAGGTAATATGTCAGAATTCAGTGTCAATATGAAATTTTACATTATGTGAGTAGGATGTTACATCATATAGTTTAACATCATGTTTATTGGTAAAAAATTTCTATATTTTCAGGTCTTACGGTGAGGGCCTAGGATTATGTTGTTTATGATCATATAATTAAGAATATTTTGAACCCATCCTGAAATTAGGCAATGTATCTATTGATAAATCTATCATTAGTGGTGGGAATGAAATTATATCAATCCTTCATGATAAAGTAGTATACTTTGTTAGAGTAAACATTATATATGATGTAGTGTCCCTCCCAATCTAGTACAAAATTTTTCAGCTTCATCCATGGTATCATCAATGAATTGGGAGATAGAACCAAGTCTTCTTAGAGGAATAATTGGATGTGATCTTTCTTTTTCAAGTTTTTTACTAATCAATATTGATGGATTTGTAGGTTGTTTGGTCTATGAAACCATTTCTCATCAATTCAATCTAACGCATTTGGAAACTTATAAGACTATTCATCTTTATACAACTAATTGTATATACCGATGTGAAGTGAGGGTAGTTAAAATTCATTATATATAATAGCATATATCACATATAAAACTGAATATGGGGTAATTTTCCTATCAATATGATTTCTAGTGAGATAATCCTATAAGTCATGTATAATCATTTCAGGAAAATATTTATTATCCTTTCCTACCATATTCTAACGGATATTAGATAAAATTTTATTAAAAAACATTCACAATCCATTTGGTACTACATTATATCTTTCATTTTGGTTACACTAGATATTATATTCCTAATACAACAATTCTGACACTAAAGAGAAGAAATGTGAATCTTTATCCATCAATATTATGTAAGGGTAAAAATATTATAATGATATTGGTCTCCATGAAGTTGATGATAGCCTTTATTCTAGCCTCCTTGATGGATATATCCTCAACCAATTTAGAAAATAAGTCTATATCATTAAGTACGTACTTAAAATTTCTAGTTGTGGCTCGAGGATATGGCCCCATAACATAAATTATACAAAATTGATAATGGACAAGATTTTCTAGATGTGTGTATAAACTCCAAAGGTTGATAGATAAAATCAGTGGGTATCTAAAAATAATTGAATTTATAGATGAACTCTACATAATCTTGTGTCATTGATGGCCAGAAGTTTCCTAGCCTCTTGATTTGATGGGATAGTTTGGCTCTTGATTGATGACTATCAAACATTCCTATATATAATTTATACTTGATAGATAGGTCCTCTCATCCATAAATACATTTATGTATGACTCTATCAATGCCTTATTTACATATGACTTTATGATACTTCAGGCTATCATAGAGGATGAATTTCACTACCCATTATTAAATTTGTTCCTTCATATCTCAATCCTATGGAAGAATTACAATTTAAATATAGTTTATTGTGGGGGGAATATTTCCAATAGTGGTATAATTTGGAGAATATATTGTCCCAACATACTCTAGGGTGGTGTTAAAGTCATTTATTTCTTCCATGGAATTATTGATTAATGGAGATACCACCATACAGTGCATGATGTGGATAAAAAATTTATTCTGGATTAGGATCTTCCTGGGTCACTGTTTCATTTTCCAATGCATCGTTCTATGCATTATATGAGAACAGGATTTGAGTTAGAGTCAGATCATATGATAATTATACCATCAACCCCTATACATAATCAACTCTAAGGCACATATATTCATCCTTATTATCATATTTACCATTGATCTTCTTGAACACTAACTCTGGATCACCCTAAAAACTTATTTGGTCCACTATTATTTGTAGAGATAACTCTAAGACTATGATGAGAAAATTTTATTCTATTTTATTGTTGTTGTCTTCCTTTGATAATATCAATTAATTGGGTAGAATTTTATTTCATGTAGAGATAAGGTAAATTCCCCAACAAAAACTTTTGAGTTATGGAATTTCCATTCTTCTTCTCATTATAATTTTAGTGGAACTATAAAAATACATCTCTTGTAATGGACTAGAATTTTTAAATGAAATTTCTCTTATGAATGAGTATATTTTTAATTTATTAATGTAAAAATCATGCACTCTATAATGAAAAACAACAAAACAATATTACTATTTTTAAATAAATCCATTATAACCATCTAACATTACAATCATTGGTAATGTATTCATTAAGATTTCTATATATTAAGGGTCATATTAAAATATAATCAACATGGAATTAATAATCGATGGAATAAACTTTTAGGATCATCCATTATGAAGTAAATTTATTGTAGATTATAAGTGGGGTGGAATCACTAGGGGTTTCCCTCGACCAAACCTAACTAGTGATTCTGCAACTAAGACTTGAGTGGAATCAATTATAGAATAAGTTAAAACTATTAAAATTCAATGGTCAATGTATGTTCACTAAACCACCCCATGAAAGTACTTTCATCACACATATTACCCTTAAGGACTACGTTGGTGTAATATGGTGTTATCTATCTTGACATTAGTATTATGAATGTGTAAATTTTCTTTTTACAGATAAAATAGTGGTTACTTAATTTTCATTTTCATTATTATTTAAAATCCACATGAATATATAATGAACATGATAAATAGATTTTTAGATACATAGAAAAAAATTGGTATTTTAGGAAAATATATGTTTATAATTAAAATAAACATTAATGATAAATTCAATAATTTTACGTAAAATATATTTCCATTAAATTTTATTATAAAAAATATTTAAATTAATATAAAAGGAAATATAATTTCATAAATTCCCATGTAATTTCTATAAGTTTCAAGAAGTTTAATATGTCATATAAATAAGTATTTTTCATTAAATAATAATTTTTATTTAAAAATTAAATATCTCATATTTATATTATTATTAATATAAAATAAATGTCTTTTCAATTAGAATAATTAAATTATCCAATGGTTATTTTTTTATAATTTTATAATGTAGTCAAATTTTTGGGTGAAAAACAATATGGCATAAATATGTGATATGTGTCATGACATGATAATGACTTGAAATATATTTATTAAAATAATATAAAGTAATTAATTTACAAAAATATTATTATTAGTTATAATAAGGTATTTTAAAGTGATAAGATTAATTTTATAATCCTATAATGAAACTTCTAAAACATAATGTATAATTAAAAGGTTTTATAAATAATTATTTATGAAAACGAATCCATTATACCTTCAAACTATAATTAATTAAATAATATTAGTCCATAAGCAATTAAAATATTTAGTACCACTCCCAATTAGAAATATATTGGTCAAAAACCATTATAAGGACAATTTTTTCATTTTTTATTCACAAGATGTCCAAGGCCTTTGTTTAGAAATTTATAAAGAATCCCCCTATCTTACTATAAATAGGCAGTCAATCTACCTTTACTCTAGGATCCAAAGCCTTTTTGGCTGAATTTAATCTCATTTCATCTATTAATACACCTCTTAAATATTTTTTAGGTTCTAAGGATGTCCTCCAAATTTTTAAGAATCAACTTCTCAAGGTAAGACGTTCTCTCCATCCTGTTTTCTATTCAAGCACTTCTTTTGTGATAAGACTTTTGATTCTAAATTAATTATATTTTATTATTCTTATTAACATTACATTAATATGAAAATAATTCCTAGATAATGAGATAATACCTTCCCTTCTCATTGACCACTTCCTTAAACCTTTATATATACCTTTTGTGCTCTCTAAATTGTATCTCGGTTTTTCATTCAATTACTTTTGTGTTGTGAATACCAAAAACTATTTTCATTTTTCTGTATTCACCTAGATATAAATATCCTTCATTTATTATTGAATTCCATTTAAAAAAACCAACAATCATTAATTATGTGATTTAAATTATGAAATATATTCTTATTTTATATAATTGATGTGGCACACATAAAGTTAGAAATATGAAGTTCAAACCCTGTTAGTGCTCTAGTGCATTGGGAAATGTTTTCATCTGATAAGATACCATTTATAGTCTACAAAATGCTATCCTAGAGCACTATATTTTAATTTATTATTAGTTATCAATGAATTATTCTTATGTTTTCAAGTTTAATATTATTTCAACATTACTTTTATTATATTATCTTTTAATGTAAACTTTTGTATTGCATGATTCCATGATATTATTCAATTTTATATCAGCATGAAATACCTTTTTCTCATATATATATCATCTCTACTATGACTTATACCTTAATAGGATTTATAGATAACTCCTTTTCTTATATTTTCAATAGTTTATCCTTTTTGGTATTAGGAGTTCAAGGGAATCTACTAAAAGATTATGGTATTTTTTTAAATAATGATGTATTTTTTATTTTTTTATTTGATTGTATTAGCATCTAATTTTCCGAATACACTGGTCCTTTCAATTATGCAATATTTTATTTTATGGTTTTTTATTTTAAACTCTATGAAATAAAATGTACCCGATATATGGGTTGTTATAGTTGGTATTAAGAAAAGGTCAAGGTCACTGGAGGGTTTGGACAACGTTTGACTAGAGTTTGCTACTGGGTTCGTGGATTTTTCCTGGTGTTGATGGTCGCATCAGTGGCCTTTGAGGAGGTAGGTTCTGAGTTTTGTTCATTATTTTCTGAGGTTCGTGCTTTCTTCTTTCTGGGTCATGGTTCCTTGGCCTTCTCTTGGGTGATTTTGTCTCCTGTTGTGATGGTTTCCAGTTTGAATGATGGAGTGGTTGATTTTTTATGTTGAATGAGTTGTTTGGTTGGCCATTTTATTTTAACTAATGGTATTTGAATGTTGTAAGTAGTGAAGTAATGTTTGGTTCACTACTTTTCCTCAATGAGTTTTTTTCTCACTTTTTCCTCAAAAGTGTTTGGAAAATAAAAATTTTAATTTTAAAAAAAAAGGTCAAGTTGTATATCAGAATTAGGGATAGAAAACATTATAAAAAACCCTTGGCATAATTTTAATCTCATCATCCAAAATTTGTTGAAAAATATAGAGTGTATAGTTTCTTTAAGATTATATCTCCTTCAGGATAATGTAAATTGGATTAATTTGTGGCATAAATTAACCTATAGTAATCACCTTGAAAAATACTTGTTGAATATCAACTGGATCTTCACTCGGTGCATGATGAGTGGGCCTAAGACTGCAAACCTTTTCAATCACTCCTAAGGAAGGTGCCATTGATAATTCATATACTTTTTATAAACCATGACGAAGGATTTAAATTAATTTTTATAGAATTTAAAGGTGTATAGTTAGAGAACCTTACTGGAAAATAATGAAGGATAACCTATATTAACACTAGAGATTCATAATTTAGGGTATATATGTAATTCCATCTATGTTAAGTTGTTTTTATATTTTTATGATTATTAAATAATTTATCATTATCTAAAACATACATTTATTTGAAAAAAATGCTAGAAATAAGGGGAATACTGTAAATAACATATATAATGGTAAATGTGATTATTTTGGTAATAAAATTCCAAACTTAATGGGAGTCGGAGTTGAGAACTTCATGGTATTACTTTCCCAACTGGATGAAGTTATGAATAATAACTTAAATCATGTGGAATTTCCTCTTTATCATATGAAATATAAAAATTTTGTTTAGTTTTTTATGTTAAAAAGTACTTTCAATTTTAGTAGACCTTCTTATCCTAAAATCCTAGAGTAATAGATTAACTTCATTGATAATATATTTTATGTCATTTGATTATCTAACAAAGATAAATTCACACTAGTTATTTATCATGAAGATGTATAAGATTATCAATGTTGGATAATAAACAAGAATACAAATCCCAAGGAATAAATTTGATAAATGGATTGGGAAAGATTCAAAAAATATATATTTTTCAAATGAAATTTTCCCCACACTCACCATATTAAAATTGAGAGGGAGTCTCATGGACTCAAGAAAAATGAAGATGAATCATTTGGGTTATACAATTAAAACCTTATAATAATTTCAGTGTATAACTATGTCTTTCTCATCAACCCTGAATGTATAGTTAACCTGTTATTTAGTTGGATAAATATAAGTTTATGAGAAGCATTAATGATTCAAGACATTGATATCTATGAAGAAATTGTATATTTTTTCCTTAATATTAAAATAGAGATTTTAAATTCTCAATGGTCTCATGGGAATAGAGATAATAAAAAGATAATAGAGTTTAATTCTAGGGGATAAATGGATAAATCTCATATAAGAAATAAAATCGAACTTCCCACTAGTCAAAAGTGTGGGAAGAAGAATCCCAAAAAAATTTCTTAAGGTGGTAACACCCTAAACCCAATTAGCCAAAGTCTGTGCATTATTAAATAACATTGCCATGATACATGGAATCATGTCCCAAAAGACCGATCAGTTTAGTAGCCTCGTAAGTACTAGATACACTCATAAGTTTTACATTACATCATGAAATAAAAACATAAACAACATTTCGTACCCTTTTTAAACACACTTATATCCTTAGCCTATCCATGTGGGTCAAAAATAAAATACTTCTTCACTTCCTGGGAAGAATAAAACATAGAAATGGGTGATCTCAGATGCTCATTAAGGATAAAAATACAGCGGGAACTTTCATAAATAAGTATAAACATTTAAGGTAATGTATAAGACAAAAACAAAAGCCTTTTAAACATAAACTTCAGTATAATATGGAAAAGATAAAATCAAATAATTACATTTACTTATTCACATGGATATTCTACTAGTCAAATAATCACATTCAATATCAATAGCCACTTTCATAATGATGGAATGCATAATGCCATACTTCATAACCACATAGTCAGGGACTTTTTCCAAGACTACAAATAAGATTTTGTCAAGGCCTTAGGCCAAGATACTTGTTTGTCTCATGAGACCTACCGATGCATCGAACAGATATAGTGGTCTCCACCCGTCAATTACTATGTCCAATGCATTCCTCATATGAAAAGGTTGAAACATAATCTAAACATTTGTATTAAAACTATCATACAAGATGTTAATATTTTAACCACAAACCATGAATGGCATAAAAATAGCACCCCAACAGTCAAACATAACTCATTCAATACAATATTTATGATTTTATTAAAATAAATAAACCTCAATTCAGAATAATTAAGGATATCGACATATATGAAAATAATCATCAAAACAATTTGATAGAAATATCCCCCTTTTTTCTTGAAAACATTTAAAAGTATCACTATTTATTAAGAAGATGTTTAAAATATATTTTTTAATCA
Source organism: Viscum album (assembly GCA_963277665.1). Classification (NCBI taxonomy): domain Eukaryota; kingdom Viridiplantae; phylum Streptophyta; class Magnoliopsida; order Santalales; family Viscaceae; genus Viscum; species Viscum album. Next base: position 375,607,843 of record OY728163.1, on the reverse strand, counting down.
AAGTGTCCCATACCACCGTGAATATTTTTAAAGGAATTAAATTTTTAAAACATTCATTTCCATATAAATAAATCCTTAAAACCTTTTTTAAAACATGTACATTAATGAGAAAGATTTTTAAGAATAAAATTTTAAAACATTTAAAATGATATTTTAGTTAGAGTTTCTAACCAAATGAGTGATGACTGAATACAAATAATTGAGGTAATAAAAACTTTATAATATCATGAGAATAAAGGGATTCATGATATACTATGTCAAAGTGCAGTATATACACCAGACAAAAGTGATTTGGCACATAACAACAATGAAGACTCAATGGAATGTAGGTTGAGATGAAATCCCTTATAAAGAATGTATCCTTAGGTTAAGGATAAATAAATGACATAATTATGTGTGAAAAATATAAATACATTCAATATTATTGGATATTTATTTAAATCAATCAGAGGACATTCACACATATTCTTGTAAAAACAACCCCAATGAATTGGATGTTTAACTCAATGAATGGAGATTGAGTTAAAATTACTCTTATCAAGTTCATATTGATGACTTGAGAATTAATAAATGGATTTATCATGTGTATCAAATGTATATCCATAGAAAGGGGAGTTTAAATTACTACACAAATAATAAATAGTTATTCCACGCATAATCATGGAGTAAAATAATCAATGAAGTATGTGTAAAGCCCAATGAGTGGAAAGTGAAATTTGAAATTCCCTTACCGATTTGGTAACTTAAAAAACATACACCCCATGAAATAAGTAACATAAAATGAAGATGTAAATACCCATAAATTAATGTATATTACACAATGAATACAATCATGGGCAGTACATACACCACACAAAAGGAAATAGTGGCAATATAGTGTGAATCTCACGAGAATAAGAAGTGAGATGAAAACCCTTACCTTGTACTTTTCCTTGGTTGAGGGTATTTTAACCTCTTGTATAATAGTTAAATAATTGTTATTAAATTATAAAATAACTATATACATAGATATGATATCATATTTGATCCTCTAATATTACTTTGTTGATATTATTTTAGTAGTATCATTATTTCGGGTGTTAACTGTTCCATTTTCCATTATATACTCGGTTAGTAAGCCATATTGTTTATGGATATGATGTATTTTATTCATATATAGAATTATATTAAGTTCTGAAGAATTATTTTTAATCATAAAAAGAAAATTATTCTTGAATGATTACGATGGGGAATGAATCTCATCGCGTTCGTGGAGACGGTAATTCGTATGTACGCACGAGAAACAATATCATTATATTGATGGTGAAATAGTATTTAATTGTATGGTATATAATATATAATTAATAATTAACAAGTTATATTTATTATTTACATCATTTATACTCATTATTATACCCATCCAAATAATGATGTGTTTCAATAACAAACTACACCATGACGTGGAGACGGTAATCCGTACGTATGCACACATGGTGACTTTGTCATTTATAGGGTGGATAGAATAATGAATATAGTTTTACCATTTTTATAATAACATAATAGTATATAGAATATACTGTAGTTATTATTTTATAATGGAAACAATAAAGAACGATGAAGTGGAAAAAGAAAAGACCTTGAAAGAGGTGATGAGATATTTACCTCTTCTTCGGGTTATTCCTTTTGATTTGATCGAGAGGGCTCCTTATGATGGATTTATGACCAAAGGAAGGCATATATAATTAAGGGAGGAAATTTGGCAGTATATTTGGGTAGGTTTGGGATGAGCCAAAAGGCTTTGTAGGTGTTATATTAAGAGAAGGGGAAGTTCACTTTTATAAGAGAGGTGAGGGTCACTTAAGGAAAATCTTGAAATATTATTTAATAATAAAATAAGTTTCTGTTTATAATGGAAAAAAATGAATTATTTAAAGGATAATGTGGGTATGGGTCAAAATACTCTCAAAAATAGGTTTTAGATGGGTTTGGGTTATCATATTAACCTTATCTTTTAGATTTAACTCTTACCTAAATAGTTTGACATTTACCATGTCTCTTTGTATTTTTATATTATATGGTTACTAAACATACTATAACATGCCAAGATAACCCCATGTGGTTCATTATTAATATATATAACCTTATATTAGTCCTTTTTCTGAACCTTATTTTTTAGAAATATTATATAAATTAATAATATAATATGTTTTTTAAACTCAATTATGTCAAGTTTGACACTATTTTGTATTTGATTTTTTTGAAATCCATAAAAAATTTATTACGTAGAATAAAATTTATTAAACTAACCTTAACATGTCATATTAACCTATAAAATTAGTCTAATTCATCAGAAGTCTCAATTTACATTTATTTGGATATTTATAATATCAATTATTTTAATATTTCATTAATAAGGTAATTACTGCATTATCATTGTGTCATAAATAAATTAAATTCTTTAATGTATCAAATTATAAATAAAATACCATTATGTATTAAATATTTTTATCTTTCTAATGAATATTTATAGTCAAATTTATATTGTGTGTAACCCTATATTAAAAATGGTTTAGTTATTAAACTTTGATTTTAACTCTTTTAACTCTTCTTTAAATAAAAAAATAATGAATGTCATAATCTGATCCAAGTGGGAAAAAAGGGTTAATATTTTATTTTTAAGGTTTTTTTGGTCGAATTATACTTATCCAATAGAATTATGACATTTTTCGGGTAATTATGATATCATTTTTACCCTTAATTACCCTATTTACTTTTAACTGTGGTAAATAAAAGTACAAAAGTTACTTTTCCTGAAAAATTATTTTCATCTTATTGAAAAACATTTTACTTACTTATATTAATGGTGTCTCTATTATTTTTAAATTTCAACTCACAGAAGTGGTAAAATTATGTTTTATGCAAATTTTCAAATGCTCCTAGGAGGTGGGTAAAAGATGGTAAAATTTTCAATTAAATTTTATACATCTAATTTTATTATAAAATGAATCCAATGAATTACATTGAACTTATATATGTATTATATATCTATTTTGATTTAAAAAATTTAACGAAAATAAATAATTATTTAAATAAAAAGTCAATTCTAAACTCTAACGCAGAATTTTTCACTGTTCATCAAAAATTGAATGTTTTTAGAAAAATACCAAAACTTTACCCTAAGATAATTTTGATATTCTGAATTAAAAAATTAATTCTATTTTACCTAATTAAAAACATATAAGTTTCATTAATTAATTTAAAATTAATTCTCGTTTTCAAACGGAAAAGCAGGTTTTTAAAAGTAAAAACTATCCAAAGATCGACATGTGTTTATGTCAAATTTAAATGTGAAATTACTTATAATGACTTAAATTGTATTAAATGATAAAAATATAATCTATTTATACTATAAAACCATTAAAATGCATAATTTAACACTACAAATTATTTTGATTAAAATAGTTTTTTTCAATTAAAATTTAGTAATATTCAGTATTCAACAAAATATGAAAGTTATCAGAAAAGTGCCAAAATTTTATCCAAAATAAATTTTTATGACCCAATTATAAATAAGAATTTAATTTAATTAAATTGAATATATAAAAGTGTCAAATATTAGTTTTAAAAATGGTTTTCCATTAAAAGTTTGTAAAATTTTATTTTTTGAAAAAATATTTCTTTTATTTGAAAAAAAATGAATTGGTTCTTATTTTATGTCTAAGAAACACCTAATATGGATTATAAAATTATAATGAATATATAAAATTCAAATTTCAATTAATACTATTCATAACCGCTTTTTGAACTGCTCTTTTGGTAAGTCGTGGTGCGCTCGAACTCAGTGTTGCGTGTAGTTCAAGCTATTGAATTAATTTAAAGAAAATAACATACTACGAAATCTTGGGGTGTTACAAAGGGAATAAAGAGATACTTCATGTGTGAAAAATAGGGGCATAAAACTAATGGATTTTGTAGGGAGATTAATAATCCCACTTATATGATGGAATAAAATTATGTCTTGTTAAATCCTTAGTTTATAGTCTATTGTATCAACTACAAGGAACTATGACACTAAAAAAATCCTTCCCTAAGATAAGGGTTTTCAAATATAACTGAAGGTAAAAACATACAAGGCCTATAAATCAAGGATAAATATATGTTATCACAGCTGCTTAGGTGGATCCTAACAATGAATTGGTGATAGCTACATGGGTTTTTCATTCAATAAAAAATTATTATTTTATTTTACTTTGACACATTCTTTCATGTCATATAACACTAGTATAACTGTTAAAAAACATCCTCAAAACATGGATATTGAGTTTTTAATGAAAAAATAATTTGGGGAAATTATTGCATTTTAAGTGTATAACTCCTCCTCATTCGATATTTGTTGTTTAAATCACCCAGTAAACCATAAAAACCTTATTTAGTGTAATTTTATGCTATACTAGGCATGGATTAGTTTCTCTTTTATAGATACAACGTAACATTTAGGAAAAATAAGTCACCTTTTCGGTTATAAATCATCCTCCAATTATATACAAGTGTAAGGAAGAAAATGAATATCCTTTTAAATATTCATCTCCAGCATGGATATTATTTCCTAATAAGAAATAATATATTTCTAAAATTATTTTGATATAGGGATAGACCATCTTTGATGAAAAGTTCATTATGATAAAATATGTTGATTTATTCTCTGAGGATTTTTTGGACTTCCTCTAGACCGAGGGGTTGAGTTATCAATTGAACATATACCCAAATATCTATTAATTTCCAAGAATACACAAAGAATAGAAACTATTAAGCTATAATAACTGAAGAAGAAACTAAAATGTAATTTGGATATGGTATTTATATGCCCAAGTGCTTCACTATGGGGTACACTAGTCCTCTTCATCGAGAATAATAATGGGTAAATATTACTCTACATTAATTTTCATGAAATAAAAAAGATCATAATAAATCATAACTATATATTTCCCTATATTGATGACTTTTTTGATCAAATACACATATCCAAATACTTCTCAAATGTGTACCTTCATTATAGATATTATTAATTAAATGGGAATAAGAAGGATATTCTCAAAACCACATTTTGAACAAATTATGGACACAATGAGTTCATAAATATTCAATTAAGACTAACTAATTCTATATCAAATTTCTTGGACATGATGAATAGATTCTTTTGAAATTACCTAAAAAAATTATTTTAGTCTTTATAAATGATATTCTTAACTTATCAAAATGAAAGTATGAACAATAAGATAATTTGATTATTGGGTTGAACACTTTTAGAAAGGATAATTTATATGTAATGCATAATAAAAGTGACTTTTTTATGAATAAATTAACATTATTGGAAATTTTTATTAGTATAAAAGTTATATCTATAGATTATTCAATGATATAAGTGATTGAGGAATGTCATAGACCAACATATATGATAGAGATATATATTTTCCTTGTTTTATATGGGCACTATTTGTTATTTGTTAGAAGATTCTCACAATTTTCAAACCCACTAACAATGATAACTCTAAAGGTAGTGATGTTTTTCTATACATGTGAATGTGAAGAGAGAATAAAAGTGTAAAATAAGAGATTAATTACTACACTTGTACACACACTACCCACTAGTGGAGAAGGATTTATGATCTACAGTTATGAAACCAAGAAAGGATTAGTTTTTTTAATCATATAAATGATATATTTATAGCCTTTACCTCTCGAAAATTGAATATATATGATAAAAACAATATTAGGTATGATATTGAGTGTGTTTAGGTAATCTTCACATTTAATATTTGTGGAAAACTATATCTATAAAGATATGAGTGATATATATATATAGATCATAATATCCTAAAGTATATATTCATAGAAAAGGAGATCAATATTCACCAATGAAGGTGGTTAGAGCTTATCAAGGATTATTATTGTTTTTTCACACCTGAGTCTTCATTTATCCTTGGTATCGACATGGATTAGGTTCTCAGTTTTTCTTCTGAGGAATCGGTTGTGAAACATTTTAGGTTTCAGGATAACTTTGTTGAAGTTCAGGTATGGGTCTTGTCTTGATTTTTTTAGGTTTGGAAACCTGGTGTGTTTTAGGCCAGTGTGCGAACACTACATGGTTAGAGGAAACCATGTATTCAACCCATGTACCTTAGTAGCCACTTCTGGAATGGGAAGAAGATACTGAATGGTCCGCGCACTGTCTCTTGAGCAGTACGGGGGTAACCGCGCAGTTTCCCACAATTTAGAATTAATAAAAAATCAAAATAATTCTGAAATAAAATGTGGAAATTGAAAAAATTAAAAAAAATTAATAATATTATTATTATTATTATTTGATAATATTTTTATTATTATTAATGTTAATGATATTAAAATTATAATTAATATTATTGATCTTATTATTATTAATGTTATGAATATAGTTTTTGTTAGGTTATCAGTATTTCTATAATTAATATTATTATAATTATTATTACAATTGCTAGGTAGGTTTTTATTTTTTTAGGGTTTCTTGTATCCTCCCCCTCCCCCCATGTGTGGGCATCCCTTCTCCCCCTCCCCTTTCCAATTGTGTTCCACCCCCTGTGCACATCCCCTACTCACGTTACCTCCACCTTCAGCGACCCTACTTCTGGTGAGACTTCAGCCCCCCTGCTCTCCCCCCCCCCCCCCCCCCCCCGCTGGTGCCTCACTCTCATCGTGTGATCTCATCAGTGCACTGCTCTCCTCTGGCATTCGCGCCTCCCTTCGACAACCCCTCCTCATGTGGCCAACCTCTTTAGTTTCTCACCGCTCCCATATCCCTCCTCCGCAGGTGCGGCCTAGGTCAAGGTAAGGTTTTTCTTCATCTTATTTAGGGTTTAAGTTTCTCTAGTAGTTAGGGATTCAATTTGGGGGGTCTAACCTTGATTGTCTTGGTTCAGTTTTAATTTTAGGGTCCCTTGTAGGTTACTTGTGGTGTGGTTGAGGTTTTGATGGACTTCAAACCATTTTTCTAGAAAGTTATGCACCCAAGGTAGTTGGTTCCATGCCTTGTAATTTTTTGATGATTTAATTTTTTGTTTAGATTTATTTTAACATGTTCTATGATTTTTTGTGTAGTGTAAAGTATACTTTTTTGGTTTTTTGTCATGCGTATTTGGTAAAATCAATTTTTATAAGGGAATGCGGCCAGATTTTGTGTATATTTAGAGTAAGGCTTTCAAGAAGGGGGTTTTATTCCTTTTGTGAAATATGTTAAACCTTTTTACATTGGAACTTGAGGTCTGTGTTTGTTGAAAATGTATTTTTCATGGGAAATGGAAAGTTTTGATGTGTTATCCTTGTTTTTCACCTTTAAAATTGAACTGAAAATTGTTGGAATAATAGAAATCATGATTTAATGTGTCCTTGTTGTCTGTTTGGTTTTAAAGTGAAATTTCTATGTGAAATTGATTTTTTTATTGGTGAAAACCCATGAAGTAATATTTAGAAATGTTTTATAAATTATTTAAGTGATTTATTAAATTATTCATTTGATGTGAACCATGTTGTGAAATGATTTTAGTGCGAGATTAATTTTAAAGGAGGATTTTTGAGTACATGTACATTGTAAATCCTTGTGGTTATTCTTGGAATTTTTTTAAACTTTTTAAATAATTTATGAAATTATATGAGAGATTTGAATTATGTTCGGAATACTTTTTGGTGATTGATTGTCTATAAAATGGATTTTTTTTTGTGAAAGTGGTGGATTTTGATATGTGATGCTTGGTTTGGTGGATGAAATGTAAAACTGGTGTGTTGTGTGACATTTAAAACTTGATTGAGCACAAAAAGGGAATCCTGGGTAACTATGTGGATAGACTAGGACTATCTTTCTGTTGATATGGAAGGGGTTTCTTCCAGGTTTCTCTTAGATGGATTGATGATTACAACACTAACTAAATATATAGATGATGATGGGAGACCACTACGGTTATAGGGGTTTCCCCAACTAGTGGCTCGTGTATGAGAATGTTGATGTTAGTGGTTTCTATACCACATTTCACAAATATGTGGGGTTCCTATAATCCCCCTTGAGCTAATTTGACCCTAGGGATTTACCCATGATGCTCTTCCTTGTATTGAGGGGTCTTAACCATTGGTATACGGTGGACCTCTTGTGTATGGATGAGTGTATCTGTGAACTTTTAGAAATCCCATTTTATTTCAATAAAATGGTTATGTATTGGTTTTCTTATAAGTGGTTTCTTTCAATTTCTATAAAATGTTTAGTCACAAATGATTTCCCAGAAATTTTTCAAAATATTTAATTTTAATGATCATGTTATATTATCTTTAAAACGTTTTGGCATTGATTTTTTTATTCGGGTGGCACACTACTAGGCTTGGTCTCACACCCCACATACACCTTTGGGTGTTTGGAGATATTTTTCTCTGTTTGTTCCATGTTAAGGCAAGATGTGTAATATTAGTAGATTGGGTTTCAATTGGATCTAGTTTTGGATCATAGTGATAGCAGTTTGAGGATATTGCTCCTATTATTTCACTAAGGTTTGTGTCAGTGTTCTAGATTCCCCTTTTTTTCGTTTTCCATTTTTTTTATTTTAGTTTGAAAACATAAATTCTGGAATTGTTAAGGGAACATTTGGTTTGGATTTTTTAGGTCTGGTTTATTAGTTTTTATTTTTTATTTTAATATCGTAAATTTTTTTAAATCATTCTCACATGTTTTATTTGATACTCAGACACTTGTGTCGGCCCATGGAGATCAAGAATTCCCTTTAGGCCTTATCACAGATTGACTCGAGTGACCAGTTTGGAGTCAACTTGGGTTGGTTCATGAAAAAAAATGATATCATAGGAGGTTATATTCTTTTGAGTCTTGTTCCTTGGAGAAATGTTTGGGTATATTGGAATTAGGATTTTCAGAACTCAATATTCTAGTTACGAGTAAGGTGTCTGGCTAGAACACCTCATGGGAGGACTTGAGTTACCGGGAGATATCAGGCTCAATCTTAGTTTATTATCCATTATGGTCCCTTATTTTTTGGAAAAATAAAATGGGAGTTGGGTAAATAGTCTCAGTAAGCTTGTAGGGTCTGTCCATCCATGTGGAGTTAGGAATGTTGTCCTATAATACACTTCATGATGGTGGAGTGATTGGAGTTTGGACATCAACCATATGTCCAAGTCACCCACTAACACTAGTTTTATCTTGCATAATTCTACATCTCTTTGTTATGGAATCATGGAAATATGATTTTTAAGTAAAAAACTTTTTTTTTCAAGGTGGAAAATTGAAATTTATTTTCAAAATGTGTTTTGGATAAAATAATAAAGGATAATAGTTATTTTTTAATTAAATTCATGAGAATGAAGTGAGGTTAGTTGTGTAGTGGGAATTTTTTTGAAATGAAGTTCTTTGAAAGTGATGTGTGGAGTTTGAAAATAAGTCTTATTAGAAATGGTTTTCAATTTAGTTGTTAGTGAATTTTGGAGAGTTTTATAAAATTTAGGTGCAAGTTGGTTTGGTTTTGATCTTTAGTATTATCATGGGTGACCACATGTATGGGTATATATGGATAGGTGGATGGTCAATGGCATGAGTGGCTGAGTGCCTGGGTGGACATGAGGTGGGTGTCTAGTGTGGCATGGGAACATTCATGTGTGAGGTCCATGGGACACTGTTGGTGATTTTGAAACCAACCAACCTTGTTTATTTATGAAAATTATTTTTAAGAACATTTTGTGTTCTGATAACCTTTGATTTTGTGATGTTTATTTTTTATTTATGTAAAGATGATTGTGAGGCGTTCCAAGCCAATATACCTTTCTAGTTGTCTTGTGTCCTTAGTTTGAGTTCTTATTAGTAAGTTGGTATGAAAATTTGTGTTTAGTGTGTTCTTCTTAAAACTTCTTCAGGAAGCCCTTGTGGTGGTTCCCTTAGTATGCTTAGTGTTCGGTTGTAGTATTCCTTGGCCAATATATCAGTTTGATTGGGTCCTTGGATTTCTTTCTTGGCTAGCACATTCCCCCATAAATAATTAATGTGCATTTGATGTGCGGCCATTGGTAATTCACCATTAGATGACACTCTAGTGGATCAATGTAAAAAATTTCCTCTTAAGCTTTAGAAATTGGGTCAACCATTCATCCTTTTCAGTTAAGAAGATCTTATTGCAATAGAATAATGGTTGTGGAAGGTTGAAAGAGGCCTTATTTTCTTATTTTTATTGTGTCTTCAAATGTGATGTTTGACATCGTTGTGTCTGAAGGTCCTATTTGAGAGCGGTGAAAGGAATCCAATTAAGGAAAGGTGAAAGGGGTTTGGGTTATTGGTGATGGTCCTGTCTAAAATGAACTTTGGACCTCTCATCAATTTCATATATGTGAAGGTTCATGTTAGGCCACCAATGTCGAAAATCTAGTCATTAGAGGTTGTTATAATCATTTTGGAAAATCGTGTTCGGTTTGGGACTCAGTTTAAGGTCCATTCCCTTATAAAGGATCCTAGGTTGCAATGGTCATGTTATGTGGAATTGTGAAGTGTCATGTTCTTTCCCAAATTAGAAAGTGGATGTTTTTTGAACCTTTAGGGAGCCTCTACCTTATCAAAATCTTGTGTTCAATTCAGGGAATTTCAATTTTTCTTTTTTATATGGAAGCACTTTCTTGTTCCCTTCCTTTTTATGTTTCTCATTAAAATTTGAAAGGGATAATGAATGGTCATCTTGTAATTACCAATCATGATGAATTTCGATGTTGATTAAAAGTAATTTTTGCGGTGTGTTGTGATCTGTTGGTGCTATTTAGATCAAGGTGTGGTTACTTGTGGCACCAAAAGAAGAAATTTCGATTGGGGGTTTTCAGTTCCTGACTATGAAGTAGGAGATGCTTCAACCATCAGAGCTCCAGCCATAGGTCCCGTAGTGATGTTGGCATGTAGTCAGAAAACCTCAATGGTGTAAATGATCTTGTTTTAAATTCTATCTTTAATGTTGTGAATGGAGAAAATCTAAGCGTTCGATGTGGCCGTTTCATTTCAAGTGGTCTCGTGGGGTGAAAATGGACATGGGGACCCAACCCCTCAATGTTACGATCCATGTAGAGGGAAAAGTCTCTCTTTGGTTATAATAATGTGGTATTGTTTCTTTATTATGAACCTTAGGGTTGGTACCCTAGTTGGTGTAGCTCTCTTTGTGGTTTCCCATGTGTGAACAGCCTTGTTAGTCTGTTTTGATTTCCATTCTGGTTTGTCTCATCTGAGGATGGTAATTCCTATATGAGGGATGAAACATGTGATGTATTCTTTTTTGTTTTAAATTTTTTATGGTCGGGCCCCTTGTGGTGGAGTATTATGTTGTGGGTAAGCTCCTAGGTTAACTCATGTCAGTTTTTTTATGTTGGTCTATGCTAGTCAGTTAAGCTAGTCAGTCTTTATGGTGGGGAGACCCACCACGGGTCTCACTAAATTTCCTTGGAAGTAAATAAATGTTATCCTTTTTATTATGGTTGGGAGTCATTCGAGCCTGCCTTTATTGGTATTCGGGTTCCATCTCGGGTGTTAGTTTCCTATTATGGTGGGTAGTCCATTTGGGAATCCCCATGTCAACAATCCAGTTTCATCCTTGGTGTTGGTTTGGTGGTTGGTAGTCTCGCTCAGAGCTATCTAACCCCAATCCCCACTCTTGTGTAAATGCTGGGGGTCAACACACAGCCAAGGGTATTATAAAGTTAGGTTGTGGTAGCCTCATTGAGTTCATTGTTTGTTTCCAATAAAATGTGTGATCCTCTTCAAGAATGTTTGAGGTGTTTTGTCTAAGTATATTGAATAGTCAGTTGTGAGAGTTTCTATCTATTGATTATCAACTGTAGCTGTCTTAACTTTTTGGGGTGTGCATCACATAGAGGGGAGTCCATTTTGGGTCTCTAGAGTTCAGTTTGCAAGTATCTTCCTTTGTTGATAGTATTCTGGTCTTCTCTCCTTTTTTGTTCATTAGGAATCTCCTTGAACTGTGAAGGAGTATCCGTTTCTATTTTTAGTGTTAAACCTTGTTGTGTCTTTTCGAGGGTAGAAATGATTTTTATGGGGAGAATTATCACACCCTGCTTTTAATTTATCCTTCATCCCAGCATGGGTCGGGTTCTCAGTTGCTTTTCTTGGGAACCAGGTGTGAAAGGTTTGAGTTATGAGGATACCTTTGTAAAATTTTGGTTTTGGGTTCTAATTTAAATTTTTTAGGTCAGAATATTTGGTGGGTTTTAAGCTGGTGCACAAGCACCTCATGGTTAGAATAAACTATACAGTCAACCTAGGTACCCGAGCATCCACTTCTGGAATGGTAAGAAGCTACCTAACGATCCATGCAGGATTGCTTGAGCGGTACGTGGTATCCACGGGGTTGCCCAGCATTTAGAATGAATACAAAATTAAAGGAATGGTAAAATAAATTAAGGAATGTGAAATACAAAAAATTAAAGAATTTTATTATTATTATTATTATTATTATTATTATTACTATTATTTAAAAATATTATTATTATTATTAGTGTTGATAATATTAATGTTATTATTAATATTATTGATCTTATTATTATTGATGTTAAGATTATAGTTTTTATTATGTTATTAGTATTTCTATTATTATTATTATTCTTACAAATATTAAGTAGGTTTTAATTTTTTTAGGGTTTCTTATTTCCTCCCCCTCCCCCCATGCGTTAAACTCCCTTCTCCCACATCCCCTTTCTAGTGGTGCAACCTCCACCTTTGGAGACCCTTCTTCCAGTGATCCTTCCACCAGTCACCCCGCTCTCCCTCATGACCCCCCCCCCCCATTGGCGCCCCACTCTCCTCACACGACCTCACTGGCACCCTACTATCCTCCATCTTGCACACCTCCCTCTAGAATTACCTCCTCACATGGTCAGCCTCCTGGGTTTCTCGTCGCTCCCCATCTCCCTCCACCGCAGGTGCGTCTACCTCTGGGTACGATTTATATTCCTCTTATTTAAGGTTTTAGTTTCTCCAGTAGTTAGGGATTCATTATGGGGGTTTAACCTTGATCCTCGTAGTTTAGTATTCATGTTAGGGTCTATTCTTGGTTTCTTGAGCTGCAGTTCAGGTGTGTATGGACTTCTCACCATTTTTATGGAAAGTTCTTTACCCGAGTAAGGTGGTTCCATTCCTTAGAATTTATTGATGATTTAACTTGTTCGTTAAATTTATTTTAACATGTTTTGTTCTTTTTTTGTGTGGTGAGAAGTATAATTTTGAGGTGGTTTTTCAAACATATTTTGTGGAATGTATTTTTATAAGGTAAAGTGGCTAGATTTTGTGTATGTCTTGTGTGAGTTTTTCAAAAGGGGGGTTTTATTCCTTTTGTGAAATATGTGAAACTTGTTTTCATTGGTACTTGAGGTGTGTGTTGGTGTGTTGAAAAGGTATTTTTGATCAGAAATGGTTTTTTTGATGTGTTATACTTTTTTTCACGTTTAAAATTGAACTAAAAATTGTTTGAATAATGAAAATCATGTTTTAATGCCGCTCTATTGTGAATTTTTTTTTAAAGTGACATTTCTACATGAAATTGAGTGTTTTATTGGTGAAAACCCATGAAGTACTATTTTGAAATGTTTTACAAATTGTTTTTGTTATTTATTAAATTACGCATGTGATGTGAATATTCTTGTGAAATGGTTTTGGTGTGTGTTTAATTTAAAAGTGGATTTTGAGTTCATGTATGGTGTGCTACTTGGAATTTTTTATACTTTTTAAATAATTTATTAAATTATATAAGAGTTGCGAATTATGTTTATAAGGGGTTTTGGTGTGAGAGTGTTTTATGTAGATTTTTGGTGTGCACGTGGTGGCTTGTTATATGTGATTTTCTGTTTTGGATGATTAAATGAGGAAGTAGTGTGTTGTGTGACATGTGAAACTTGATTGTGCACAAAAAGGGAATCCTAGGTTACTAGGTGGACGGACTAGGACTAGCATGATAATGATACAGAAGTTGAAACAACCTGGTTTCACTTAGTAGGATTGACGATTATAACACAAACTAAATATACCGATAATAATGGGAGACCACTAAGTTACAGGGATTTCCCCTACTACTGTATCATGCATGAGAATGATGATGTTCATGGTTTCAGTACCACATTTTCACTGAGTTGATATGTTCCTAGAATCCCACTTGAGCTAGTTCAACCCTTGTGATTTACCCATGATACTCTACCTTGTATGATGGGGTTCCAACCATCAACATATGGTGGAACTCTTATGTGTGTATGTTTGTGTGTGTAAAATTTTATAAATCCATTTTTATTTCAGGAGAATGGTTATGTATTTATTTTCTTGTAAGTGGTTTCTATTATTTTCTTTAAAATGTTTACTCACAAATGATTTCCAATAAAATTTTTTAAAAACTTAATTTAAATGAGCATGTTAGATTATCTTTAAAATGATTTGACATGGAATATTTTGTTTGTGTGTCACCCTATGGAGCTTTTTCTCACACCCTACATACACATTTGGGTGTATATAGATCTAGTTGTCTGTTTTTTCCTGTTAGGGCAAGACGTGTAATGTCGGAAGATTGGGTTTCGAGTGGCTCTGGTTGTGGATCTTGGTGATTGAGGCTTGAGGATATTTCTTCTCTTATTGTACGGAGGTTTGGGGAAGTGTTATAGTTTCCCCTTTTTATTGTTTTCAATTTTGGTTTTTGTTTTAGTTCTTAATCCTAAAATCTATAATTGTTAAGGTAATGTTTGGTTTGGATTTTTTAGATCACTTTTATTAGTTTTTTTTGTTATTTTAATATGGTAAATTTTTGTAAATCATTCCCACATATTTTATTTGATACTTGTGAAATGTTTCCATCTTGTGGGGATCGAGAACGCCCTTTAGGACAGGTCACGGTTGACTCAGTTGACTAGTTTAGGGTCGACCCAGGGTGTTTTGTGACATGTTCAATAAATTACCATCCAAAGAAGCAAAATAAATTAAATGATGTTATGAGTAGAAAAGTTCTTAAAACTATATCCATGATGAGGATTCATAGGGATCCAATTTTCGTAGACATGAAATGAATATATATGGGGATCATAAAAGAAGGAATTTCATCATACCTTTCTCAAATGACTACTCAATCATACATTTATATGATGGTTAAAGAGGCTCAAATAGAAGATATGGGGTTTCAGAGATACTTAGTAAATTTTTCAAAGTTTAACTTTGATAATGATGGAGATATAAGGTTTGTAACATTGATATGTGTCCCATAAAAACAGAACTAGAGAGGGGAATTTTAGATGTTTCATAGATATCATCCCTCTCTATTCATCTAGGGAGCACAAATGTGTGTAGAGACAGAAATCAAAACATATGATGGTATAAAAAGAAGGGGTATATTGTGTAATTTTTATCTCAATTTTTGGTATGCTAATAAGTGAAACTAGGATGATATAAATCTATGTTTATGATAAAACCATTACCCATAATAGTATGAAAATGAGAAAAATCACTATGGATTTCATTATAGAACTCCCTAAGATATCTAAATTCCAAAACTCCATTTGGTTTGTAGTGGATCACTTTACTAGGTCAGTGCATTTCATTTCCATCGTGGAGTACCACTATCTATTGTACCTGATTGAGATCAAAGGTTTATCTAATGGTTTTGGATAACTCTTTAGTAATAGTTGGATCTAGAGATGGGTTTTTTCACCTCTTACCACCCCCAGACTAATGGTTAGTATGAAATAACCATTCAAAATCTATAGGTTAGGATAAGATCTTGTTCTATGGATTTACAATGATATCATGATCAACACCTTCCAATATTAGAGTTCCCAAATAAAAACTTTCCAATATAGTATTCAAATGATACCTTATGAGCATCTCTAAGGGAGGAGGTGTAGGACTCTAACATGCTCAGATGAGGTTGGAGAAAGGATGAAAATATGACATGATCTTATCAAAGAGATGATAGAGAAGGTTCAAACCAATCAATGTCATATGAAATCATTATAAAATATATAAATAAATATATACTATCAATAATTTATGATACCTAGAGTTTGAGGTCAGATATAAGGTATTCCATTATATATCACTATGGGATAAATTCATGAGGTTTGGGAAGAAGGTAAAGATAAGTCATAGAGACATCCACCACTTTTTGATTCTTGATCTCATTGGAGTTGTGTCCTATTAACTAGAACTCCCATATATCTTTTCTCAGGTACATGATGTGTTACATATATCCCTATTGAGTAAGTACATACCAAATCCATCATATGTAATTAATCTAAATGTGGTACCATTGGATAACGATCTTTATAAAGAGGTTCATCTGGTGAAGATAATAGATCATAGAGATAAAGTTATGTGAAATAAGACAAATCACCTTGTCAAATTTCTGTAATGGAATAATACGTATGAATTGGTCACATGGGAATGTAAATAAAAAATGAAACAAAAGTACCCTCATATATTTTAGCGCATAAAATGAAATTCCAAGGGTGACATCTCTGAATGGGGATAAGAATGTAACAACCCAAACATTTATAAATGAAATTTCCGTTATTAATGAATATATGCCCCATTTAGTAAGGTATAATACATGCACCATGTAATTAAATTCAACAAAACATTTCTATTGTTACAAAATAAACCCATAATATGAGGGTTGGGAATTCTAACTCGCAAACATTAGAACTATCACAAACTGGATCTGGTTGCCATCAAAACCGGCACCCAACATGATCTGTAAGAAGGAAAAAAGGGTGTTCATAATCCCCATGGGCTGGAACAAGTGGTTGGGTATCATAAAATGAAATATGGGAACAATTTACCCAAGTTTATACACATAAAACAACAAACAAATACAATATAACAAATTTGGATTTTTTTTAAAACAAACCATATTTTACAAAAAGTCCAAATTGAATTACATAATTTAAAACTGTTCCCCAAGACTATAAAAAATGAGGAAACCCAAAATAGACATCCTAGGAACCTCTTTATGGCCAGAGGCACCGCCCTCAATCCATCTCCACAACACTGCACCATGAAGGACCACTAAAAACCCAAACCATTGGCACAAAACGTTAGACCCCAACCTACAACAAAAATAACCAAGTCTACTTACACAAAATTGTGTAACTAGGGTGTGATCCAAAGCCCTGTATGATGACACCACTAAAGTATTACATGTGATAAAAATTCAAAGAAAAAAATCTTGCAAGTTTTCATAAACATGGGATGCTATTAATAATTTTAAAGAGATTCAACTTTAAATAAAAACAGTTTTCAAGTTGGCTACTTTAAAGAATAAACACTTTTAAATATAATTCCAAAGCCATTGAATTTTTTAGCAAAACATACTATATTTCTATGTTAAGAATAAAGTATCTAATGAACACAAGCATTGGAAAATAACCCTTAGGCATTATCTCATTGTGGGTGCCACGTATATCGTATCTCTGTGAAAGTAACCACAAAAATATATATTCTCATGCACACAAGACATTAGTAGGGAGAATACTCATAACCTAGTAGTTCCTCATCTTCATCATCATAATAATTATAGTTTAGTTAGTGTTTTCATAATCAAACTTTCAACGTGAAACTAGGGCCAAACCCCATAGGATCACTGGTATACTAGTACACATCCACCCACTTAGATACCCAGGTCTTCCCTTTAGTGCTCAAACAACATCCACAAGCCATGAAACACAATTTTCACATTCAGACATCATTTCAACATCTGAAATACAGACCAAACATCCTACACACAAGCCACATAATCCCATTTCTCATTCAAATTCATTTGGAAACCATACTCACACCAAAACAGCCCACAACATATTTTCATATCTCTTTCACAATTCGATAAATCCTTTAATGAATTTTATAAAATGTGTACAAGATGGTAAAAATGACATAACATCCCCTTCACAAGAAAATGGACCATTTTTATTACATACACCTACCCAAATAGTACATAAACTTCCTTTGTACACTTTGTGTAACTCAATAACCCATTTACAATTTTCATAAAATACTTTCAAGAATCATGACCCAGTTTTCCACCTAATGCCCATTCGAAAACCCTATTTTAAACCCTAAATTGCACCAATACCCTAAAAAATCTGAATTTTAATCCCAAATAACATTTAATAATCCACTAATATATGTTACAAAATAAGCCCAAATATTACCAAAATAGTCACACATGGAAAACACCCAATTTTAAGTGATATTGATACTATAAAATAAATCTCTTAACAAAATCCCTAAAAAATGTTATTCTCACAATGCACAACTTATAAGGAAAATTGAAAATAATTAAATCAACCCTGATAACTCATAAATAAATGCTAACACCTGGAATCACTTACCTTTTGTGTCAAACCCCCAATTCGTTGTGTGAAACATCAACTGCACCACTGCCGCACCACAAGGGAGTGAAATCGATCCCTAGACCACAATACTTCACCAAAAAGACCCCAAATCAAACCCTAGGTATGAACCCTAGCTTCTGTACAATTTAGAACTTCATGAAAGAGGGAGGAAACCCTAAGGATAAGTAAGGAAATGAATAGTGAAACACTTACTTGGAGAAATCTTGAATAAAACGACCAAAATACACTAGTATCTAAATTTACAAACAATGAAAAATGAAATTGAGGTTCTAATAAGTCATAAGAGGTCATGTAGAAACAATAATTGGGGGAAAAGAGTAAAAATTGAAAGAGTTATGAAAGAAACAATTTACCTCTTTGAATCTTGGTGATTTGAGAATTCTAGATAAGTTTCGCCCAAATTCGTGATGAATATGAGCTCCAAATAGGGAGGAGAATGGGGAACTCCTTGGGTAGGTGGGATCGGGTGACAGTTCAAATAACTGGATAAAATTAAAAATTTAATGATATATTAAAGTATTAATAAAACATTAAAGTAGGAAATGTGCTTTCGGGCTGGCCCAATAGCTTAATAAAAACCCAAAATCCATCATGATTATGGATTTATATGAGGTCCAAATCGATATGGTGGTTTTAATATACTAGGGGATGCCATTTGGGAAGTGGAATGGGTGTAAATGTTGAAAATGAAATATTTATGAAAGAAACAAAATTGGTTTTTAAATCTGGAAATGGTCTCACAATTTGGTCCAAATCATGAAAACTCAATCTTTCCTCCAAAAATGTAGGGGGAACCCCCACAACAAAGCTAGAATAGATATTAAATGAAAAAAAAATACCTTTAAAAGAAGTCATGGATGTGAAAATTCTACCCATCATAAATCTTTTCGCCCTCGTAAATCCACAATAAGGCCAAAAGAAAAAAACCAAACCCAACCGAAAGGCCGAAATGGACTCCTTTGCCAAACTTCGCCCCCAAAGGCCAAAACACCACCAGTGATAAATTAATGAAGGAATACTCTAACAAACCAAACTTACACCACTTTATTGAAACAATCAAGCACATTCATTCTTTATCCCAAAATAAAACTCCTCAAACACTATCCGAACAAGACTTAATTAATTTACCCAAATGAACAACAACATCGAACAAGGTTACACTTACCATACTTTAACTAAATCGTTGGGCGCTCTCTAATCCCAACATTTACCCAAGGAAGATGTTGGTAGTTAGATATCTCTTAATGATAACATCTGCCCCCAAACCAAGACCAAGGAAAAATCCGAGTTACTAGTACAGGGTGACACAAATTGGGTCCCCACCATAAGAGGCAACCTAGATAGTTTTCGAGACAAAATATGGACACTAACAGGGGGAGACCAGAACGGACTCCATGGTACAAGGGGTAGACTTCCATTAGACCTTTCCAAAAGAAAATACATAATACTCATAGTGGGTATCCCCAATATAAGAACCAACCATCTTAACTAACCACCATGGGCAGGCACAAAACGACCCCAAAATTTAGAGAGTTGGGATGGTCGCCTGATTAGTCAGCATGGTTTGGGAAACCCTATGCTAACTGTGGGGATTCATCTAACTGTATGGTTTTATGGGGCATTGTTACTACTAACAATGTGCTCAAACTACCTAGACAAATCTCAAAACATTCTCCAAAAAACTAAATAGAAACCAAAGGGGAAAGGAATGACATTGGGTGATAATATAAGCATGAGGTCCTCCCACCTATTCCCATCAAACAGGAACAAAAAAAGAAAGATGAATACACCATAGGTTTAAAATATTCTCATATTTCATACGAGGGAGAATAATTTGTACAAGGGTTTGAAAGACCCTAGGATTTACCCTAACTATGCACCAACTTCACTCTAGGACCTATGTCTATAGCTCAGATGATTGAAGCATCTTCTGCCTCATAGATTGGCTTTGGAAACCCCCCGAACAGAACTTCTCCTTTCAGTGCTTGAAAACTATACCCTAATCCCATAAGGGTTCACCAAGACATAACACATTCAAAACTCACGTTTCCCTAACCCGATATTTCACTAAAACAAGTTCTTTGAATACACACACACATCACCCCTTGTTACTTCAGAGGAGAAACAGAAAGAGGAAAGGATATATAAAACACCATCCTCTAAACAAAGGTTTTAGATATCTCCCGAAAGGAGATACACTTCCAAAAAATAGAGACTCCTAGATGATTACACAGCCTTCACCTTTACAGTCAAACGAGCACACAACATCACAAGGCATAACTAAACAAGACCATTGTGACTGATAGAAACAATATATGGGGGGACCTTATACAATGTCCCAAAACATCACATAATTCTAGAAAGTTACCATAATAGCCTCTCATGAATAGACTTCCTACGCAGGTGGTTGAACATAAACCCCTGTATCAAAGAGACTATGAAGGATCCATAGGCCCTCTTAGAAAACATCCACACTAACAACCCCAGACTACCTTCACCTTCAATGAATTAGGTAACTTAAGAAACCAACGACTCTTTCAACCTTCCACGAGCACTCACTTGCCACCAGAGGATCCCCAAAACATGGAAAGGTAAATGGGGTATACTCAGTCTCCAAAACCCAAGAATAAGTTCCTTATGTAGATCAACTAGAGGATTTTCCAAATCCGAAACAATCCGGGCTGCACTTCAATCGTGCATTAACTCATAGTGGTGGCGTACCTTATTCAATGATAGAACCCAAGGACCCAACCAAGCTGGTCCATTAGTCAAAATGTGCCACAACCTAGAACTGACCAGATGAGGGGAACCACCATAAAGGCTTCCTGAACATTTCTCAAAAGAGACCACTAACGAGCCCTTCAACCTAGCTTACCCACCAAACACAAACCCAAAACACAATTCAAAAAAGAAGTGTTCTTGGAATTATAACATCCCAAAATTACAACATTTCCAAAAACACATAAGACACACCATCCCAAACCAATCATCAAGACATCATTTTTTCCATTAAAATCATCTATTTGAAAATAAACGGTTCTGCGGTTAGCGTATCCACCAATGGTACCCCATGGGCCTCTCACATGCATTTTTACGTGCCAGACTGGGTACCCTCCTCATATACATCTCATCACTCATCTATTAATTCCATTAATCATCCATCATCCCATGTAACCCCATGCATGTGGTCACCCATGGAAATACCAAAGGTTAAAACAAAAAAAAATCTACCATTCAAAACCAAAACAGTCAACCAATACTTACTTTTTTCTCAAGATCGCTAACCACAAAATCATAATCCCAATTTTCATAATACAAAAATCTTTTTTTAAGGCCCAATAATTCAAATAATAACTAACTTTCAAGTCATACACATTAATTTAAAAACATCTCATCCCATTTCAAAACAGTTCCAGTTTGATGAAAACTCCATTTCATCAACAACCATTAAATTGAAAACACATATATTCTTATTTAAAAAAAGGATCCAATGATTCATAAAACTTTTCAAAAGATAAAAAATCACTAAATAAAAACTCAAATTCAATTCATGTACATTAATTTCAAAACATTGCATCCCATTTCAAAACACATCTAATTCATAACAAACTCCATTTCTTAAATCCCTATTAAAATAGGTAATCAACTCTTATTGTTTTAAAACAATATTCTGTAAAACATTTCAAATTATCACTAGTTACCAAATTTAAATCCATTTCCAAACTCCATGCATGACCTCAAAATCATTACAGAACATTAAAACATCTTTAAATAGTTTAGAGAACTCTATTGGAAAAAAAAATTTCAAACCCAACTTTAACATAGTTCCTGCTTTCAAAGGAGGTGTAAACACGCCATTTTCCATTTCAAAATAATTCTGAAAATTTAGTTCTACCATTTATTAAATCAGTCCACTTCCATTTTACTATAAAATCATTCCATAAAGTTTCACATTTCTTAAATCAAGTCTTTTTTTTCTTTAAAACCAGGTTCCAAGATTCTAACACGAAGAGACATGAGATATTGCGAGGGGAAACTAGTTTTGGTGGGTGACTTTGAAATATGGTTTTCAGACATATTCCAATCACATAAGCATCATGGGTAGTGTTCTAGGGAAATATCTCCAGCTCCACATGGCTTTACAGGCCCTACGAGCACACTGAGACCATTAGCCCAACTCTCTTTTCATTTCCCCTAATCATCACCAAACCAAGAAAACCAAAAGAATCAGATAAAAGACAACTTCCCCTGGTAACTTGAATCACATCACAAGGTGTTCTGGCCAGGAAACCTACTCGTAATTGGATTATCAAGCCCTGATAATTCTAACTTCAGACTATCCTAACTCCTCCCCAAATAACATTCCCAAAGAGTGAACCTAACCTCCTATGATATCATTTTGTCAAGAACTAAATCTGGTCTCCATCAAAACCAAAACCCAACACAGTCCTCGACAAGGTCCGAAGGGAATTCCCGATCTCCATGGGCTGGCACAAGTGCCCGAGTATCATAAAATTAAATATGGGAACAATTTACTCGAGTTTATAAACAAAAAACAAGAAACAATCACTAATGAAAATATGGCCTTTATCACTGCTAGAAAGGTTCATTTATAGTGCTAAAAAATGCTAATGATCGAGGAGAATATAAAGGGTGGGTCCCCTTTTACAGTTCTTAAAAAACCCTGATAAAGACCCCTTTTATCAGCGCTAAAAAATGATGATAAAAGTTAAAAACATAAAAAAAAATGCATATCGGGGAGGGGATTCAACATTGCTTGAAGCCCCTTTTAACAGCGCCCCCACCCCCAGCATGCACGCCCCAACCAAACCCCCCCCCCCCCCCATGCATCCCACATGACCCATCCGCCACCCCACCTCTTTTAATATGGCTTGCAGCAATTCCACCCATGCGCGTGACCTGCCTCCCCCTCGATTTGAACCCAAGACCTCGTGCCTGGGTGCCTAAGCATTTACCACTCCACCATATTTCTTTTCTATCCATTTATAATATACCTATTTATTTATATGTATATTTAGTTATATTTACTCGTATATTAATATATATTTATATTAACATATATATATTTATATTAATATATATATATTTAGTTATTTTAATATATATGTATATTTTTATATTAATATATATATTTATATGTTTATATGTTTATTGTTATATTAATATATATTAATATCTATTTTTTTATTTATATTTTTTATTTGTATATTTATTCATATATTAATATATATTTATAAGATCAGTTTTAAATATATTTATAAAATATGTTTTTTTTGTGTTTATACATAAATAAATACATATATGCAACACACACACACAGATATATATATATATAATGTGTATCTATAAGTATAATTATACATATTTATATATACTAATATGTATATACATATGTTTAGAATGCATAGATAATATATATTAGTTTGTCAATACAGACGCAAAAAAATATATAAACACACACACACACATCATATATGTATATAAATATTAATATATTTTTATTTTAAATAAAATGAATATTAGTTTTTTATTTAGATAATCCTTATATATAGAGAAATATACTTTTCATGTAAATATGTTTAATTATTTATTTATAAAGTTAAATTTTTATGGATGAATATAAAAAATATGTATATATTGTAATATAATTGAGTATAAATAACATTACATTGTAAAAAATAATAAAATTTCAAAGCCATAATATTAATATAAATGTAACCCCTGAAAATAATTTCATTCCCTAGTGAAAAAGGTCAAAAAGACCCCCTAAAACGAGGATGAAATTCCATTTAATGTTAAAATATTTGGGTATCCGGACTAAAAAACTCAGTTTTGGAGAACTTATGGGCCTTTTCTGGCCTCTAAAAACATGAAAAAAGGTTCCCTTGGGACATTAGCGTGTAGAGAGCATTGCAGGATTCGATTTGATATGTTGTAGAGACCAAACAGACACCCGGATCAAAAGCTATGGTCGTTTGAAGTTTGAGTTGCGTTTTCAACTTATTTTAGATCTTTTATTAATCTTTTTATTTTGTATGTCTTCAAATTTTTATTAAATGATTTTTAGTTGATGATAATTATAAAAATATTAATTAAATTTTTTTAAAGATATTTTATAATCCATTTTCACTACATATCTTATATATGAAGTGGAAATGTTTATTTATACTTATCTGAAACATATTTAAAATATATATATTATATTCATATCAATATAATTATACTTATAAATTTATATATCAATATATTATTTTTTATGAAATATAATTTATTTTTGAAATATACCTTTTATCGTCGCTAGGGAATAAAGTGATGATAAATCCCCCCCCCCATTATTAGTGCTACTAAGAAAAGCGCTGATAAAGGGGGTCCCTTTAAGAGTGATAAAAAACCCTGATAAAGGGGGTGCCTTTATTAGTGCTAAAAAAAGCACTGATAAAGGGACACTTTTATCAGCGCTTTTTTACTTCTGTTAAAGGGTGGTGCCGTGGAAACACAGTTTTGTGGTTATGAAACCAATATAACAAATATGGATTTTTCAAAACAAACTATCTTTTAAAAATATTCCATATTTAATTACATAATTAAAAACTATTCTCAAAGACTATATGAAATAAAAAAACCCAAAATGGACAACCTAAGAACCTCCTCATGGAAGGAGGAATCACCCTTAATCCATCTCCACGACATTTCATCATGAAGGACCACTAAAAATCCAAACCATTGGCACAAAAAGTTTAACCCAAACCAACGACAAAAAAAATCAAGTCTACTTACACCCAAGGGTGTAATTAGGGTGTGAGACAAAGCCTAGTAGATGCCACCACTAAAGGATTCCATTTGATAAACATTCAAAGATGAGAATCTTGCATGTTTTCATAAACATGGGATGCTATTATGAATTTTAAAGAGATGAAACGTTAAATAAAAAATAGTTTTCAAGTGGGATACTTTAAAGAATCATCGCTTTTAAATCGAATGATAAATACACTGGATTTTCCAGCCCAAAATACCATATTCCGACTGTAAGAATAATCTATCTAATGAGAAAAAGAAACAGGAAAGAACCATTAGGCACTAGCTCATTGTGGGTCCCAGGTACCTCATATCTTGGTTAATGTAACCATACAAATATATGTTCTCATTCACACGAGCCACTAGTAGGGAGAATACCCTTAACCTAGTGGTTCACCATCTTCATCATCAGAATCAAAACAGTTTAGTTACGGTTTTCATTGTAAAACTTGCTACGTGAAAGTAGGTCCAAACCCCACAAGATCACTAGAATACTAGTACGCGTCCACCCACCTAGATAGTTCGGTTTTCCCTCTAGTGCTCAAACAAGTTCTACATGCCATAAAATAAAATTTTCACATTCAAACATCATTTCTACACCCCATGCACACACACCAAATAGCCCACCCACATTTCACATAACCCCATTTATCATTCATATTCATTTTGAAACCATAATCACACCAAAATATCCCGCAACATGTTTCATATATCCTTCACAATTCGATAAACCCTTTAATAAATTATAAAAAACCTGTCCAAGATCGTAAAATTAACATAACATCCATTTCACTAAAAAAATGCAGCATTTTAAAAACATACCCCCCCCCCCCCGATTGTACATAAACTTCCTTTGCACACTTTTTGTAACTCAAAAACCGATTTACAATTTTCATAAAAAACTTTCAAGAAGCATGACAAGGTTTTTCACCTAAATCCCATTCATAAACCCTCTTTTAAACCCAAAATCACACCAAGACCCTACCAAAGAAGAATTGGGAGCCCAAACAACATTTAATAAAATACATTCATATGTTATAAAATAAACCCAAATATTGCCACAAGAATTACACATGGAAAACACCCAATTTGAAGAAAAAGTGAAACTATAAAATTAACTTCATAACAAACTCAATCAAAATGGTTTTCACACAATGAAAAACATATAAGGAACATTCAAAAAAATTAAATTAAGCATAATAACTCATCAAGAAATTCTCACACATGGAATCGCCTACCTTTTGTGCCAAACCCCCAATTCATTGTGAAAAACATCAACTGCACCCAATGGGAGTGAAATCAAGTCTCAAACCACAATATTTGACCAAAAATACACCAATCAAACCCTAGGTACAAACCCTATCTTCTAGACATTTTATAACTTCAAGAAAGAGGGAGGAATCCCTAAGGAGAAGGAAGGAAATGAAGAGAGAAACACTTGCTTGATGAAATCTTGAATACAATGACCCAAATACACTAGTAGATGAATTTACAATAAAGTGAGGTTATAATAAGGATTTGGAGGTCATGTAAGAAATAGAATGGGGGGAAAGAGTAAAAAATGAAGGAGTTATGAAAGAAACATTTTACCTCTTCGAATCTGAGTGATTTGAGAAATTGAGATATTTTTCTCCCACATTCACGATGAATATGAGCTCCAAAGAGGGGGTGGAGAGCATGGGGGAATTCCTTGAGTATGTGGGCTTAATTGAGAGTTGTAATAACTGAATAACCTTAAAAATTAAATGATATATTAATGTATTAAGAAAACATTAAAGTAGGAAATGGGCTTTCTTGATAGACCAATACCTTAATAAAAAACCCAAATCCATCATTATTATGGAATATTATGAGGTCCAAATGGATATGGTGGTTTTACTATGCTAGGTTATTCCAATTGGGAAGTGGAATGGGTGTAAAATGTTCAAATCTGAAAGATTTATAAAAGAAACAAAATTGGTTTTTAAATCTCGAAATGGTCTCACGGTTTGGTCCATATCAAGAAAACTCACCCTTTCCTCCAAAAATGTATGGGAAACCCACACAATAAGGAAATAATGTAAATTAAATGAAAAAATACATTTAAAATATGTCATGGATGTGACAAGAACCATTGGTAATAAAACCATTATAAAGTAACCTTAAAAACTAGTATATAGTATAGGTAATAAAAAAACTAATTGATGAAGAATTAAGAAGTGATGGCCTCAACCATTAGGATCATCCCATATGAATCTCATGTATTAAAGATTCCAAGGGAGATGGTGTAACAACATGAGATTTTGGATCCTTTAAAATAAATATTATCTTCTTTAATTTGTGCCACATGTAATAGCAAAAACAAAAAAAAACCCACAATATATTAAGAATAGATTATTAATAAAATCTATTATAAACACTATGATGGTAACTCATTAATAAATGATTCGTTTAAAAGGTAAATAACTAATATGATTTAATATTGAAATGATTATTTTCAATAAAATTATTTTTAATTATATTATATATTTTCATATTAAAAGATAATATTATAAATTTTATAGTACAAATTTGAAAAATTAAAATTAATTTTTATTATTAATTAAAAAAAATTATCTTAGGATGTATTGTTGAGATTTTTCTAAACTAATAGTTTTATAGGTGAATAGTAAAACAATGAGTATTAAAACATTTTCAGTATGTGTGCAGGTAAAAAAGTAAATAATTTTTTTTAATTGATGAAATATATATTTTAAGTATATAACTATGAAATCTAAATTATTTTTTTTAATATATAAATTCTCTTTTTAATATTTTTGGACTTAAGCACAACTTTTTTAAGATATAAAAATTATTTCCTTTTTTTTAATTATACCATTTCATGGTGAAATTAGTTTTATTATTTATTTTAATGAAAATTAAGTTTTATTTTTTAAAAAAATAAATCAATTAATATCATGAACATCAGTGACTATCCAAAATTTTTCTTATATGTAATTTAAAAGTTTAAAAACACTCTTTTATTTAAAAACTATTTCTTTATATTATGCTTGTTTATTTTAAAATAAATTTTCTCATAATTTGTAAATGAATTATGTTAAATATATCTCAAATTCATAATCATAATGTTAAAATTTGGTAAAAATGTTCTACTTATATTGTTAGTAATAAAACAATTCACATGATACATATTTATTTAAGTGTAATAAGTGTTTAAATGGCTAATATAATGTGGATCAAATTTTCTAAATTAAAATTAACTATATACCTTATATAAAAAAAATTATAGGTTTTAAAGTATTACCTAAATATTCTACCAAATAGTATTCACCTGACTAACCAAACATTTATTTCATTCCATTCTTACCCATTACTTAACATTATTTTCCATGGAAAAGTCCTTCCTCTTAACTTATAACAAGGGTTTCATTTAAATAATTTAAATAATACACTACTTTATTTCAATTACATTGAAAATATACCCAAACTTCCTCTCCTTGATTTACTTCACATTCATTAATTCCTTTGATCACTAAAAATTAGCCTAAGACCCTGAAATCTAAGGCCTTCATCAAGAGGATGTCCAAGGTCTCAATGTAGATAACACATATTTCTTAGAGTTTAATTATTATTATTATTTACTTTTTAAAGAAACCATAAACAAAGTATAATATTAATCTTATAATAAATAGTGTGTATTTATGATATTATAATAATGATACAAACTTTATTTATTTTATTCCATCTATTAAGAAAAACAAGAGTCATCTTTAGTGTGTGTGTGTGTGTGTGGATTACAACCACCACAAAGCATCACTTTTGGATTCTCGTCATGACCCTTAGTGGCTGGTTAAAAAATTTATTTGCTAAGAAAATATAATATTTTTAACATTTTAATGATTATAAAATCATAATATATTTTATTGTTTATTTTCATTCCATTCTATAGAAAAGGGATTGTGGTCTATGTGTCTGTGGGGACTACTACCACCATGAGATGACATTTGTTTTTATTTATTTCATATAAAATTACATAAATTGAAATAAAAAAGTATTTAATGTCTAAATAATCTTATTTAATAAACCATTAACATTATGGAATGATAATATTATACATTCCACATAAAATAATAGAAATAAATGGTTATAGAAAATTTATTCGCTAAAAAGGACGCATTAATGTAACTTTCATAAATTAATTCCATTAATGGAGAACCTATTCAATTATATAAAATATTTTCAAATGGGTTATTTTTAACACCCCAAGATTCCACAGTACGCTTCTCTTTGAATAATACCATAGCTTGCATTGTACGAAACTTCAAGTTCTAGCACACCAAGACAAATCAAACTAACCGTTTTGAATATTAATACCCACTTTTTGAAATTTAATAAATTTTGTTTTTCAAAATGGATATCATTTTTTGATTATGAAGATCAATATTATCTTAGGGTGAATTTTTGGAATTTTTCTGAAAACATTCAATTTTTGATGAATAGTAAAAAAACATTGCGTTATTGTTTAAAATTGACTTTTATTTAAATAATTACTATTTTTATTTAAATTTATTTTAATGTAAAATAAGATACATAATACATATATTAGTTCAATGTAATTCATTGGAGTCATTTTATAATAAGATTATATGTATAAAATTTTATTGAACTTTTTAACTTCTTTTACCCACCTTCTAGACACATTTACAAATTTGCATAACACAAAATTTTACCACTTTTATGAATTTAATTTCAAAACTCCAAGATACACATTTGGAATCAGTATTTAAAATGAGGTTCAATAGGATGAAAATAATTTTTGGTGAATAGTTGCTTTTGAATTTTATTTACTACCGTCAAAAGTAAATAGGGTGATTAAAGATAAAAATGATATTATAATTACCCTAAAAAATGTCTTAATTGTATTTTATAATTATATTTAGACCAAAATCAACCTTAGGAAAAACATATGATCCTTTTTATCCACTTGGATTAGATTAGGAAATTTATTATTATTTTATTTAAAGAAGAGTAAAAAGCGTTAAATTTAATGTTTAATAACTAAACCATTTTTAATATAGGGTTATACATAAAATAAATTCTAATATAAATATTACATAGAAATATAAAATTATTTCATGTATCATGATGTTTTATTTATAATTTTCAGACATTAAATAATTAAATTTATTTATGACACAATGATGATGCTATAATTACCTTATTAATGACTGATTAAAATAATTGATATTATAAATATCAAAACAAATGTAAATTGAGACTTTTGATTCCTTACATGAATTTTATAGGTTAATATTTCATGTTAGGGTTGATGTAATATATTTTTTGCAAAGTAATCATGTTTGTTTTACTTTTACAAAAACAAAATACTAAATAGTGTCAAAATTGACATAAATGGTTATTTAAAACAAATACTATATTATTAAATGAGATAATATTCCTAAAAATATAATGTTTGGACAAAAGAATTATATAATGATATATATTTCATTAATTATCCACTTTAGGTTCTCTAGGATTTTTATTTTAAGTTTAATAACCATGTAATATAAAAATACAAGAAGACATGGTAAAAGTTAAACTATTTAACAAATAATAAAATCTAAACAATAAGGTTAATATGGTGACCTAAACTTGTCTAAAACCTATTTTTTGAGATTATTTAAACCCCTACCCACCTTATCCGTGAAATAAATTTATTTTTATCCATTAGAAACCGAAGATGAGTTTATAATAAAAGATTATTTCAAGCTTTTCCTAAAGTGACCCTCACCTATCTTATAAAAGGGTACTTCCCTTTCTCTCAAACTCACACTTCAAAATCGATTTGGCTCAGCCAAAACCTGCTCAAATATCCTCCCAAATACCCTAAATTCAACCTAGAGTCCTTACTTTGATCAGAAAGCCAAACTAAGAATCCAATTTGATCAAATCAATAGGAATCACCCGAAGCAGAGGTAATTATTTCATCACCTCTTTCAAAGTTCTTTTCTTCTTCCACTTCTTCTTTATTGCTTGTTTCCATAACAAATTAATAACTACAGTACCTTCTACATAGTTTAGTGTAATTATAAATATGTTATAACCATATTAATTATTCTATCCATGCAATGAATAACAACGTAACCATACGCACGTACGTACGGCTTACCGTCTCCACGTCGGGGTGAAGTTTGTTATTCAACACTTACATTATTTGGATGGGTATAATAATCAGTATAATTGATGTAAATAATAGATATAACATGTTAATTATTATTAATATATAATATACCATCCAATTAAATATGATTTCACCCTCAATAGAATGATATTGTCGCTTGTGCGTACGTACGGATTACCGTCTCCACGAACGCGATGAGATTCATTCCCTATCATAACAGAATAATTTTTATTTTATGATTACAAATAATTTTAATAACTTAATATAATTATGTATATGAGTAAAATACATCTTATCTATAACAAACATTACTTATATAACAAAACATATTAAGTAAAACAAATCAGTTAACACCCGAAATAATGATACTACTGAAATATTATTAACAAAGCAATATTAGAATATCATATATTTATGTGGTTATTGTATAATTTAATAAGAATGATTTAACTATTACAAAAGAGGTTAAAGTATCCTTGACTAAGAAAATATTCAGGGTAAGGTTTAATTTTTCAATCTCTTTATTTATCCAAGGTTGTTTATACGTAAGTATCTACCGGGACTTCTTTATCATCCACCTATGTGTTTCTTAAAAATATATTTCAAAAACAATTTTACTATTTTGTATAGTATGGGTTAAATTCATTTATACCCGTGTTTTAATTTTTATAAAAAAATAAAGGTCTCTTTCTGTCATTTTCCAAACAATGTACTTTATGACCTTTTCGACTAATTAAGGTAAGAATGTTTTTTAGCTTATACGGTGGGTGTGGCCATTTTCCATCGTTATAACAGCTTCGAAGATTCCCTTACAATATTATAATAATATTTTCAAAATAAATATTTTCATTTATTATTACGTTACTTTTAAATGATTTCAAAATAGAAAGAGATATTTCTCTCAATTAGTTTTTATTTCATCTATATCAACATCCATTGTTGGATTTTACACTTGTTTGATGTTGATTTATTATGATACAATATCCATATGGTATTGAAGGTTTTGTGATATATTTGACAGTGGATGTGTTATTTCTATAAACCCAAATTAATTTTTTATTATAAACCAAAAACACTTTTATGAAAAAAGTGAGAGACACCAAGAAAAAACAATGTTGTTAAAGGACAACTTCAGCCTATTGAAATTTTTATCCTTAAGAAGTTCCTAGGAAAAAGAAGTTATCGATGCTTCTAGATCATCCTTTATATGGTCTTCAAATCGACACACTAGTCTCTCCCATGCTTTCATGTATTCCTCTTGGTTGATTTTCCCCGCATTGAGACCTCTTACTAGGATATGATTCTACTTGTCAATCCAGTCAGTCTGTTCTCTATTATTGTCCACCTGAACTATCTTTTCCATAATTTTATCACCATAATATATTGATGAATTGGTCACAAGATATTCCTCCTCCATTTCGTATATTTAATTCAATAGTATCTCTATGGGTTTCTCAGCCTCTATGCATGTATTCTACGGTACATCCCTTGTGGGAACAACCCCCTCGACTGCAGCGACCATAGCCCCTGCTCAAACTACATTTCCATTTAAGTTGATAACACCTTCCCTCACTTGGGAATTCACCTTCCTGGTAGATCATGTCTCCATTGGTGAATTAAGGTATGAATAATCCTTGCATCCTTCCTTCCCTCCATGTTGGAACTTCCTCCTCCTCAGACTAAAACTGTCGCTACTATAGAATGCATGATCACTAACTCCTGACATCTGGAAAAACTAGTCATCACTAGACTCCTCCCATGGGATACCCTACTCCTCAATGTGAGTTATTGTCCGATCAACCTCTTGGTTCTTCCATTCATCCTCCAAGTTCCCAAAGTGGTTACACAGCTTAATATTTGGCAACACACACCTTGGGTATGACCTGATCACTTGATATGGCTCAACCTGGGGACCCAGAGATCCTTTATTCTCAAGTCTTTAAAACGCATTCCCTCTATAAGAAGATGCCTCGGTGTCCTTTGTACATTCCTCAGTGCCAATTCGAGTTCCCACAACTGGGTTAGGATCCCTCCATATTCATCTCGCCACAGCTTCCTCGATTGAGTTGGATGTAACTGGAGGATCCGTTATAGCCACTACTAAGGGACCCTCCTCTTCACCTCCATTTAGACCCAAATAATGTTTTAAATGGGAAAGAATATCCACAACCCCCGGTTTGGCCTAATTAATCATATCACTCTTTTCTACCACTATATAAACCACAGGACACCACTGCTAGAGCTGAGACTCCCAAATACTAAACTCAGCGACTAGAAATTCTGCATGATCTATCGCCTTTGGAGAAGCCCCGCGCACCTCCTCATACTCACCCAAACCATTACTATCTCGCCTCTAGACTACAGGATCAACCATCACCTCAAATCCCTCAAAAGTCCTGATCATAGTTTGCTTAACCCCGATCCCACGACGACAACCCGAAGCCAAATGCCCTAGCATGTGGCATCCTAAGTAGAATGCTAGACATGATTCAAACACCACCCTCTGTTTCCATCTAAACTCTTCCCTTACCTAAATCCACAACCACTCCACTGGAGGTATTGAGACATCAACTTCAACACATATGTGAGGTAATATAGGGTGGAAAACCCCTGTCGTGCAATCATCAAAACACAAAACTCTTCCAACCATATTCCCTAGCATATATATAATAGAAGGGGTCTAGAAAGGGAGTGGAAGATTTGGAAAGTTTACCCACACCACTAACGAAGGAGGTTTGCGATTCACAATGAACTATGAGGACCATAGAAGGAGATGAAGACTGAATTCATTAAAGACACGAGGATCACTGGACCAGGTAGTGATCAGGTCATCCCTTGAAGAGAAGCGAATCATCAATTGGCACCAATAGAGAAGACCCACCACCGCTCGATCTTGAAGACCCCTTGAATCAAAGAAAAATCTGCCAAACGTGAAAACCAAGGGATGATGACCACTAAATAGAGCCACAACATCGATCTATGAAGGTCTGCAGTTGTGTTGAACTCATTTGAAGAAATATCAAGCTAGGGAAATCCTTCTTGAAGGTTAGGAACCATAAGGAAAAAAGGGGTCAACGAGAAAGGAGGAAGGAATGTAGGGTTAGTGAAAGGGGTGAAAGGTCAAACCATGATGGAGGAAAGAAGATCATTCCCTCTCCCAACACCAGGGAGGAGGGGGCTGGAGCCATATCTAGCTCTGCTAGGGCATCACCACCGAAGGGATGAATCACTATAAATTTTTATGCTTTTTTATGTTAGTTTCCGCTATATTTTTATCCTTACTGATCATCTGAGCTCACCCTTTTCTTATGTTTTCTTTTTTCTAGGATTTGAAGAAATATATTAAGATTGAATTATAGGGATAGGCTAATGGATACAAGTGTGTTCAAAGGGTACCCAATGTTTTTGTTTTTTTATTCCATGATGTAATGTAAAACTTATGTATGTATCTAGTACTTCCAATCCTATTAAACTAATCGGTTTTTTGAGACTTGATCTCTTGTGATCATGCCAATGTTATTTACTAATTCACCGACTCTGGGTAACTAGGGTCAAGGCATTACATTATTTTCAGAAATAATAATATTCAATTCATTATATTATGAAAGTATTTTAAAACACCATTGACCACAGTCATAAAACCGAAACTATTATGGAGAAATTAATCGAATTACCCCAAGTGATGAACATAAGTGAAATATATAATAAAAATAATAATAAAAAGATAATATATTGAAACTTTGAAATTAAAAATATATGAATAATTTTATTTTTTACATATATATTGGAAAAAAAATTAATATTTAGGAAGTTATGTGAAAGTGCAGAAAACTTTCAGACATAGGTAAGGGTTTCATCTCAAAACTTTCCTCTTTAATACATATGTTCTTTTATGCACCTAATTTATTTGAAATTTCATATATAATACCAATTAGATATTTAATTTTATTTATTATTCTTAGTCATGTTATTTAAAATTAAAATTTTTGATCTATTTCTTTCAAGAGGTTTTTATTAGATTATTTTTTAAGCCTTCTGGTTTTTTTATCTCAACATCCCTTCATTGAGACATGTTTTAATGTTATGAAAAAAATTATTATTTATATGATCTATATACTTCTTAATAATTCATTTCAGAATAATATATGATTTAATTCATGCTATTTATATAACCATTTGATTCAAAATATTTTAATTTCTATTTATTTATAAATTACTAAACCCATAATTGTTTTTCATGTCAAATTCTTCTATTTGAGAAATGTTTAGTATTATGCTCCTAATTTGATTTATGTGGTGTATATAAATCCGATTTGAGATATCATATCTTGATTTTTCTTTAAAACAGGATATTTTATGTTCAATTTTAAGTCCTATATTTCAAGGGGTTTTGGTTAAATGTTACTCAAGTTGTAAGGGTTCCTTATCAAAAATTTAAATCCCTTGAAACATGTCTACGTGGTACACCATGTTCCCTTTTAAATAGTGTAAATACTATAATATTTTTATTTTTTATCATGATACTCTTATATTTCATGATATTAAATTTTAAATTTATATTTTTACCACTCATGGGGTTTTAATTCAAAGGTTACAAAGGTTATAAAGGGTTTTTGTGACTCAAATATCTTACTTGGGTCATAATTAATATACACTGTGTATTGTATTTCAAGATTGATATATTCTAACCTATTATGTTTTTAGTAATTATTCACACCATATTTTCAGGGAAATACTATTTCAAACCGAAATATTATTCTTTGATGAAAATATTTTTTGGTTAAAATGGATTTTTTTTAAGAATATTTATAATTTATCTTATTGAATTTTTCCTTCATATCCATATCATTAATTCCAGAAAATATTCTCCTTTACCTAATGGAAACTGAATTTTTTATCTCCAATAATCATTTTGTTCCATTTAATTCATTTTAAATAAAAATTTTCATTATCCATTTAATGATGTGAGTTTTCAACATAGTTATCTAAAAATTTCCAAAAGATTTTTTCATCCATTACAAATAAAACAATTTTCATCTTCCCCACAATTTATTTTCAAAAAATATATTATTTTTTAGTTTAAATTAATAAATATTATTTTTAAAATTAAGACTTAGTATTTTTACTTTCCCTTTTTAGAAGCTTTGTGTCTTTTTCATGTCTCAATTTTTAAATACACTTTTAAAATTAAATCATTCCAAATTATGTTCATTTATCCTATTTGAAAATTTTATATCCATCTAATGATAAATTATGAAGAACTATTTATAATAAGTTTTTAAATTTTTTTATCTTTCCCTCCATAAAAAGTTTACTGAATTTAAGTTACATTTCATCATTTATAATAATTTTTATGTGGTTTTATGAAAAAAAATATTTTTTTACTTCTTATTTAACATAAAATGTTTACATTTCATGAAGTAATGTTTTGATCACCATTTATACTTAATTATTTTATAATTTATTTTGTAAAATGAGAATTTTAATATTCTATTATTTCATACATTCATGTTATGTGATGTTTTTAATGGAATAAGAAACCCACTATTTTTTCATGGGTTATTTATGATATGTTGAAGGTTTTATTTTTCAAGTTTCACACAAATGTATGGATTTTGAGACTCTTGGTAATTATATATCCACTAAATTAATTGGATAAAGGATTATATCTCATAGGATATAAATTTTATATGAAAAGGTTATCCAATAGATTATTTCACTATGGGTGTATCTGATGGAATTTAGATTTGCTCAAAATTTTATGTGTGAACAGGTTATCAAGTGTAAATTCCCAAACCCCAAAGCCACTAAACTGATGCTCTATGTCGGGTCATCACATGACCTCAATTGCGCCTTCCCATATGCCAGAGGTAGCCAAAAATAAGTGAGGATCTAAATAAACATATGGGGATACTACACCCTCTTAATCAGAGTATGCAATAGAAGATAATAACTTGAAATAATGGAAACAACAAACAATAACCAAGAATAATGAATTACCAATGTTTCCCAAAATTGGGTACAAACAACAACAACAAAAACATTTCATGTCATCTTATAGTACCAAAAGTGAGAAACCCCAAATATAAGATAATAGCTAAATCCCCAAAATGGGTCTCGACTCCATGTTTAGATCTTCATCAATGCATATCCCAAGCCCAACTCAACTCCTTAGCACTATGACTTTGGCCTTATCCAAACCTGCAACATTGAAGTCTGCTCGGGTACCCAATGGAAGCCCAGGCAGGGTGTGAGTACAACTCATTAGGCCACAACCAACGGTGTCTACAAAATATCCAGTCTAAACAGATAGTGCAAGCAAGTATCAATTAAATGATTAGGTAAAACAAAAAACAACTTGGGTTCGACTAGCTAACAATGTCCACTTTAACCATTTCCATCGTTATTACCATTTTCATCACGTACACTATCTTTATTACTAAACTCATTTAATTATATATTCCTTGGGTTCTGATTTTACATCATTTACACAATGACCTAAGCCAAAAACCATCATGATTAAGGTTACAAGCCAAGTTCCCTTCATCACTAGTGATAAACATTTCATAACCATATATCACAGTTACCTTGTAGCTTCAATCTAGGTAATTCTATTGAATTAAACTATTAAAGGATTAGATCATCAATATTACTCTCTAAACCATTAAATCATGGGTGGGGTAAGATCATCAGTCCAAATGGACCTATGGGAGGATCCTCAGTCCATTATCCCCCCCCAAATCTTTTTGCATATTCTTATTCATTCATTTACCACATATACCATATCAAAATCCAAGTGTAATTAATAATCATAACATTAAAATTTTACTCCAACACATAAATCATCCTTATGACTTGACCCATTTACAAATTATCATTCACATAACATAGTCTATTTAACCCATTCCCCTTTCCCATTTCATAAACCATTAAGAGTAATCACAATTTCAAAACATTATCCCACTCATCATATTCAGAGATTCATATTCTTTATTACATTAACACACTTCCATAACAAGTTAATAAGCTATTTATCACATTTAAAATAATCCATTTAATCCATTTTCACATTATAAAAAACAATACATTATACCATTATCAAAGTCTAGAAATCCTCCCAAAACCCCATTTTAGTCTCTAACCAACATATTAACATGTCTATCACGAGATTTACTTAATTTCCAGTTAAAACTATTCTTAGAATTATAATTTCCATGTTCGGGAATATCGGTGCACCCTATGGGTGGCCCTAAACCAATCATGTCATCCTCAACACATCCCATAGGGGTCGTGAGGGATTCAAATATTCATTTAGACAACCATTTAACTATGTATTACTAAAGAAATTGAATCGCAACAAGTAGAAGAAAAATGATACAACATTCAATCACAAATCAACATTAAGACTATGGGATATAACTTGTAGACAACTTACCTTGAATTCGAAGAAAAACATACGATTAATCTTAGACAAAGATTCAGATTCAAACACCCCTTAAATACCCTACCTAAAATCCACTAAAAAGGGTATTATGTATTTTGATAGATAAGAGACAAAGAAAAAACCCTAATATGAAAAATATAATCAAGATGGAGGTTATACTTAATCGGAACATCGATCTATAACCAAAGGCACTCCAAATGGCCTAGAATCAAGGTAGAACCACCCTTGGGAAGATTTGGTTCTTTGAGTATGTCACTAGGGATGGAGGTAGTATAAATGGGAATAAAAACAGGTGAAAACATAAAAATGATGAGTTAGAAAAAATTTAATTTTCCCAACTTTTAATGAAGTGCATGACTTAGCCGGACGTTTGTTTAAACTGTGCGCAGGCCAATGTCCAAGGGGATTGAGGTCACACTGTTACTTGGGGAGATCTGAATGGTTTGCAAAATTGTGCACCAACCATGTGTAATTACACTATCCAAGCTTTCACGGTTTTCCTAGGGGGGCACATAATTTACATAATCATGCTCCAACTTTGCACCGTGAATAGGTTGTTCTCGTTTTCCTTCCATTCATGCCCTAAACCCATAAATCACCCACGAGGCCCCTTATACTCCCAGTGAACATTTCAATGAAGTATTAAAATATATTTAAACCAATATCTTAATAAATAACATAACTCCTAAAAAAATTGGGATCTTAAAACATCCCCGCCTTTGGATGGGTCTTCCTCAAGCTGCTCTTCCTGAGCATCACTGAGCTTTCAATGAGAAAAAATAAAGGTCCATTGAGCTCACATATATGACTCCCCTTCCCATATTTCTTCCTAAAAATTATCATGCTTCCATAAAACATGACCCAAAGGTTCAATATTTTCACACAATAATTTCTCATTATGATCCACAATATTAAGTGGATGATCTTCAAAGGATGCATCTGCCTAAAGCTCTATATCCTCAACATCAATCATGTGGGATGGGTCAGGGTGATACTGTCAATGTTTTGACACTTTAAAAACATTGTTCATACAACTATACCACTTTATAAGATCCAATTGTTATTCCACAAATCTAATCCTATCCATAATCTTAAACAAATTCACATACATGGGTGCTAACATAACATATTTCTGAATCTGATGGTGACCCAGCCCTGGGGACCCCCTAAGAAACACACTACCACCCATCGTGAACTCAAGAGGCCTATGAAGTCAATATTCATATGACTTATGACTAATTTAATAAATTTCCATGAATGTATAAATCATCTTAACCATTTATGAATTCTCTTACATAAGACTTGGTCCCAAAAATTCTGATTCTATAGCTTTCATCCAACACAACGGAGATCTACACAGTATACCATAAAGTTCCTCAAACAGTTCAATTTGAATTTTAGTCAAGTAACTTTTGTTGTATGAAAATTCAATATGTTCTAAATTATTTTCCA
Organism: Viscum album; assembly: GCA_963277665.1. NCBI lineage: Eukaryota > Viridiplantae > Streptophyta > Magnoliopsida > Santalales > Viscaceae > Viscum > Viscum album. The sequence goes on along the minus strand of OY728163.1, from coordinate 375,567,545 downwards.
AATATCTACCAAAATCCAAAACACTTTCCCTCAACATGTCCTCTAGTACCTGAATAGTACACGTTGACTACCCATATGTCTGTTGGTGGAAAGTCGTACTTAAGAACACTCGGGTATCAATGATTTCTTCAACCCCTACCAAAGGTATGATGTGAAATTTGGATCATGATCTAAAATTATAGTCAATTTTTATCTATGAAACTTCATGATTCCCCAAACATAGAACTCACCCAACTGATCCATGGTGAGGGTCTCTTAAATCGACAAGAAATGATCCACCTTAGTCAACTGATCGATAACTACCTAGATTTAATCATTGTTTTGAGGAATACTTGGAAGTACCACCATGGAATAAATTTTTACATCATCTCATATCCATTCTAGATTTGAAACCGGATACAAAAAACCACATAGTTACTGATGTTCATCCTTCACCTATTGAGATGTAATGCATCACACCACAACACTTGAAACCCCTTTCTTTATTCCTGGACACTAATACTTATTTCGAATATAATGATACATTTTAATTAATATATTATGAACTAAACCATTCAATTCATGAAACTCTCACAAAAACTCTTCTCACATACATGTTGTCACAACAAAACGACTACAAAAAAATGATCCCATTATCTTTAATGGCCCAAACAGAAGGTGATTATCCACCTTTAATTATTTCCCACATAGGAACACACTTAATATCCTCAAGCGGACTCTCCATATCACAGACCAAAATCAAATAATCAAGTTCTATGGATGTAAGGTTCGTCTACCCTTGTCCATCATGTTCCTCCAAATGGATCTCAGCAAACAACACCATCATCCTCCACTCAATACTAGATTCATGAACTACCTGATTTTGAGTTTTGTGACACAAGGAATCCAAAACACTATTTCCTTTCCCCAGTGTATAATTCATCTCAAAATCAAAGGAATAAATGTACTCAACCCATCACCACTATCAAATATTTATGTCACATTGGGATAAAATTTACTTAAAACTTTTATAGTCGGTATACACTGTAAACCGTTCTCCAAATATGTAATGTCTCCAACATTTTAAGGAATTAATCACTATATACAATTCAATATCATGATTAGAATAATATAATTAATGAGTACTTAAATGTTGTGAACCTTATGCACCATCCTAGTCATCCTGTAAAAATTCTTATCCCGGTCCAACTCCAGATGCATCACAAAACAAGTTATAATTCATACCCATCTCAGGTAGGATCAGGATCAGTGTGGTAGTCAACTAATAATTTAACACTTGGAATGAATTATAACATGATACTAACCATTGAAACCTGATAAATTTCTTGTTCAATCCAGAAAGTGGTGATTCCAAAATTGGAAAAGTATTTAATAAACCTTAAATAGTATCTCGTTAAACTAGGAAAATTTAATACATCAGAAACATTATTGGGATTCTCCCAAGACACAAATGCTTTCACTTCTACTGAGTCCAATAACAAACCTTCATTAGAAATTATGTGACTCAAGAAATTCACCCAATTAATTTAAAAGTTACATTTGGATAGCTTGGCATAGAGAATTATCTCCCTTAGTGTACTCAAAATAATGTCAAGATGTTTGGCATGATCGTCATGAGTCTTTGAGTACACCAAAATGTCATCAACAAAAATGACTACTAACTAATCTATTTATGGGTGAAATATTTTATTAATTGGATCCATAAACATTGAAAAATAATTATTCAAATAGAACAGAATCAAAAAAAATCATACAACATGTACCTACTTTTAATGTTAGTATATTGTACATCTGAAGGCCTCAACCTTAACAGGTGATATCCTAATCTCAAATCAATCTTATAAAACACTGAACCACCACTTTTATAGTCCAATAGATAATCTATTTTAGGAGGAGGATGTCTATTATTAACTATTATTTTAATCACCATCCATTAATCAACACAAAAATTCAAGGACCCATCATCCTTCTTTGAAAACAACATTGGAGATCCCCAAAGTGACATACTAGGATGAATAAAAAATTTATTCTCCAATTCCTCCCACTGATTCTTATGCACTTGGAGTTATTTTGGTTACATTCTATATGGTGTACTGAAACCTAGTTCTCCCCCCTTGCAGCAACTCTATTGTTAACACAATATCTCTCTCGGGAGGTAGCCCCATGAAGTCCTCATGAAACACATCCTGAAACCGATCCACCGCATGATTAAAAACAAGTTGTTCTACTCCACCGTCATCAAGAATAAGGCAATCAACTTGGGTTTTGAGTTCACTCATCTTCTTTCAAATAGTTCATGCACAACATTCAATGACATCCCCTTCACCATGATGGACATGGGTGTCTCCTTCAAGATATGTGAACATTAACCTATGAAGGCTACTATTAATATAGTCTTGGTACAATTCCAACCAATCAATGCCCAAAATCAGATAAAAACCTTACATCTCAAGATCAAAAAAATACCATATAAAATAGTACTCAGCAACCTCAAGAGAAGAACCCGTACATTTCCTAATATTCTCTACTTGTACCACTAACAGCGTATCAATTGACATAACCCCACACATCCATTCCACCGCTAGGCCCAAAAAAACTACCAACTGGGAATATATAAAATAATGTGAATCACCTGTATCAAATAATGAACTAGAAATCATGAAAGTGAAAAGGATCATACCTAGAACCATCTATGGCCCATCCTCACCACCCATAGGTGTAGATTGAACTACATGAATCTAACATTCCTCTCTACCCTAGGCCTCGGGCTGAGTTCCTAATGATTCACTGCCCTGCTAATATGGGTTCTCTCACCCTAGAGTACCATGTATACTACCTCTACAAGTACGACCAATCAAACTCCAACTACCTGCTTGATATGAGGTAACTAACCCCTTATTATACTATGCACTTTTCTTTATCCTCCATCATTTCCCAACTATCATGGGTTCCTACAGAACCTCTATGCATACCCCAATCTTCCACATGCTTGGTTTTTAACTGGTTGTCGACAACACTAATTACACACAAGTCCCAGTCTTCCACACTGATAAAAGAAAAACTGATTAATAACCTAAGGGACTGGTTCCTTCTTCTAGCTTCCCTGTCCACCACCACCCTAATAAAAACTCTTGAAGTGGAACTTCCTATATTCAGAATTTATACCATGGGTTCTCCCCACTGGAATCACAAGTCTGCTTCCGAAAGCTTCCTTGAGGTTTTCTTCGGATATAAGGGCTTGATTCACCACTTCAATGACCCTATTAAATCCAAATATATTCACTTATGACTTGATCCCAAGCTTGAGTCCATCTTGGAAATTTCATTCCATTGCTGCCTCATCCCCCACCAAATTTGGAACAAAAAATTTCTTATTGGTGAAACAGGTAGCATATTCCATTACCATCATAGACCCCAAGTTCAATTTCATAAACTATGTATAATTTTCCTACCTCAAAGTTTCAGGATAGAAATGTTCCATAAACATATCCGGAAAATATTTATATAACTTACTATCATCTTGTTGGGTCTGTACCAGAACACTCCACTTGTGTTTTTCCTGACCACACAAAATGTAAGTTTTCAACTTGACTCTCTTCTCTACAAGAGTCTCCATGTAATCAATAATTGTCTAAATAGACTCTTTCAATAATTATACGGCCTTGGGTTCACCCTCTCTAGAAAATGTAGGAGGTTTTTTCAGTTGAAACTCCCTGTTCAGATCAAATATACTTGGAACAACTCCCCTGGGGTCCATTTCCATTATCTTCATGAAATGAAAAATGTTCTCATTGAACTTTGATTCTCTCCTATTACACTGAGTCACTAGTTTTTCTTTCTCCACTTCTATAGAATCATTATTGGTGAAATCCTTTTGTTTCTAAACTATAACACATCATCACAGTGGCATTTTCCTAAAATTAAAAGGACACATATCATAACATAGAACACTATGCTTTCATAGTTGTCGCAAAATAATTCTTTCCGTTATCCATAAGAAACCCATCTTGCATGCACTAACCCAATAGATACTATCACACATGAATCAATACCCTCATACATCCCTACTATGGAGTACGGTCAACATAGGTAAACCATATCATGTAGTCACAATTCTTTTGTTAGACACCTCTTTAAACCATTTCCTCTGAGACACATTTCCCATTTCACAACTTGTTATGACCATCATTTTAACTCATTTTGACCTTTCATTAAACCAAATTATTTAACTCTTCATTAACTTTATTTTTGGTTTAAAAATTTACATCATCCTTATTTGAAAACATTTTATTCAAATTTTCAAGGATGTGAAAACCATTCTACTCTTTATGCCCCTACACACCCATCACATGTGTGTGCCTATCGTGATGCATGCCACATATACCACATGGTTCTTGAAATGATGTGTGAATTCACAACCTTATTCCATTCCATCCATGATAAAAATATCATAAAATGATCAAATCACAAACAAGTACATCACCCAATGGTGAAATATCATTCAACTATAATTGCACATGTCACAAAACAACAATTCCCACCCAGAGAACTAGTTTTTTTTGCTCATATATATGTTAAATACTCCAATGAACAAGCTCATTAATAAGACCCGGCACACCCTAATATTATATATACCATCCTAAATAGTAATTCCATAGTAATGACCTCCTATGATACCACTTTTTAATATTGCCAACTCATAATCCACTAAATTGGTGCTCCGGGTCGGGTTTCCACATGACCTCAAGTATGCCACCCTATACTCCAGAGGTTTCCAACAAGAAACGAGGGTCTAAATAATCACATGGGGAGACTATAAACTCTTAATTAGAGTATTACACTATAGATATTGACATTAAATAAAAGAAACAATAACCAAGAAATATGCATAACCAACAATTCCCAAAACTAGGTACAAACCACAACCAAACAATAAATATTTCATGTCATGTTACAGTACCAGAAGTGTGAAAAACCCAAAATAAGACAATAGATAAATCCCAAAAAAGGGTCTCGACTCCATGTTTGGATCCTCATCCATGCATATCCCAATCCTCACTCAACTCCCTAGCACCAGGCCTTTTCCCTTATCTAAACCTATAAGAATGAATTCTACTCAGGTACCAAATGGTGTCCCATGTAGGGTATGAGTAAAACTCATTAGGCCACCACAAATGTTGATTAAAAAATATCTAGTTTAAATAGATAGTACATACAAGTATCAATTAAATGACAAGGTAAAATAAAAACCAACTCAACTTCCACTAGCTAATAATTTTCACTTTAGCCATTTCCATCATTATTACCATTTTCATCACTTACACCGTCTTTATTACTAAACTCATTTCATTACACATTCCATGGGTTAGGCTTTTACATCATTTACACAATGACCTAAGTAGTAAACCATCATTATTAAAGTTATAAGTCAAGTTACCTATCTCATAGGTTTAAACATTTCATAACCATATATCACACTTACCTTGGAGCTTCATTCCAATAAATATCATCGAATACAACCATTAGGGGTATATAACATCAGTCTGACTCCCTAACTTAGGCATTCCTTAGTGGGGTTAGAACATCAGTCCAACCTGACCTGTGGGAGGAGCCTCAATCCTTTATCACCCCACCAATCCATGTTCACATGCTTATTCATTCATTTAGCGCATATACCAAATAAAAATCCAAGAAAAATCACTAATCATAACATTCTCATTTCACATTGCACTTCAACACATAAATCATCTGTATGCCTTAACCCGTTTACACAATGTCATTCACTAAGAATATTCCATTTAACCCATTCCCCTTTCCCATGCCTTAAGACACCAACCGTAATCACAATTTTTATACATTAACCCACTTGTCATATTCAACAATTCATATGCCTTATTACATTAACACATTTCCATTACAAGTTAATATGACATTTTTCACATTCACAATAATCCATTTAATCCTTTTTCACATTATGTAATACAGTCCCTTATACCATTATAAATGTCTATAAATACTCCCAAAACCCCCTTTTAGTCTCAAACCAACACATTAACATTTTCATAATGGGAACTAATAAGTTTCAAGTCAAAATTATACTTATCCTTACAAGTTCCATGTTTGGGAATGGCGGCGCACCCCATGGGTGGCCCTAAATCAGTCACATCATCCTCAACGCATCCCATAGAGATCATGAGGTGTTAAAATATTCTTTTATACAGCCATTTTTCATGTATTACTAAATTCATCGAAACAAATCAAGTAGAAGGAAAACACCCCAATATGAAATCAAAAATCAATATCAAGATTTTGGGATATGACTTGTAGACCACCTTCCTCAAATATGAATACAATAGTACACTTAATCTTATCCTTTGATATGAATTCAAACACCCCTTGAATCCCTAACCTAAGATCCGCTAAAAAAGTGTTTTAGGGATTTAGATGGAGAATATTGAAACCATAAACCCTAATCTAGAAAATATAAGCAAGAGGGAGGTTAGACATACCCGGAGCATTAATATCAGAACAATGATGCTCCAGACAGACTAGAATCGATGGAAACCCACCCTTGGGAAGATTTGGGGATTTAAGTTTGTCACCAAGGCTAGAGGTAGGATAAAAGGGAAGAAAATATGGTCTAAACTTAAAAATCCCAAGATAGAAAAATTATAATTTTTTCAAATTTTAATGGGGCACACAGTTTACCGAATTGGTTTTCCCAACCATGCACAAACCTTGCATGGGCCACTATCCAAGTAAACTGAGGTTGCATAGTTACTTATGGAACTCCACGTAGTTTGAAAAACAATGCGCCAACCATGTGGAGTATCATTATTCTATGTTGCATGGTTTTCCTGTGGAGGCCACAATGTTCAGTTAATCGTGTGCCAATTGTGTGCCTTGTATAGGTTATCCGGGTTTTCCTTCCATTCATGCCCCTGAAACCCTATAACACCTCGGAGGGCCCTCATACTCAAAGTGAACATTTAAATGATGTATTCCAAGGGATTTAAACCAAAATTTTAGACAAATTCATACCTCTAGGGAAATCGGGATCTTAAAGGGAGTATCTAGTTCCACAAAGGATAAGTATGATGAAATTTCGATCTACTCAAAAATTTAAATATGAATAGGTTTGTAGGAAGTTAGGTTCACAAAGATAATAAATCCTATTATGAATTTATGTGACTTTTTTCTTATGTTCAATGACTCATGATTTATGCATCATGTATCCTTTTCATATTCTATGATTAAGGTTTAATAATTTTAAGGTATATGTTTATATTTTTTCTTATGTAAACATGTTTTATGAAATATATTTTTGGGGTATGATTTTTTATGTGTCTTGATTATACTCATATGATCATTTATGATCATTGAACGTTATCTCTTATTTTTACCCTTACTAAGCATAAAAACTCATCCCTTTTTTATCTTTAATTTTCCCAATGATATAAATAAAAGTTTTATGTAATATTTACCTAGAAGGTTATATTATGAGAATAAATTATGTGATATACTACATTTTTGTTATGGATTAAACACTCTTTTTTATATTGGTAAAATATCCACTAGTTGAAAAATACATGAGTTTCGTCAGTAAAACGTTTAACCTAATTATTTACAACTATAAACCTAAAAGCTATTGGGAAGGTATTGTATTGAAATATTTTTTTGAAAGTTATGTAATTACTAGAATATTATGTTTGAGGATTCATAGTAGGTAATAGTGTAGGGTTTAGATAAATTTAGATATTTTATTTCATTTTTTGAGGAAACATATGGAGTTTTAAATTTCAATAAACTTGGATAATTTAAGGTTTACTATAAATTAAATGTGGTAGATAACCTTTTTGGTTAGTTGAGCTAATATTTAATATTTTTGAAATTATATTAATTCAAATTTAGTGAAACCCCGCGGAATAATTCTAGTGGACTAGTCTATGTATAAGATAACATCTTAGAGTATTAGTAAAGTATAAATTGTGTGGTCTTCCTAGAAATAACTTCTTTGTCTGGATACTGAATGTTGATGCGGGCTCTAGAAAAAGTGCAACTTGGGGTAATAACCTGGAAAAGGGAGGATTGGTTATTAAATAAATCATTAACTGATGCATGAAAAAGAGTACTAAACGCACACCTAGTTTGGAAATCCTATGGGATAGGATTTGGTTGATTTCATACTATTTACGAATCATTATTAAGGATTTACTTCCTAACTACATTAACGTATTAGGTTAAGAATTATGAGAGAACAAAACGTAAAGTAACCTTGTTAAAACTAAGAGAGTTATTAGATTGGTGAAAAATTAAATATTTTAAATGAATGTATCATATGTTTAAATGAAGGTTTAATTGGATAATACATCTTAGGATTGAGCTTCCAAATTCATATACTCTAATTCTTTAGGATATCATCATAAACATTTTGGTTTTAGTAGTTTTTTGAAATAGGATCATGCGGATGAATATAATAAAGGTAAGTACACAAAAACCAATATGTCTTATAACCAAATGAGGGAGCATATTTAAATATATGAATCTTAATATATTCTTGTTATGATAGAAAAGTTATTTTTCTATACATACATAAGAAAATGACGATGATATCATAATACAAAATAAATCTAGATGCTTATAGCTATTTTAATTAGTGGAGTGGTATGTATCGATGATATGTTGGTATATTAAAAAATTTATTGATGATTATGTGATACATATCAGGATAGTTCTTAAGTAGTTTTTACTTAATGGTTTGAAATCCTATATTGAATGGTATCAATAACCTTGAGAAATCATTTTATGGAAAGGTTATTTTTTTAGAGATACTTTTTGAAGAAAACATGTTTAAGGGATGAATAAGTTTTAATTTTAATACATGTTCGTTGTCAAGAATACAAATGGTTGGGTGATTTTGAATATTTAAATTATGAATTATTAATATCCTTGTGATTTATGATAATTCATGATATTTTTTTTGAATTTTATCGCATTATTTGGATTATGGTATATATTTTCTACTCTATGATTTCAAGAACTAGTGGATAATACCATTTGAGGATTACAAATTTAATTAATTTTTTGAATAATATATGACTTAAATATTGGTTTATGAATTGTAAAGTTGGGTAGTTTTTGGGAAGTTGTACTCTAGGTAATATATGATTAGGGTATAAATAATAAATGTTTTTTAGGAAACATAAGTTTTTTTATAGATATTAAAATAATAAGGTAGATTTCATATTAGAATTTTTATTTAGAATAATGAATATGATAATAATATCCTATCCAATATTCATCAATGGGTAAAAATTAAAATTGTGAGTTTGTAATTTATTTATGGGGGTATAATGTAATGGCCTAAGATTTTGGATCCTTTAAAAGACATATAATGTTCTACAACTTGTGTCACACAACACACCAAACATAAAAAGACAAAAAAATACTAAAAATATATTATTAAAAAATCTATAATAAATTATTTGATAGTAAAACATTAATATTTGTTACCATTAGAAGTTAAATAATTAATGCATGTTAATTTTCAAAAGGTTATTTTCAATAAAAGTTGATTTATTTTTATTATATATTTATTTAAAAATATAATATAATAAATTTTAAAATTTCAATTTTAAAAAATAAATTTAATTTTTTAAATTACTTACAATAAAATTAGTCAATATTTATGATTGATATTTTTCTAAAATAATTGATTTTTAGGTGAATAGTGACAAATACTATTTTTTCCAAAACTAAAAATTTTATGGCATTATTAGTATATTTGTAAGGCCTAAAAGATTATAAAATATTTTAATTGATAAAATATATTTTTTAATGTTATAATAATAAAATATAAACTATTATTTTAAACTTATAAATTCTATTTTCAATATTTTAGGAATTAAAAATTTATTATAATTTAAAAAATATTTTTGTTTGTTTTTTTAATTAAACCGTTCAATGGTAAAATATAGATTTTTTATTGATTTAAAATACACATAACCATTATATGTTTAATTAAAAATCAATTACTATCATGAAAACAATTAACCATAAAAAAATTTCTTATACATAAGTTTAAAGTTTAAAAACACACTTTTATTTAAAAACAATTTATATGTGTTATGTTTTTTTATTTTAAAATAAAATATTCACATATTTGTTAAATAGATTATGATTAATAGATCCCAGATTTTGAAGCATCATGTTGAAATTTGGTAATAATGTAATTCTTATATTTTTCGTAACAAAATAATTCTAGGATTAATACTTAAGTAAGAGTAATAATTGTTTAAATGACTAATCTAGGGTAGTTAGACTTTTCATAAATTAAATTGACCATTATACCTTATAGAAATAATTTATTAGGTTTTAATATGTTAAAAAGATATATTAAAATAAATTAATTCACGTGAATCATCTAACATTCATTTCATTTCATCCATACCACTTACTTAAAATTCATTTTCTTGGAAAAGTCTCTCCTCTTCACTTATAAAAGGGGGATAATTTCTGTTATTTCAATAATTCACTCATATTTAGAAATTTCCTAAAACCACAACCCAAATTTAGTATAATTTAAGTACTTTAAACTCCCTAATTACCATTTTCCCCGCAAGTTATCTCAATCCCCTCAAATCATGGGCCTCCATCAAGAGTAAGTTTAAGGTCTCAACATAGGTAACATATCCTTTTTAACCTTTATTTATTATCATTTACTTACTAAAAATACATAAAAATATTATAATAAAAAAATCATAATAATTAGGTTGTTGATACTCTATTATAATAATGGTATAACCATTATTTAATCTCTTCCATCTACTAAGAAAAACATGAATCCTCGTTTTTGTGTGTGCACGGATTACCACCTCTACAAAGTAACACTTTCAATTTTTCATCACCACCATTAATGGATAGTTATAAAATGTTATTTAATAATATAAAATAAAATTTTTATATAATTTTAATTATTATTAAATGATAATATAATTTATTTTTCTACTTTCTTTCCATTCTACTAAAATTAGAGCGTCATCCATGTATATGTACGGACTACTGCCACCATAAGATAACATTTCTCTTTCGTTTTCCATGTCAACAAACATAAATGGAATTAAACATGAATTAAATTTATAAAAAGGGTTTTTTAATAAAACATTAACATTCTATAATGGTGATATTTTAAATTCCATAAGTAATATTAGCAATAAATGACTATAGAAAATTTAATCGCTAAAAAGGACTTATTGAAGTAACTTTTATATATCTAGTCCATTCATGGAGAACCTATATAACTATATATATTATATTATGATGTAATTTTAAATTAAATAATAATATTCAATTTCATATTTTATAAAATTATTTTACAGCACCATTGACCATGGTCAACAAACAAAAATTATTATGAAAAATTAATCGAGCGACCCTGAGTAACTGAAATTAGTGAAAACTATATTAAAAATAAGTACCAAAAGATAATATATGGGAAATATAAAATTAAGTATATATTAATATGTTTAGTGGGTATATATATAATGAAATTAATTTAAATTTTCTTGAAGTTAAGTGCTACTTCATAATGCATTCGGGCACGTGAAAGGGTTTCGTCTAGAAAAATCATTCATTGAGACATATATTATTCTATGACAAAAATTTATTTTAAATTGTTTATATACTAAAAATTGGATATATAATTTCATGAATTATTAATATTTATTTTATTTGAACTTATAATTCATTCTCCCTTTATTTCAAGTGGTATTTATTAGAATGTTACTTAAACTCTGGGGGTTTTTTGATCGATAATTTTCTCCATTGATTACATGTTTTAATGTTGAGAACCATTTTATTATTTATATGGTTTATATACTATGAAAGACTTTATTTTGAAATAATCCATGATTTAATTCATTTTTTATATAAATATATTATTTTAAACTTCTATTTACTTTTGATTCAGAAATTACTAAAGTCATTGTAACGACCCAAACATTCATTAATGAAAATTCCTATTGATATAATTAAATTTATTATTATGTAAATTGGTTATATAACATATTCACTTCCTTGGTTTTATGTCATTTTATTTTAAAATACTTTTATGAATTGTGGTCATTGCTAATATAGCTGTTGAACATTGATCACATGATTATTATAAATATAGGGCTCTAACAAATCCAATTTACATAGAAAAAGGAAGTGATGGCCTCATCCAGTAGAATTTCTCCATACGAAGCCCATTTTTTAGAGCTCAGAAAGCAGGTAGCATCACTGGGCTTCACTCTTGATCAATCCCAATCCGAGCTTCAACGCGTTAATCTTTAGAGAATGTCCTATGAGATAAGTGGAAGTTAATAGAGATTACCACCCGAGCGATGTTATCTGAGCCTCCCCAAGAGTCTATCACCATCACACACCTTACCCTTTGGTCTTATGCGGGTGTTATACGGGTTTATATAATAAGACCCTAGCACTATGATTATGTACATTATTTTTCTATAGAGAATATCTATTCGTTTTATTATTGTTAATTTGTAAATGGTTTTTTAATCACAAATAGTATTATTAATTAATATTCAATTTAAAAATAAATTTTTATGAATTGATAGATTTTTGAATTAAATAATATTTTAATAAATTTTCTTAATAAATTTAATTTTACTAAATATAAATGATAATATAATTTTTATGAATACAATTGTAATTTTTATTCTGGTTTGAAAACTGTTTTAGTCGAACCCATGAATTTTTGATAAATGAAGGTTTTTATTTTAAAAGTAAAAATTCAAATGTTTAGAAAATTATTTATATAAAATGAATATTATTTTTTGAATTAGGATGTTGAAATTATCCAACAGTGAATTTTTCATAATTTTTTGTGATAGTCGAATTTTTTAGTAAAAAATAATTACAGTTTAATTATATAAGGTGTTTTATGAAATCATAATGACTCAATAGTGATGTAATAAAATAATATAAATTTAATGTTCGGAAAATATATTGTTTAAAATTAAAATAATGTTATTTTAGGTTTGATTTATTTTTTTTACAAAGCTTTAGTGGACCCTCCAAGGCTTATAAAACATTTTAACTTTAAATTTGTTTTCATTGAGAGTGTGACTCACCTAAACATAATCAATCATAATATTTTAATAAGTTCTTACATTTTCCTTTTAAAACATTTTTTCCATTCCCCATTGGAAAACACAATGGGCAAAAACCATGGGTTGGTTTGGGGTTTTGATTAGTTTAATGTGTGGTGTCCAAAACATAAATAATAATGAATTCCCTCTTTTTTCCAATATAAAACCATCCAATATCCCACTTCCTCTTCATAAAAAGCATTTTTATCTCGACCAACCTCTTCCCTACTCTCTATAATCCACCCAAGATTCCCCAAGTTCCCAGGAAGCCTCTCTCAATCCAATCCCAAGCCTTTGGGATCACACCTTCAAGTAAGGGATTCTTTCCTGTATTATTTTTTTATTTATGTTGTAATACCATTTTTCATTCAATTAAAAGTGTTGGGGTATGATTTGTCACCTCCATTATATTCCCCTACATATGTTTGAAATGATGAGAGACCTATTTCTCTCTCAGTAATGCCTCACATGTACACCAGTTACAATGCCGAAATTATGTAAGGAATTTCTCTCTTATCTTTCACATTCAAGCAATTGTTTTGTACTATGAATATAAATTAAATTACATTTGTTGGGACATATAACTATAGGACCCCCTTAATTTAAATTTAAAGTAAATATTATGAGACACCCCTTTATCTCTCATAAACCATTTTTAGGAATTCTTATGTATTGTTATTATGTTTCTAAAATTGCACCGTGATATTTCTCAACCCAAAGTCATTGTGTAGTGAATACCATGACCATTTCTCTGTCAAGGGTATTCACCTTTATGCACGTTTACTTATTTATTATAGAGTTTAATGTATGAATTCCATATTACTTTATTTTTTGAATAAATAATGATGTTTAATGAAACAATGTTATATGATCCATGTGGCACACTTATGATTGGAATGAAATGTTTAAGAAGGGTGTTCCCTAATAGCGCTCCAATGCATTGGGTAAAGAATATTATCACGATACATCAAGTGAAATGATATTTTAATCATGATAATTCAAGTGTACGAGGTTTTCCTCATTCTAATTCATGTGAAATTATGGTTTACTTATGATCTATGTTCAATTAGCCTTGGCTCATGCTAATACCATTTTAAGTGTTGTTTCTACATTTCCATGTTATGATAATCATGTTATATCATTCCTTTATGTTCATGTTTCTATTATTCTCTTATAATATTCCTATTTCCTAACATATACTATATACTTCATGTTATGCCTTCTAACTCCCTTACTGGGCTTTATAGCTCACCCTTTTCTTATGCATGTCCTTAGGTTATCCCCTGAAATGCTAAGTACAAAGGAATGTGTGTGGTCATGTAAAAGATGTTTTAAATAAAGATGTATGTTTCAAGTTTTAAGTTGTTATGTAATGTTCCTAAGCCCTAAATTCACTATTCCTATCGATCTTCTATTTTGTATCAAGTTAAGGTTTTAAGTAATAAAATATGTTTAAGTGTGAAAAGAAGAGAAGGGTTGTTATAGTTGGTATCAAATGATAGGTCTAGTTATTTTTGGGATTAGGATTAGAAACCCCTAATGAAATCCTTAGGGATAATACTAAGTATAATAAAAACATCACTAAATTCTGTGGAGTGTCGAGTAAGAAGTTTATCAAGAAAATATATCCCTATATGGATATGATCAGGTTGAGGTGGCTCTGGCACAAATGTACCTAGGAGTGAAAACTCTGATGAAAAGGAGTTTTGGACTTGACCTGGGGTATCCTAGTACATGGCAATGGTTCTTTTTTCACTCTTTTTTGTGACACTCCCAGGGGATATGCTTTGGTAAATTCATGAACTTAGTATGAAACATTATTATGGGAATAAAAAAATTCCCCTAAGAATATATATTGGGAAGTAGATCATGAATAACATATATTGATGCCTATAAATTCATAAGTTAAGGAAATAAAATTAATTTATAAGTCATCCATTTTTTCTTTGGATTTCCCTTTAGGTGTTACACATAACTTTCCTTTTATTCTAGATGATGGATGGTAATATGAGGAATCATTCTAAGAATCGATACAAAGATCAATGTGATGACTGTTCTAATGAGATTCCCAATCTGATAGGAGTGGGAATCGCGAGATTTTCCATGATAGTCTCTCAGTTAACTCATGTTTTGAATAGAAACATGGGTCAATAGGAACGTTCAACCCCCTAAAAAATTATAAGTCTCAATCGAGAGCTTCATGAGACAAAGGCCTTCTACTTTTAATAGATTAACTGACCTCTCAATTATCGAGCAATGGGTCAACTCCATTGAAATGATATCTCCATCCTTCAATGTTCCGAACAAGAGAAGGTTCTTATGGCTTCTTATCCTATGGAGGGTGAAGCTGATCAATGGTGTAAATTGATAAAAAATACAAGACCTGAGGAGGAGATTGAGGTGTTGGAATGGAAGGATTTCTAGAAAAACAATTTCGACTAAATATTTTCTGTGCACCCTATGACTTAATATGGAAAGAGAATTCATTTACCTCAAGAAAAAAGGTGATGAATCCATCAGAGTGTATGAGGAAAACTTCACAAGGATTTCATGATCCACCTATGTCTTTGTTGTTATCCCCGTTTGCAAGGTTGACTACTTAATTGGTGGGCTGAAACCTAGCCTACGGAAAACTATGGCAATCTGTGAATTCTATTGATATGATGAAATTGTCTGATGTGCCCTCAAAGTGGAAATAGAAATCAGTGAACATCAAGGGTATCATGGGGATTAGAAGAGTAAGGTGTAATTTAATTCTGGATATCTGATCGATAAATCCAATGGTGAAAATAAAATCCATCACCCCACTTGCCAGAGGTGGGGAAAGAAGAACCCCATAAATTTCATAATGTGGATGAGGAAATGCTTTAGGTGTGGAAGAGAAGGGCACCTGGTTATTAACTGCCGACAAAAAAAACCCATTGTTGTGAAAGAGGAGAGGAATGCTCCTTTAGACCCTCAATGTGTTGTTCATTACTTCAAATTCAAGGAACCAAATCACTTCGCAAAATAGTTCCCTAATCCAAGGGTTGTTTAAGGCAACCAACAACCTCCAAGGCAGTAAGGTTGAGCATTTTCCATCACTGCCACTGAAGTGAACCCTGACAACAAAATTGTGATAGGTACGCTAGTTATTCATTCAAAAATAGTGAACATACTTTTTGATTCTAGTTCTAAGCATTCTTTTATATCCCTAAATTTTAGTAGAACAGTCCCAATACCACCAAAAATCATGCAAGTAAGGATTTCAGTGAGTATGGAAAATGGGGAAATCATTGCATCCCATGAAAATAACTCTTTCCCTACCATAATTTTTTGGATTGAACATCCCAAAAAACCTGTTCATACTCCCCCTATTGGAATTTGATGCAATTCATGGCACATATTGTCTTTCCTTATATAAATACAACATAAATTTTCGTGAGAGGTGAATCACTCTCTATTTGGAGAATCGACCCATGATTCTGTACAAGTGCAAGGAGGATGATGAATCTTATTTATATATGTTATCTCAAGAATGGATATTATTTCCTTATGATCACACATAACGTTATCAGATTATTGAGTCCAAGGAAGAAACCATCCTTTAATACATTCCTATTGTGAGGGAATTTTCTGAAGTGTTTCCTGAGGAATTGTCAGGTCATCCTCCTAGAAGAAATGTTGAATTCTCAATTGATCTTATACATGGGGTGTTTCCTATATCCAAGACTTCATATAGAATGTATGTTGTGTAGCTTGAGGAGATGAAGAAACAACTACATGAGAATCAAGATAAAGGGTTTATATGCCCAAGTGCTTTACCATGGGGTGAACCATTCCCCTTCGTTAAGAAGTATGATGGTCAATGCGCCTTTGTATTGATTATTATGAGCTCAAAAAATCACAATAAATAAAAAATATAATCTTCCCTAAATTGATGACTTGTTTGATCAGCTTTGTGGAGAACAATACTTCTCCAAGGTAGATCTGCAGTTGGTATATTTCCAAGTAAAGGTGAAGAAGGAGGATATCCCCAAGATGGAGTTTTGTATAAGGTATGGGCACTATGAATTCATAGTAATTCTATTTGGACTCACTAATGCTCTAGAAATCATCATGGAATTGATAAATAGAGTAATTAGAGATTTCCTTGACAAATTTTTGGTATTATTTAGAGAAGATATTCTAATATACTCTAAAACCATGAAGGATCATGAGGATTATCTAAGAACTATACTAGAGACCTTGATAAAGGAAAAGCTCTATGAAAAGTCTAGAAAGTGTGATTTCTGGTTGAAGGAGGTCTCAATCTTGGGTCATATCATCACAATCAATGGTATATCTTTGGATCCTTCCACGATAGCTGCAACTGAGTGATAGTCAAGGCCAACATCGGTAATGGATATTTGAAGCTTCCTGGTGTTAGCTGGATAGTATCGTCGATTTGTGAGAAATTTTTCATGATTTTCAAACCCTCTTACCAAGATAAATTATAAGGGAGTCAAGTTTTGTTGGAGTGATGAATGCAAAGAGAGCTTTAAGAAGTTAAAAAAGAGTCTTATCATTACGTCTGTGATCACATTACCCACAAGTGGAGAACTTTTTTTGGTATTCATTGATGCTTTGAAGAAGGGCATGGGATATGTGTTGATGTAAAATGACAAAGTCGTTGCCTATTATTCAAGGAAATTGAAAGTTAATGAGAAATAATATCCAACACATGATCTGGAATCGGCTGCAGTGATCTTCGCTTTGAAAATGTTCAGTATTACCTCTTTGGGGAAAAGTGTGAAATATATAAACACCACAAAATCCACAAGTATATATTCACATAGAAAGAGTTGAACATGTTCCAACGAAGATGGTCAGAGCTGATCAAATACTATGAATACTCAATCCATTACCGTCCTGGGAAAGTGAAAAAGGTGGTGGATGATCTATGTAGAAAGGACCCAACAATTATTTCATTTATGAGAATTGAAAAGGATCCAATCTTCTTAGATTTGAAGAAGATAGACATGGGAATCATAAAGAGGGGAACATCATAAATACTTACACAAATTATTTCTCAAACATATCTTTTGGAAATGTTAAAGGATTCATAGAAGGATGATGTAGGAATTCAAAAAGAAAGTGGAAACTATTAGAAAAGTTAAATCCTCGGAGTTCAATTTTAATGTAGATGGAATTGTGAGATTTGGGAAAAGGATATGTGTTCCATCATCTCCGGAGCTGAATAAATAACTTTTGGATGATGCACATAGTTAAAATTTCTATATTTACCCAGGAAACACAATGATGTATCGAGATATCTAAGAGCATTATTGGTGGGATAACATGAAGAAGGAGATCGCTGAGTATGCATCAAAGTGACTGGTATGTCAGCAAGGGAAAGCTGAGAGGAAAAAGTCTAAGGGGATGATGCAACC